>CM069448.1:31433128-31541900 GCA_035610835.1 Ophiura sarsii
GATGTCAAAAAAAGCCAAAAAGGTATTTTTTTCAAAGGTTGATAATAAATGTTAGCCAGCTTTATGGAATTCCCCACAGTATAATAATGGTTCCAATGATCGAACCATATTGAATAACAATCAAATTCTGTCAAACAATTCAAAGAAATATAAATCTCACAAAAACAATATTCTTTTTGGAATAAGAAGTGTCTCTTGATTAAAGGGGCATTGAGAGATTGCCGAGAAAAATGAAATTTGGAAAAATGTATGTGGTGAGTGCAATGCTGGTAATGTCGATGTGATGTACATCGAAATTACCAAATCGTGAAATTGTACATGATAGACGGTGAATTAAGGTAAACGGTTTCAGATGGTAGTTTAATAGTATATGCTTCAGTATTACGTAGGTGTTTAAAAACCTGATTTCCAGCAAAATTGAGGGCGCCCTCCCATACGTATCTCTCAATGCCCCTTTAAGACATCTGATTGTGCATTGAAATACTTGTTATGTTTCTTGTGTGTTGTACGGAAGCATGCCATCCTTCTTGGACGAGATAGCGCGATAATATGTCTTGACAAGTAGACATAATATCAGTATTTTGTCGACATGGTCAGATCATTTTTCTCACAATATCGACTTTTAAAATAAATAAAGTTGTCATGGTGAGATATACTATGTCATCATGGCGAGATAGGTTATCTTACCAACTTTACTTCACAAAACGTTGATGTCATCATGGCAAAATATATTATCTTGCAAAGTCGTCTTCACAGAAAGTCGATGTCGTCACGAAAGGTAATCTTGTCAAGTCGATTAACTTCACAAAAAGTCGACAAGGCAAGATAGGATGGAACTTAGTTTATTCTGTAGTGCTTGGCTTGGCAAGATAATATAACTCGCCATGATGACATCAAACTTTTGTGAAGTTGAATTGGCAAATATCATATCTCACCTAGGACTTAATAAGGTTTAGGACTTAATAAGGTTTAGGACTTAAAAGGGGGTTGTGGACCCTCAGCATAGCCTCCGTAAAACTGCTGTAACTTCTTCATTATTCATTTAATCTACAGGGTGGTCCAAAAAAAACTATACCCAACTTTGGAGGCCATTTTCTCCTAGATGATAAAATATTTTAGTAATTTGGTTGCATATTATTAAAGCATATATCGTTGAGCATTATTGGTGAAAATAGGGAAGATATTACATTAATATTTTTTGAGATATTGCTATTTTTAGCGAGTATGTGTAAAAATGGCTTTTCCACGGGAGCTGTCAATGCATCAACATGTTTGAATATGATATGACACAATAATGTAATGAAGATATTGCATTAATATTAAAAAGTATTATTTATCCATTATTTATCCATTTTAGTGTAAATAAAAGCTCTCGCAAAAACATTTGTCAAAGGACTATCGCGTCATTACATTATTGTGTCATATCATATTCAAACATGTTGATGCATTGACAGCGCCCGTGGAAAAGCCATTTTTACACATACTCGCTAAAAATAGCAATATCTCAAAAAATATTAATGTAATATCTTCCCTATTTTCACCAATAATGCTCAACGATATATGCTTTAATAATATGCAAACCAAATTACTAAAATATTTCACCATCTAGGAGAAAATGGCCTCCAAAGTTGGGTATAGTTTTTTTTGGACCACCCTGTATATACAAGTATACATCAATAAATCCAACCATGATCATGAAATTGACCATTTTGGAGAAAATTATAAAATACACATTTTTTTACACATTTTAGGTTCTGCAAGGATAACTCAAAGTATATTTTGTCAAATTTTGTCATACTAGTTTTATTATAATCCTAATACAATTCCCTAGGGTGCTTTTTTGAAACTATCAGACATAGACTGTTGTTCTCGATGGCGAGAAATCAGAAGAGGCATAGGTACTGTCAAGAGTTCCAACACTTCCTCAACCATCCAGCTTTTCGCTGATGATTGCCTGTTGCATGTAACATGCAACAGGCAATCATCATATAACTTATACCAAAAGATCTCATCACAAAAGGATACCATAGAAGTAGAAGTATAAACAGAGCCTGGACTTTCCGAGCATCAAACCTTTATTGATAATGACATGATTTATAAAAATGTAACATTATTCTCGAAAATGGTTGATTTTGGACCCCTTTAACGCTCCCTAATTACATATAGTAATATAAATCAGTTGACTGGCCACAACAAAAATTTGTTGGTACTTCACAAAAATATAAGAATGTGTGTTTTAAACTTGCCAACCTACATGTTGCGTCTCCACATTTTTACATTTCACACCATATATGAGATTCACATTAGCATATTGCAATAACTACTTGCCCTATTCCATAAAATTATACATTTTCTGAAAGGAAATCTTATAAGAAATCCACTAGTTGTGTACTTTTGCTATCATAGGTTGAACACTTTTTTTGTTATAGTTATTTATATACTTTAACTGAGTTAGGGAGTTTCCGGCCCTGAAATAACCCCGTGGGTAAAAAACGACCCTCCGTCGGTAGATTTGCGATCTTGACCATGCCATTTTTTGGGGTTATGCGGACAACTTCATCGCTACCCCCCCCCCCCCACGCAATTTTTTTTGCGATCGGTTAAGCGGACAACTTCATCGCTACCGCCCCCCCCACTTATCAAGATTTCAGCTGCATTATGCATGTTTTACGAGAGAAAAAAATTGGGAGCCTGTACAATTTTTTGTCGGTACATCATGCCTTTTGTTGGTACAACTATGATCGTGCCCCCCAGTTTCCAAAAGCTGTGTAGCCACTGATGCTGAGGACAATGCCATCTATTCAGTTGTTACCTATGGTTGACAGGTTTGTTGAAACAGAGACTTATTGCGTATAAAATGAGACCAAAATCATGTTTGTACTATACAGGGATGAGGAGTTATTGAAAATTGAAGGTAAAATTGGAAATGTTTCCATTTTCTCCATCATATCCATTGGGTTAATAATTAATAGTACACTCCACCGCCTCCATCGACAGCACTCTTGACTTTTGAAGTATAATTAACCACATCTCAGCCAAACAGTGATAGAAATACCTGATTTATTCACACAATGTAGCTAAATGTATGGGTTTTCAAATAAAACATAGCCCTACCACATTTAGCTGTTGAATTAATGCACTTATCAATTGCATCCCTGGCCCTGGGGGACCCGGGGATAGCGAGGATTAGGGCCAGGACGTACAAATTGCCCATGTGACGTCCCGGGTACAATCGTGTACAGTCCCAGCAGGGCCGGGCACCATTTTTTGTACGTCCCCGCTACAGTCCCGGCCCCCATTGGCAGGGACAAAGTGTACAGTCCCGGCCACCCATTTCCCAGGACAAAGTATTCACCCGGCTACAGTCCCAAGGTCGCTTATTTCTTTCTGCAACCATAACGGAATGCATTTCTATGTGTTCCCTATGTGTTATTAGGCTTATTCCGTCAAGCGCATCGCATATCTAGCTTATTTATAGCAAGCGCCCGGGGTGTACATTTGTGTACCTTAGCGTACGTCCTCGCTACCCTTCCGGCTAGTGGGGGCACAGTTTGTACGTCCGTGTACACTCCCCCCCCCCCCCCCCCCCCCCCATAGCCGGGCATCATTTTTTGTACACTTGTGTACCATCCCCGCATGGTCCCCGTCATGCCCCGGGGGCAGGGCTTGCAATTGATAAGTGCATAATAGAGAGACTGGAGATGGATGATGCAACACCAAAAACGCCTCGCCACGCCATGCCACCTTCTTTAGGTGGTGAGTTCAATACGCATGACCATAAATCCCTGGTTGATAAGTATTGTATAAAAATATAATTTCTCTGCTTATTTCTATCTGTATGTACACATGTGGCAAAGGTTAAAAAGGTGTTACATATTTGAAGACATACAAAGTGTCATTGTTTATTTTGCAGGGTTCCTCTCTCTAAATTCCTTAGATTGAAAACAAATCTAATAAGAATGTGATGGGGACAAATTAGATTAAAAAGTATCAATCTACAATTTATTTTAACATTTTGTAATCTTACAGATTGAAATTCAAATCTATTAGACTCACTTTAAATCTAAACTTGAATTATTTTTCATTTTGAATCATAAGATTTAAAAGTGAATCTTAGATTTGAATTACACATTACAAAATGTTAATCTAAATTCATAGATTGACACTTTTTAATCTAATTTCAGATTTGTCCCCCATGACAATCTTATAAGATAACTGTAAACATGGACACGCTACATTAACGGGCTACATTAATGTATGCGCTTTTCACGCTCGAATCAGCTACCGCGAAAATAAAAACATGCGAGCATATTTATTTTGTCTATGTAATGAACTTTCAAATAGCGACTTTAAAAACAAGCGAAATGGCTGATAGTCAGCAAAGCGCGAAAATGTAATCGTGTAAAAATTACCACTTTTATAGTAGTTTACAACCTAAGGAATTTAGAGAGATGCCGCGATAAGTTATACGCATCCATCTTTTGGGATGGCGCAACATTCTTTTTCCTGGTCCCCGTTTTTCCATTTTCCATGCAGCTAAAATGTCCTACTCTCCCCATGTAACAGGTAACAGATCCATTTTTATCCAGGAAATGGAATTGTGAGTACAACCATACTCTGTGGCAGTTTGTTTTGACTGTAGTGATTGATGAGATCCACCATACTGGAGAAATTTGGTATCTCGTCTAGTTGAAAGCTGGAGGTCTAGAAGGAAGAAGCAAATGGTGAAAATGTTAATGATTCTGGTATAGATAGTGTCACAACAGGAAAGCAAATAAAAGCTTGCCTGCTGGTGTGCACACACATTGCTTGCCAAACAAAAGGTATAATACACACACATTCAAAGGGGGTGTCCATTATAAACAGTGACGTAACTATATCGGTTGGTTCAAAAAAAAGTTGACCCAAGTTCAAAGTAATTTTTCAACCACATTTAAAGATTCAGATAATTTCTGTTTGCTTAGTCTTAATGAGCAGTAAGTTTTGAAATTATTCTGATAAGATGGTACATTTATCTTGGTTGGTTCTTCAGATATGGTTCATTACAGAAAGAATGCACAAAGCTGCCTTGGCCACGGGAGCGTCCTTTAGTAGAGATGGAATGCACAAAGTGGACTTACACACGATTGGTCACAAATTGTAAAAATAGGAGAAAAAGAAACAAGGAGACATCTGAGACATCTGTCTGGTGCTTGACATTACCTACCTATACGTATCTACGTTTCTTTGTTGAATGTGAATGGCACATAAGCATAGAGATTGGGATACTTTGTCAGGGCAGGCTTTTCAATTCTGAAACTAGAGCATGCTGTTTTGTTTAAGACAAAAACTAAATAACGCTCCTGTGGACAAGTCAGTTTTGTACATGTTTTCTGTAATGAACCATATCTGAAGAACCAAACAAGCTAAACGTGCCATCTTTTCAGGATAATTTCAAAACTTACTACTGATTAAGACTAAGCAAACAGAAATTATCTGAAACTTTAAATGTGGTTGAAAAAATTACTTTGAACTTGGGTCAACTTTTTATTGAACCACCCGGTAGAGTCTTTATTTGGGGGGGGGGGGGGGGGGTGGCATGTGGGGGACAGACCTGTGGGCAGGGGGGGGGGGGGCATAACCGACTATTTTTGTAAGTACACATAGAGATACATAGAGGTTGTAATTTCATTTAGGGGGGGGGGGCATTAGGGGGAAAACACCCCCTTCCCCCCTCTAGTCCACTGATTTTACACACATTGCCTGCCAAACAAAAGGTATAATACACACACATTCAAAGGGGGTGTCCATTATAAACAGTGGCGTAACTATAGAGTCTTTAATTGGGGGGACATGTGGGGGGGACAGACCTGTGAGCAGGGGGGGGGGGGGGGCATAACCGACTATTTTTGTAAGTATACATAGAGGTTGTAATTTCATTAGGGGGGGGGGGAATTAGGGGGAAAACACCCCCTGCCCCCCTCTAGTTATGCCACTGATTATAAACCATACACTAAACCAAACCAAATTTGTAATGACAGCAGTAGATGCAACACTCAATTCATGTTACCCCATGCATGGAATGGAACTGGGCACTTAATATGTTGATCAACAATGAGGTGACATGGTCAATAGGTTTAGCATGTTGAGTTGCATCTTAAAACTTTATTAGTAGGAGCCCCAGGCCCCAGAGCTCTAAATTCAGCTTTAAAATGGTTTGACCCATGACCTCCGAACATACTTCTAAATTTGTATTTTTATGATAGCTGCATTTGTCATCTACAAGAATACAGAGTCCTGCTCTTAAGATTCTCTTGCGAAGTTATGTTAATGGCAATGACTATATTTCCCTATATATTCACATGCATGGAATCAAATAAATCAACCCGTGTTAGGGGTAGGGGTAACATTTGGAAAAAAATGTCAAAAGTATATATTACCACATATGATATTAATGGGCTAAAACTGCTTTACAAGTTGTGATAGTAATTGATTACATAATGACAATGTTAAAGGTATTTTATCAAAATTGAACAACGGAGAATATCAGAAATTGGTCTAAAATAAATATACATAATGATAAGTCATTTTTACATTTCCTTTGACTTTTATGGTCAAATACTACCCGTCCCCTACCCTTACCCTTACCATATGTTCTATTATTTCATTTCTGCTATGTGAATACATTGGGAAATATGATCATCGCTATAGCATAAGTTTGCAAGAGATTCTCAAGAGCAGGACTCATTATTCTTGTAGGTAGGATGTATAGCTGTCATAAAAATGTAAATTTAAGAGTATGTTTGGAGGTCAAGGGTCAACTCCTAAATTTGAGGTCTGGGGCTCCTACTATATGGACATAGGCGGCGGAAGCGGGGTGGTCGCGACCCCCCTACTTTTTGCGACCCCCCATAAAATTTGCCAAGTCTCCCATTGGACACATGTATTAAATATGTCCCCACCCCCCTAAATTCTGATGCCTTTGTCCCCACATTATATAGAGATGTCCTTTATGGAGAGTTCTATATTTTTAAATATAGAACTCTGTATAAAGCTTAAAAGCATTATGCACATAACCATATATAAACCAAAGATTCCTATCCAACATACGGTATATTGCACATAAAATTATGTGGAGATCATATTTTCATATTCAAGGGCTTACACTGCGGGAATAGGAGTAATTCACGAACACCTGCAGTTACTAGAGGTGTTAGAATATCTGGCCCCCCCCCCCCACACACTCACACTATATTTACAGAAAAAGAAGAAAACAAATTCATTAACTTTTAGCCTGGTAGTTTGAGCTGTTCTTCCCATTTTGTTGTAAAAATTGTACTCACCTGATTGCCAAATACCTTGTAGTGTTTGCAGATACTATCATTATGAAACCACACCATGAGCACCTGGATATTAAATTTATGTATGAGAAGCATCACTTATATTGAAAATAATAAAGCTACTTAATACAAACTTATTTAAGTATTGCTTTGCAAGTGCTATCTACTGAAGATGTGAAATTGACTAAAGATAGTATTCAAGTGCTGTCTACTAAAGATAGCACACAAGTGTTTGCCACTGAAGTGCTATCTACTGAAGATAGCAATTGACTCAAGTGATATCTTGACTCAAGTGCTATCTACTGAAGACAGCACTCAAGTGCTATCTACCGAAGATAGCACTCAAGTGCTATATACTGACAATAACACTCAAGTGCCATTCACCGAAGATAGCACTCAAGTGCCATCTGCTGAAAATAACACTCAAGTGATATCTACTGAAGATAACACTCAAGTACAACACACTGATCGTAGCACCCATATACTGTCAATTGAAGATGGCACTTTACTGACGATAACACTCAAGTGCCATTCACCGAAGATAGCACTCAAGTGCCATCTACTGAAAATAACACTCAAGTGCTATCTACTGAAGATAACACTCAAGTGCTATCTACTGAAGATAACACTCAAGTACAACACACTGAAGATAGCACTCATGTGCTATCTACTGCCAATAACACCTTGGTGCAATATACTGATGACAGCTAAGAGCCAGTTGTAATTGTAAATTTGATATGTTTAAAGTCATACATTGAATACAAAAAGGAGCAAATTTACCTGTTTTTAAGGTCTTTAGTTCATATTAACTGCATACATTTCATAATGCCATCATTGACCAGATCGAATATTGCCGCGGCAGACATTGTTTAATATAGTTGACCTGTTAACAATATACCACTGGTTTGCTTCTTTTCTCTGTAGGTATATTTGTCTTAGGATTAAAGCACTTGATTGAGTACTATCAACTGAAAATAGCACTCAATTGCTATCAACTGAATATAGCACTCAAGTGCTATCTACTGAAGATAGCACTCAAGTGCTATCAACTGAAGATAGCACACAAGTGCTATCTACTGAAGATAGTACTCAAGTGCTATCTACTGAATATAGTGCTCAAATGCTATCTTCTGAAGATAGCACTCACATGATACCTACTGAAGATAACACTCAAGTGCTATCCACTGAGGATAGCACCCAAGTGATATCTACTGAAGATAGCATACACATGCTATCTACTGAAGATAGCATACACATGCTGTCTACTGAAGATAGTACTCAAGTGCTATCTACTGAAGATAGCACTCAGGTCCTATCTACTGAAGATAGCATCCAATAGTTATCTACTGAAGATAGCACTCAAGTGCTATCTACTGAAGATAGTACTCAAGTGCTGTCTACTGAAGATAGCATACATGTGTTATGTACTGAAGATGGCATCTGTGTGTTTTTGTATCCACTGTCGTACTGAAGATAGCACTCAAGTAATAGTATTTGTTGTACAATGTCTTCATTGATGTAAGACAATGTAACAAATGTAAAAGAAAACGAACAACAGCAAAAAGTGGACCTAAGGGGAGTACTCCCAGGGTGCTACTCAGATATGAATGTTGTAAGCATCTGTGTGAAAACAGGAAGATTGAGGTGGGTTTTTCCAAACAAAATACAGAAATCACCTCTTTCCAAAATAATGGGTCACATCTAACTTTATTCCTTTGTTAAAAATGTGTATTACCACACGTTAACCACTTCTTTTTACATGAGTGGCACCCCCTTTTCCCCAACTCCAATGTAATAACACTTACTTTTCCTTTTGGTTCCTTCTCACTCTTTCGTATCAGATACATTCCATTGTGTTGGTGCACTCGCAGTTTTCTGAAACAAATGTAAAATTATGCAAAATAATAAGGATCTTGAGTATGAAAAAATTGACAAATATTGAAGTAAGAAAGAGGTCAATGAATATATCGAGGGCTCAGAAACACAAGGCCTCATCTCCATTTTTTTTTAAAATGAGATTTTGGTATCAAAATGTTCAGAAAGAAATTCTCTTTCCAGTAACACAGCCTTTCAACCCCTTTCAAAGATATAGCCAGTATTATAAGGCCTCATTGCTATCTCCCCAATGTGTTTAAAAATCTTCAATAGACTTTTTCTCAAAATGGTCAAAATGGAGATAAGGCCTTGCGTTTATGAGCCCTCGATATGTTTGGTGCATACTGTGATAGTTTGCTCAGCGCCCATTTTAAAAACATTACATTTGTGTTTGTATTTATCTCATCAGGCTTAAAATGAGTGACTAACTGGCAGAAAATTGCAATTTTCTTTCACATGTTTTATCAACACTTATTGTGAACATCTATTCATTTAAAAGGGGGACTTACGGAAGTTTTTCTTTGAATTTTGTGACGGTGCTGTAATTATTGAACTGTGAGTCAAATGTGTATAAAAGTATATATTTTTGGAAAGGAAATGGATGAGAGAATCCATATTTGGCATCAAGTTTGACCAAAAATGTTTTTTGAACAAAGCTAACAAAAATAATTTTGAGTAAAAAATGCCTAAATTGCCTGATGTTGATGTAAAGACACTAACTTAGGGACAATTTTTTCTTTTTTTTAAACCTTATCTAATTAATATTTTTGGAAATGTTGTCTAAAAATTTCCAAAACATTTTTTTCCTCACTTTTTTGGCACTTTTTGGTAAACATTTCAAAAAATATTATAAAAATATAAGTTAGTGTCTAAAAAGTGCCAAAAAACCCAACTTTATCCCCTCTTATTTCATTCTTTCTTTCCCTTTTTTCCTGATCCATTTCTTTATTTCTTTACTGTCTTTATGTGGTTATATAGTTCGTAATTATTGTAAGTAATATCATTGTTTACTTTATATAATTATTTGTGCAACATTTATATACACATTAACCGTGTGCGTATTATGCGTGTCGCTTTAAACGGTATTTATGCGTTGAAATGTGCTAAAAACGTTGATAAAAGTGACCATTCCCTAAAAAGTAATTTGTCAAATGCAACCATTTTGTCACAATGTATCACAAATTATGTGAGTAAAAACATATGCAAATCTCTTTGAAATCGATCGAGTGGTTCGTAAGTTATGACGAATACCGTGATAAATTATACCGCATATTTAAGAAACCTCAGATAATGTTAGAAAAAAGTGTTTGAAGTTTTCCCCCTTCCCCCCTAATCAATGTTTAATCCCACCATCAGCACAGGGCCTCGCAACATTGATAGGTGGGGAAGGGGAGGGATATGAGTAAGGGAATACTTCAGGCTACCACAAACAAGTTTTAATTTTCATGTGACTCAAATACGTGCCTGTTATGGTCCAATAAGCATGGCAATTAAGGTTAGTGTTTGAACATCTTTTTTCTATGATTGTAGTCTTAAAGATAAGTGACTGTCTGAATAGACTTATAGTTATATCGCTTCAGCTTAAATGTTTAGTTCACGCATGACATTCTTTACCATTACAATGTGCAACAAATGAATAGCACTATTGAATAAAGTCAGGGTCATGCATTTCATTACAGGTTAAGGTTGATTGCACACAGACATTTTACCTAAAGTCTATGTAAACAATGTATACACTCTTAATCAGAAAGCAAGAAACTAAATTACGTAGAGTGCATTGAAAGTGTCTAATGCACTCCGTGTGTGCGCCGTTCAATGCCAGCACCACACGCTTTGTTTTGATTCGTTGTTCAGTCATCGCAGGTTCGCTGATTTTCACCGCGGGTGTTAGCAAACATGTTTTTATTCGTTATTACATAGATCAAAATTATGCTCAAATTGTAAATTTTGATTTGTATAGTGTCGTGTATGAATTAGGTCAATACATGCATATGTTTTGTTTCTCGAAAAAAAACGGGGTCGTGCCATTATGCACCCATCAACATTAGCGCGTGTGCATTGATTTGTCTAATATCTCTCGAAACAACACGTACACATTTATTGACCTATAAACCTTGCCCTACTACCAATAGGTAGGCCTATGTAAACAGCTTGACTTCACTTTTAACACCAATAGCATGACCCTGTAATTCTACCAAAGGAAATTCACAGTGGCGCAGCTAGGTTTTTCATATTGGGGGGGGGGGGGGGGGGGGCAAGAAATGAAAGTGAACCGACATTTCAACTTTATACTTATTTTTTCTATAACTGAGGTACATTTGGCTCTAAACAAGCTTGTACCCAAAAATATTGCATTTTGGGTACACATACGCACACGATTTGCAGTAATTTGCACCTATTCAGAGATTGGGGATATCCCCGTTTGCAGGTGTATCCCCGATTATACTCTGTGTATGTGTATCCCCGATTCGCACGTTTTACGCACGCACATAGCGCGCAAACATATACATCTGTGTACTTTTGACCATCATAATTCCATGATTCCTCATGTCAAATGGTCCGACAGCTAGTGCCAATCTCAACCGACACGACAGTCAATATTGGGGGGGGGGGGGGTCGCCCCCTCTCGCCCCCCTCTCTGGCTATGCCACTGGAAGTTCATAGCTTAGAAATTGGAAACGAACAGTTCTGAACTCTTAAAACGTGGTCAGGTTTCAAGAGTGCGCTACCAACAGGTGCGTCACAAAGTAAAAGTTGTGGCATTTACGAAAGTTCAGAGTTCCTCGCAGGGAAGGATTTAATAAAGGGGAGACTTTTGCTTTCTATTAAACAGTGCTATGTCCCTAGTCTGATCTCAATTGTGAGCACAGGGATAGTTGTAATAAGTTGCGTCAAGTAAGTGTGCCAACTATTATTTTCCTTGATTGTAGAAGACAGACACTCGCTTCATGCCCTGATGTTATCATCTGAGATCTGTTTGAACTCACCTCTCACATTCATCTTTGTTGTAACTATCAACATAACAGCAGGCTGGTAACACATGGTCAATGATGGTAGGAGCAGGATGTATCTGTATGGACAAATAAACGGTTATGAATAAGTAAATGCTTGCAGATGGATAGAAAGCATGATAGATGGGGATTAAATAAAAGATGAATGGTTGGGGCAGATTGTTTGTAATTCAAGTTCTTTATCCAAAATATGAATTTCTACACATTTTAAATGTATAAGGTTACTGGGGTTGTCAAATCTCTGAAATTGTAACAGATTTCAGTGATTGACTGCCCTTTATATACCTATCTCACTTGTGTCATAGTATACACTGAATTGTTTCAGGATGTGCCTTCAAGAGAAGAGAAATCTCTCTCTGGAAAGAACATGAATATTATACCCTAACCATACAAATCATGTGTGTCAATACTGGAGAATGGTGTACATAACAGCTCTCATTGCAGTAGAATTACAAATTTGTGTTCTTATCAACCCTAGATAGACAATTCTATCTTAATGTCCATTCCTAGCGAAAATACTGGTTACGATGTTCCATTACATCATTTATTTATTTAATCTTTCTTTATTGAGGGTAAACAGCTTCAGTGTCAAGCACTGCTTTCCAAGCAGGCCCTCATTTCACAGAGAAAAATACATAATTATTTACAATATATATACATGGAATATAACAACTATTTACATAAATATATATATACAGAACCATCAGATAAATTCAGCAAGGAAATGCAGAATTGTAATATACTTTAGAACACAAAATTTAAATTCCATGGATCTTTGTTTTAAATTGTTGCACTGACATATTCTCAAGCTCGGTTCTGATTGTTGATGGCAAGTTGTTCCAGGCATATGCTGCCCTAACATGAAACGTTCGCATACCTGAGTTCGACTTAAATTTCGGTACAACCAAAGTATTACTTGTGTGATTTCTTGTTACATGACAATGGTTATTATGAACAAATTCAAACTGCATCGATAAGTATGATGGACTTCCATTTCTTAAACATTTATACACAATTAGTAAAAGGTGATTATGCCATCTTTTATCAAGTTTAACCCATTGAAGTGCATCCATCAAATCATTTGTTGGTGTTCTTATATCAGCTGAAAGTATTATCCTGGCTAAATTATTATGAAGAACCTGTAATTTTCTATGACATTCGGCAGAAAAGTTTGACCAAACTGTGCTTCCATAATCAAAGTGAGGAATAACAAGAGCATTTGATAACATTACAATAGTTTGATTTGGAAGAAAATGTTTCATACGTTTGATAATACCTGTTCTTTTAGAGACATTCTTACACATATAATCAACATGAGCTGACCAAGACAAATTGTAGATGTAGATCTATTCAAAAATAGTAAGTACAATTTAACAGAGGGATTTGAATAGCTACTAGGGACATTTGAGCAAATTGTTAATTTTGGTTTACTAAACGTGCTATGGACTTATGGACTTGCTTGTGAGGTTACAGGGATATGCCACCAAATAGGGTCCCAGTTTTCACCCTCTGGTAAATATAAGACCCTTTTCAAAGCTATTTTTGGTATATTTATGGGTCTAAAATCCTTAATGTTGCTGTTTTTCACAGAAATATGAGCAAAATCTGTGAAATATATAGGAAAATTATGGGTCTCCGGTAAACATATGGGTACATTTCCCCGAAAATTGGTAAATGTTTGGGTCAATTTTCATTTTGCTGGCGGCAGATCCCTAACAAACAGAAAAATCCTTGAACCCACGATCCTGTGCTTGAATGACAACTCCCGACCAACGATCAGCGTGCTAGACTGCTCCGCCACCTCTACCTCTACTAGAGAGGCCCTGCATAAAATCATTGATCAGCTTTACACAATAGAATCAACCATACGTCATGCACTGGAATACAGTTCATTCAGTTTATTTTTGAATTGAGGCGGGATTTTTAAAAGTGATGTAAACTTGCACGACTATGAGATGCGATTTTGACGTTCTTATAGTTTTGGTGAACAAAGTTCAGAAGTCCGCCATGATTCCGGTAAACTACATCATAATTGTGACGTGTTCTACCGAAACCAGACACAATTGGGCAAGATATCAAAATTGAGTTAGTAGTTGATTATTAAACTAGAGATCTTCAGCTTTACAGTGGTACCTCTCCTTTTTTAATCGGACTTCCCAAAGCGGAGTTAACTGATTTTCAAGTTCGTCTTTTATGGTCTTTATGAAAACACCAAACTGAGATATCGCCCTTTAAAGTTACTAGAACTAGGCTTTTTACTAGAACTAGGCTTTTTTAAATCACTGAAACATACATTTAGGATGATTTTTTAATCTGAATCTTTCACAATATTGTTATAAACACTCTGAAGATTAATTATTTACCAGAAACTCAAATTCCCCCAAAAATCACCCTAATTATGTTTTGGGCTATTTCTCAGTTTGGAGCTCTGCCCAATTCCGTCTGGTTTTGGTAGAACACGTCACAATTATGCAAGACCTCTATTACATCTTTGCATCTGAGTGCCCTCTTGGGGATTAAAGGCATATTATGTGATCTTTTCCAGGGGGTGCCCTCTATCCATTTATTTTTTAGAAAGTAGATTTTCTTGCAGATTTACATTTCTGATCATAAATCAAAAATATATTTACAGTTACAGATCGATGTTTTTTAAAATAGATTGTCCACGCGGACTGTTTATTTTCAATCTTTTTTCACTCTAAAAAACATGATTTTGAAGTATCATATCGCTCTGGAACTCAGAATATATTCATGATTTATGATCAGAAATGTAAATCAAGTAATGGATAAAGGGCGCCACCTGGAAAAGATAACATAATATGCCTTTAATAATTCCTACCCTGTTAACAGGCAGTTGCACAGGTGGTTTGGCTACAGGTGTTCTTGTAGGCGGTGAAGGCATGGGCATGACCATACCTGTAGATGGCTGTTGAAATAGAAAGGACAAGCATCAGTGTTATAGTCAAGTCCACCCTACCCGTGTCCGAACCTCTCCGAGTCCGAATCTGAGTATGGGTCCGAGTCCTTATTATCTGAGTCCGAGTCTGAGTTCCAAGTCCTTATATATATTTTAAGTTCTGATAACATGTCATTTATTTTGCTATCTATAGCTAAAAGGAAAGCACATCAGTGATATCAACATAATGACACAATTTTAACCTTCACATTTCATGGAGAAATGTTACTTAGGGGTCTAAAAAATTGAAATTGATTTAGAGATTCAAAAAGTGTTCAGAAGTTCAAAGAGTAAGAAATGACAAACTTGATAAAAAGGTGTTATGCTGGCAGAGCAAATCGTCCCACCTGCCATTTTGCCTTTTTTTCCCTTGAAAGTTTCATCCCTATTTCCACTCTGTGGGGAGGTTAAAAGAGCTGAGAATAGGTTCATCAGGAATCCAAGGAAACATAATTAGAAGATTCATAAAATAATTCCAAAATTGAACTTACTGTTCCAGACAGTTTCGACGTCCGATCGGATGTCTTTCTCAATGGTGTATGACGACCGTTGATCCAGTGTTACCAGAAGTAGTTTTTCTGATGACGTCACGAGATGTGTTAGATGACGTTTTCTGGATCAATTGATCATACAGGTGACTAAGTTAGTAGGCCCCCTCGTCGCTGTTCATGAGGTGCTGTTTCATGTCTAGATGGGATTTGCGACGGATCCAAATGGATTCTCTAATCCATCTGGTGTTTCTAGTGTTGTCTCTCGCGAGAATGTTTGTGTCGTCCCATTTTATTAGATGGTTTTCCGTAGCAGCGTGATCTGCGATCGAAGACTTCATCTCCGTATTTTGTGAGTCTATCCTTGCCGTGCGTGTAAATTTGCGGCCTGTCATTTTGTCCGTTTCTGTTTTGTGTTCCTTTTTACGCGTACCGAAACGGCGGCCTGTTTCGCCTATGTAGGTTTTATCACAGTTTTGACAAGGGATCTCGTAGATCACGCCTGCTTTATCGTCATTGTCCTGTTTGTCTTTCACATGTACAAGCATATTGCGGAGACTCGTGTGGGGTTTGACCGCCGAACCTATGTTGTGAGTTCTGAAGATTCGTTGGATCTTTTCTGTGACTCCTGCAATTATACGGTAGAGTGACGTTTGTTAGAGTTTTTCTCTCACTTTTTGTATTTTTATTGTTCTGCTTCTTCGGTTGCTGTCGCGCTTTTTTGACTTTATCAATCGACCATTGAGGGTATCCACATTGATGAAGTGCTGACTTAATAATCTGTTCCTCCGCGATTTTGTCCTCGGGTTCAGTGACTATTTTGTCCTTTCTATCCAACAACGTGCGGATCACCCCTAGTTTTTGATGTAATGGATGCACCGAATTGAAGTTCAAATATTGGTTAATGTGGGTCGGTTTTCTGTACACAAGTAGTTTTACACTGCCATCTGGTTTGCGTACTATGAGAGTATCTAAGAACGATATTTGGCTCTCCTGTTCTTTCTCATATGTAAATTTCAGGCTGCCAGTGTCATCAACGCTGTTGAGATGGTCCGTGAGTTTGTCTTCTGTGCCTTTCTTTACTATTTCCAATATGTCATCCACATAACGTTTGAACAATTTGGGTTTGCAGTCAAGCGGAGCGGTAGCTATGGCAATGTCTTCTAAGTGCTCCATAACAATATTCGCTATAATGGGGGACACCGGGCTGCCCATTGCGGTACCGATTTTTTGACAATAGATTTGTCCTCTTGATGTGAAGTAAGTAGTGTTGAGAATAAACTCCGTTAACTCAACAATATCATCGACTGAGAGATTAGTACGCGATTTGAGGGTGTCATCATTTGGTAAGTCTTTGTTTGATAATCTCCAAAGCTTTCTGAATCGGCACGTTTGTGAATAGCGAAATTACGTCATGCGACATAAAATTATCATCTTCCTCTATGTAAATCTCAGACATTTCCTCGGCAATTTGTTGTGAGTGTTTTACATGTCGTGAAGTGTTACCTACAAGCGGAGATAATATGTCCGATAGAGCGCGTGAAGTGGCATATCCTATAGAGCCAGTATAGTCAACAATGGGCCGCATCGGTACATTAGGTTTGTGTATTTTTGGAGTGGCATACACACGGGGGACGTATTCCGTGGTAGGATATAGGATATAGGATATATTCCTGCTACGGAAAACCATCTAATAAAATGGGACGACACAAACATTCTCGCGAGAGACAACACTAGAAACACCAGATGGATTAGAGAATCCATTTGGATCCGTCGCAAATCCCATCTAGACATGAAACAGCACCTCATGAACAGCGACGAGGGGGCCTACCAACTTAGTCACCTGTATGATCAATTGATCCAGAAAACGTCATCTAACACATCTCGTGACGTCATCAGAAAAACTACTTCTGGTAACACTGGATCAACGGTCGTCATACACCATTGAGAAAGACATCCGATCGGACGTTGAAACTGTCTGGAACAGTAAGTTCAATTTTGGAATTATTTTATGAATCTTCTAATTATGTTAAAAGAGCTGCTTTTGAAAACTGCCAATGAAAGAATTGGAATTTTACACAAGCATGGATAGCCAAAAGTTGCGGGAAGGATCAAGCGACAGCAGCAATAGCAGATATATATTCTCTGTCATATATCTATGATAACATAGCAGGTCCATTTGATGTAGCACCACCACTCAGAATCTTCTTGACCATGGTATGGCCTAATAGTCCTTATCGTTACTATTCTGTCAAAACCTTGTATCTCCATCTGGCCCTTCAGCATGTTTAAAGTAATACTTCTTATGAATAACTATTAGGCGGTCTGCGCTAAACATGTTCAAGGGTCAAAACACATCTATCAAAACCTTATAAGTGCTCTCACCCCTGAACATGTATAAAGCAATACTTCCTATGCATATAAACCGTTGGGCAGTTTTACTTTATACTTGCTGAGGGGCCGGAAAAACATATTAAGTTTTGAAAGAACAGCTGCGTTATGTTCATTTAGATGATACCAATGTCAGCCAGTTGTAAAAGGAGAACATTACTATTCATAAAACCAAGCATTATATGGTAGGAAATAATTATCTTATGTATATATTGACCAGTTTGATTGAACACCAAACTATAATGTTCAATATTAAAAACCAATTTAAACTGCAAATCCCCAACCTGTGATTATTTGTAATTCGCGCTCGGTTGTCTGTGTCGAAAGTGCTAATGGGATAGCCATACCCAATATTGTGACGTCATCGTTCATACTAAAATGGCCTCATCAACAGGGGGTCACTGCACAAAATCGTGCAGGAATTAAATACATAAATTGAAAATATCAATACATGAAACAGAGATGTAGAAATCTCGCAACTGTTTCGTCATAGCTTCAATCTATATGGCGTCGTCACATGATTTTTTTCCGTTCTAAAGCTGATTTTGTCTTAAAAACTTAAACCTACGGATGTGGTCTGTATAATAATAATTCTCTTGTCTATTTCTATGGTATAATACTTACCATAACTCGCACCATATCTGGCAGATTATTATTGGTCTCATGTCTAGTCTCATGTCCGCCTCCACTTGCTCCACCACTCGACATAACCGCCCTGACCGTTGTCTCTAGCCTGTCCATTCTGTTCTCTATTGTACCTGTAGAAAAGAAAACAATATATTTTTAATAATTTAGGCTAGTCACAAACAATTCCAAGTGGTGGCACTACCACTACCGGAGGGGGATGCATATGGGGGGGGGGGGGGGGGGGGGGGGGGGGGGGGCAGCCAAAGTCAGCTCAAGCCCAACCCCATTTTGTCATCCAAACAATCGATTTGGTCTGAAATGTTTATATTTCAGAACAAATCAAGATAGTTTCAAGCCATTTTTTACAATAATAGCCAACATTTTCTTGCCCACCCAGACGCTAAAAACTTCTGACATACATATACAGAAATGGGACATTGTCTCAAACCATCGTAAGTAAATTTGTATTACTCTGTATTTTTGTGATTTTTTGTACAGGGCGTGTCAAAATGAGTGTCCCATGAGTTAGAAAATTAATTAAAAATATCCCTTGTTTTTATGTTTTACAAAAATTGACCGTTGGTAAACCCTATTTGTCTGCTATCAAATACACTTTATCCTATTGAGTTTTACCACCTAACTACTGATATAATCAATTTGGAAACAAGACTGCAAATCCCACTTTGGCCACTTTTGAACGAAAAATGACTTTCAACTGAAAAAATCCGTTTGTGATTCCGATGATGATTATAGGATATGTCAATGTATTGTTTAAAATACATATAAAATTCAAATATTCTGTAGTTTGTCATGGATAATATGGATGCAAATATGTTATTCTGCTCAAATTCAACTAACTAACAAGATTTAGTAGGTAGATTATTATTTATTTTATTGATCATGTTTAATTACACACTGAATTAAGATTCTAATATTACACACGAAAAGTGGAATTTGACATGCCTGAGTAGATTTGCCATAAATTGATAACGAAAGTTTCAAAATTGATAGAATTTTTTTCTTCTTATGATACATTAAAGATTGCTGAACATGATTAGTAGTACTTCAGTTCCAACATCTGTATTTTTCATGGCCAAATAAATCATGTTTCGCATGGGACACTTCTTTTTGACACCCTGTATGTTCTGTGAGTGTAAATGTTTTCTGTTGTTGCAAATAAATAAAAATAAAAAACCCACCCAAGCCTACTTGAAATGTGTCTGCACTCTACCCCTGCACCCTTGGTAAAACACCACTGACCCGGTCACCATTTATAGGCGTACATCCTAGGGGTGGATGTCGGGGATATATCCCCCAATATTTGACCAAGGGGGAATGGCCTATGCAATCACCCCCTCCCCCAATGTAATATACAATGTATGTGCATGATGAAATATTCACCTTAATAGAAATGTGAATGGTATTGGGAGTTTATCTAAATGTTCACCAAATTGCATGAATCCAGTTAAGGTGCCAGCCAATCACCCCCCCCCCCCCCCCTGCCAAAACAAATTTACACCACTGCCTATTTTAAGGCCAAAAATAAATAAATTGTTTGATTGTCCATAGATCACTTTCAGAAGTTGGGTCGGTCGGGAAATTTTTATTTTTATTTTTTATAAATCACATTTAAAAGATGCATTATAGTCACTGCATATATATATATGTATGGGTTATATAATAACTTCATTCATGTTTCAAAACAGTTTAAAAGACTAAAGAAACTATGAAATATATATTTTAGCGTATTTCCAGGAAGCAAAATTCTGGAAGAAAAAACTACTTAGAATTAATTTGTACTAGCGGGCACCAGCGCTTCGCGCTGGACCCGCTAGAAGATTTCACGGGGAATATTGTAAACAAAGCGTAAGAAAATGTGATACAATAATATCAAGAACATGTCCCACATGCATACATAATCCAGACGGGGCCCTAAATAATCCGAATATCGCAGGTGCTTTTGATAATCCAGGTATACATGTGCCTTAATCTAGGTAGGCCTACGTTTGTGTTTCCAGATACATACGTAGGCCTCCCATGAGACCTGAAATGCAGGTACCCTTTGTCCCATTATATCCAGGGACCCCATAGGCCTAAGCCCTACCCCCCTAATCCAGTTACCCCAGGTGCCCTTCGAGGCATATTATGTGATCTTTTCAAGAGAGCGCCCTCTATTTATTATTTTTTTAGAAAGTAGATTTTCTTGCAGATTTACATTTCTGATCATAAATCATACATACATTCCAAGTTACAGAGCGATACGATTCCTAATTACCTCAAAATCATGGTTTTAGAGTGAATTTAGAGTGAAAATAATAAACTGTCGGATTTTCCGACAGTTTATTTTCACTTTAAAATCATGATTTTGAAGTAATTAAGAATCGTATCGCCCTGTAACTTGGAATGTATGTACGATTTATGATCAGAAATGTAAATCTGCAAGAAAATATTCTTTCATTTTTTTTTCGATGTTGAGGGCGTTCCCTGGAAAGATCACATAATATACCTTTAATAATGCACCGGATACCACATATTCAAGGTAGGTCCACTGCAGTGTGCCGTTATTGCGAGATACGGTGCCCTTACTTTATCATAGTCAAGTAAATTAAACGCGGGTGCCAAAGATAGCGGGCAGTAAAAGTCATATCACAATATAGGCAGAGGTGAGCAATATCAAAGCGTTATAAATGTTCATATAAATATCAAGAGTATGTCCTTAAATAATTCAGGTAGAATGATCTTGATATTGTAAAGTGCCCTTGATATAATGTAAGTGACATGGTGCCCTTAATACACCATGAGCCTATATAGGCCCAATGTGCTCTTAATTAATACAGATACCCATGTTCCCAATCCAAGTAGTAGGCCTACTCCATCAACGTGTTCTTAATACCCCCCAGTTATTACCTCCTGTCAGCGCATGTCTCTACCTATTTTGTACCCCAAATAATAAAAAGTTGAAAGTTACTTAAAATTAGCTTTTAACTGTATCCCCCGATTATTTAATTGCCCGCCATCCCGTTTTCCTCCTTTAACATTTTGGTGCTGGTGTCACCACTGCCCATGCACATGCAGTATCCAGGTAATTCAGTAGGCCTACGTTCTGAGCGTTATAGTTTTATATATAGTCGGTCGTTTAGTTTTATGGTCGGCGGAGTCTATCATCAAGATTACTTGCACCATTCCACGCTTGTACTTGAGCACAATGTGTGCCATCCGGGTTTTGTTTGGCCTATTTACATTAAATACATTATTCCTCCAATAGGCATAGTGGGGCCTTAACGTATTATATGTAGTCCCTTTGTCATGTTTGCTGTGTTCTATAAAGCCTCCCGAGATACTACCTGAGTGTACCCCCTTAAAATCCAGTTATCGTAGGTGGCTCACCTGCGCATAAGTATATCCAGGTAATTTGACACTCGTTTTATAGTGAACCCCGTAATCCAGATACCACGGATGCCCTTAATAATCCAGACACTCTTTAATAATCATGATAATGTACCACACGTTCCGTTTATCCAGATGCCCCATGTGCCCTTATATCCAGATTATCAAGTAAGGGAAGTGCAGAGAGGAGGAGCTGGCTTAGGGTACACTATTAGAAAAAAGGGTGCTTCAGAAGGGTTCTTGGCTGTCCCGTATATGGTTTAAAGGTTCTTTGATTTTAAAGGCCCCAAAAGGTTCTGTAGAAGACCAATGTTTGCCCATATTTTGCCCATTTTGAACTTTAAAATGGTTCTTTTTGGAACCTTTTAAGGTGATATAAAGGGTTCCATACGGGACAGCCAAGAACCCCTGAAGCCTGAAGCATCCTTTTTCTAAGAGTGTACAGACTGCCTGCTTTCACCCTGCCACGTTACAATGTGCAGTTTGCGCCACAAACGCGTATACACTTTGTATGCGTCATTACGTGTGTGCCGAATCGCGCGCGTCATGATAAACGCGGCCGCGCAGCTTCAACATAGGAATGGTTGTTATGGTACCACCACAGTTTCTTTATCGTTAGCAAACTACGCGTTAATCTATCATGTTACTATTGCGAAAGTGTCACGTTAAGATCTGTGTAAGAGTTTTTATTTACATTTAGAAAATGTCGTAAAATAATGTTATTTGTCGGACGTTTAGTCACGTATAAATGCTTGTACTCATGCGAACTTTAAGAATAACAAACGGCCGCATATACAGAAATGTAGCTATATCCCTGATGAAAATATTTTGGGTGAAGACCATATGTCATCACTCCTCCGAAAACCACAATTTTTGCCCGAACAGTAGCTACCAGAGTAAAAGAAATTCAACATTACGGATTATCATCTGTGATCCTTTCTGCGCATGTCTGAAAACGGGAAAATACTGGCATTGAACTATCTAATTAGCTCGTCTATTAGAGGCGCAATTCCCACGCTTTTTTAGTTGAAGAGGGACGCGATCGAGTGTAAAATTATTATTGAACTATCTAATCAGGCGAGGGACCGAAAATTAGTATATAGATAGTAAAAGAAGAAAAAAAAGAGTTTTTCTCAGTTTTCAAAATTATAGGGTCGGTCGGATGAGGACAATAAAACAACCTTTTTGTTGCTGGCCTAACCTACCTAATTTCTTCAAAGTGGCATCCATCTTATAGTTGATAGTATCCAAGAGGCCTAGTTTTAGCCAGATATTTCTCATTGTAAGCGATTCATCCATCATGTCCATTGCACCATTTTGTTCACTGTTGTTCCAGGGTGGAGAACCTGCCCCTGGGAAGTAGTTTCCTGGTGGGGATCGCGAAGTTCCCGGGGGTGTTGGGGGTGGCACTCGGCGATTCATTGCTTGTGTATGGTAACTGAGAAAATGAAATTTCAAAATAATCAATCAATAGTCACAATGAATAAAAACCATCACAAGACACACAAAAATCAAATAATAGGATTAGAAAGAAATAATCAACTAGATCTGTAAAAGTCACTCTAGAAGTCTTGTTTCACTTTGTATACCTATCTGGCTTCTCAGAATGTCAGATAAATGACAAATGTCTCTCCAACTTCCTTGGTCGCCCGTATTTCCCCATCATGATTGTTGGGAGTGTAATAACTCAACGGTAAAGAATTTGCAGAGCAAATTGTCTTTAGGACAAATTATTACATGTCAAGACAAAATTGGTAAATGTCAATTTGACTAATGTTTCTAATGTAGTGTAATAATAGTTTAAAAACAATTCATTAAAGCAAATTTAACTTATTCATTTCAAGCAGAAAATAGGGATATTTTGAACATTTGGGTACAATTTAAGAAGAACTTTCTGAGAGAGTCTGGCAGAGGTGTGCAGATGGGGGTCGGCCAATTTGTTTTGTACTTTGGGGATAAGATACATGTCCATGAAGATTTACAATGATGGCAATAAAAAAATCTGGGTACCCCCCTACTGGGAGATATATGACCCCCCTAATAATGACCCTTAATAGTACATTTTCAGAAGTGAAAAAAGTAATTTTTCACAATTTTCAGACTAGTGCCAATTACTGACAACATTATAATATCATTTCAGTTATGCTTTCCATCAAACATTCATCTTTTGTCTTTACAATGCAATAATAAATTCTTTTTTAAGATATTGGATTGTTCCATTTTTAGAGGGGGGTATAATGGCATTTTCAGGGTTTTCATTAAATGGAGAAAAGGCAAAATGAAGGTCAAGTTTGCAATAGCATAGCAAAATTGCCAGTGATTTTTTTTTATTGTTGTTTTCCTCAGAGCACCAATAGACATAGATAAAGCAATTCAACAAATAAAATCGACGGAGACTTGTTCATTATTAATATATTCACACCATATACTCGGGCCATTTTCTGAAAATACAGATTTTAGTATTTTCATACTTGGCGTTAATTTAGTAAATTAGTTCTCTCAACTGAATGAATGTTGCGGTAATTATTTCTTACAAACAAGACCAATATTGTTCATTTCTACAAATAAAAATAATAAGATAAAATAAAATTGGACTGTTCCATTATTTTCATGGGTAATTCCTACAAAAAAAATCCTGAATATGTGAAAAGTCAGGTTTTGTGATGATGATGCAAATGACAATAATATTCTTTAAATGTACTTACAATAATGCGATGGAAATGTGCTATTCCATAAGTTAATGGTACCCCCCCCCCCCCCTATAGAAAGCAAACATTTGTTAACAGACAATTCTGGGAATTCCTATACCTTCTATACCTTTCTGAAGGGACATGGATGTTTTCTGGGGAATTCTCACCAGCGAAAAAGTAGTTTGAAGAATTCACACCTTCCATGTGGGGGGGGGGGGGTACCATTAATATCAGGAATAGCCCAAATGAGACCATTCCACTCATTAAAGAGGGGTGTTTTGGTTATATCCAAGCAGTATGAATTTCCAATGATGACATTGTACAATTTATATTTTTAAGACAGCACTGTTCATGCTATGCCATAGTTTTCTAGGAGAATTTATAGTTACAGAAATAGTTATTTCCATGTAAGATCCGTCTATCTGACATGTTGGTTCAATCTCCCAACTATCAAAATAGTGTAGTATGTATATCAATACAATACATATTTTGTTGATAATATACTGTAAGCTATTAACATACGCCTAATGCTATAAATATATTGTGCATGCAAACTCCAAAAGATTTAGAATTGATAATATAACTTTGATTTGATGGCTGGTTTGATAGCTGTGTTTTTGTTATAAATAAATTTGTTGGGGTGTTTGTTTTGTTTTTACAAAGACATAAAACGCCTATTCAAAACTACTTTGTCTATATTTAGACTACTGTTATGATCACTGCACATAATATTGTGAATAGAGCTGCGACACGCATGAGCGTCAACTCCGGGTTGACAGTCATGAAGTATTTCCATTAAAAAGACAGTAAAAGTAAAGACTCGCGCCGAGCATCTCTCTTTCATTAGCGTTTGGGCCAGACTCCCCCATGTAATCTCTTTCATTAGCGTTTGGGCCAGACTCCCCCATGTAATATATGGCTGTGGGGGAGGGGGGGGGGGGGGGGGTTCGCCACTCCTCCCGCACAGCGAGTCTGATTTACTGCCCAACATGAATTAATGCCGGAACGAAACGTTTGCTCAAATATGATACCCGGGATGATACCCTTTTCAAAGATTTCTTTAAAAACAAGTTGTTACTATTTCATCAGTCACTTTATGGTTAGAGTTTGACAATTTTGACAATTTTGACACCCGGTTGAGTAACTTATTTCACAATATGTTATTTCTTGTTTTTGACGGGGGAGATTAGCGACCCCGTCATTTGAAACGACGTTTCTAAGTCGTAACCTTTTCACAAACCCCTAAAATTCGCGGCATTTGCTAATATTAATAACTTGCATTAATCATCTTCTGAAGCGATTTTGTTGTAAAATGTAATTGATATTGTTATAATATGAAGGTAAGAGGACACAGTAAGTTATTTCAGCTATTTGGATGCCATTTAGTAATATACTAAGCTATTTGGATGCTATTTTGTATTATATTATATGATTTAGTAATATACTGAGTCACTGAGTCCACGGCCTCTTTGTTCCGTGTTGCCTTGGTCTCGCAATTAGCCCAATGATTATGGCGAACCCTAGGCTACATCCCCCAGTCATCAATATTACCGTACGGACGCTAAAGCTGTACAAATATCGGAGCCTGCAAGATAGCGACATAAGAGGGCGGCTGAGAGGTGTGAACCCTTCAATATGATTAGCCCAATGATATGGCAACAACCCCTCGACCTTTGCCATGCGACACGAAAACAAGACTAGAAGTGACGTCATGATTATTACTTCTCCGAGATGCGCAGAACTCCGCCATTTTGTACACATTTTAAACCGACAGAAAAATTCTGCGCAAGTACGTGTAAACCAATGGGATTTTTAACTCTGGACGAAAGTGAAAATGAACCGCCGATATTTCAAGATTTACCATACTTTGTTTTAGTTATTTGAAGATGACACTCAATCTTTAGGTTTGGCTTTGATGGTACGTGATCAGAGATCAAGTAGGGAATCTTTTGGCGTAGCACTTTTTGCTACATATTTGTGCATTAGTGTTCAAAAGTGTGTCGTATTTCGTGATGCTACATTGGTTAAATCGAACGCTGCGTGGTGGTATGCACTATGCAGGTTATTACGGGGCTTGGGCTCTACTGTGGGTTGGGTTTGGGAATTCACGGAGAGTGAGACTTACGGGATACGGGTACCCGTGACACGCACGTATAGAATGACCCGTGTCACGTAAGAGAAAAAGCACGGGATAATTCAACAGTCTTCTATCTCCCCCGTCCAGTTTTTTTTAAATACCTTGTTTATAAAGAGAAAGGAACTTCTGATCCATGTTTGAACAAACATATACTTTCAGTTAGAGATTCAAGTGTTGAAAAACACCATTTGCTAGTCAAACCTACACCCCTATTTAATGTAATGGAATAATCCAAGAGTACTTAACAACATTCACACTTTAATTTCAGTGAGATTCAATTTAGGCTAAATGTACGGAAGCATATAAGTGCCATCCTACTTGACGACATAGCGAGATAATATATCTTGACAAGTCGACATGATATCGGTATTATGTCGACATAGACAGATTTTTTGTTGTTGCCAAGTCGACTTCACAAAAAGTAGAAGTCGTCATGGCCAGATATATTATCTTTCCAAGTCGACTTCACCAAAAATAGATGTCGTCATGGCGAGATAGATTATCTTGCCAGGTCGACTTAACAAAATTGATAACAGAAAGTTTAAAAGTGATGAACAAAAATGATTAAAATCAAAACATACTTTTTTATATAGCAAATGGTTTACAATGCTTTATTGCTGTTCTTTCTTTTCAACAGGTTTTCCCATCTGCATTTTTCTATACTGAATTAACAAGCTCTCAAATTAGTTCCTATTATATTTGATATTACCAAACAAATCAATGCGAATAATATTTTATAAAACCGAACATACATGTAGGCCTACGTGTATTTTTAAGAAACTGCTCCATCAACGTTGTTACAATTTTAATAATCTATCTCGCCATGACGACATCTACTTTTTGTGAAGTCGGCTTGTCAGGATAGTCTATCTCGCCATGACGACATCTACTTTTTGTGAAGTCGACTTGGCAAAATAATCTATCTCGCCATGACGACATCTACTTTTTGTGAAGTTGACTTGGCAAGCTAATCTATATCGCCATGACGACTTAATACAGTGTTTAAGTCGACATGGAAAGGAAAATTATCTTACCATGTCGACATAATACTGATAACATGTTGACTTGTCAAGATAAATTATCTCGCTATGTCGTTAAGTAGGATGGCACTTAGATGCTTCCGTATAAATGTTAGCCAATATCGATCATCTAAAGAAGGCCTACCAAGGCCTACCTGTAAGTGTCGCAAAACACTATTTGATAGTCAAAACTACAGGACGTTCACAGTTTAAAACAAAAAAATAAAGAACAAGTAATACCAAGACTTCCACATATTGAATACATACAGTGTGTTGCCTTCTCATTAAACGAATTGCCACACCTACAAAAACATGAATTGTTATCTGATTTTGAACATTTGAATAGTACCCCTGTGAAAGAATGGAACAATCCAACATCATTATACTTTTAAAATGTATTTTATATATTTTGTAGCCTTTTGCAATCAATACCATGATATTTCACTGAAGAAATAGTGAGTAATACTGAAAAAATACAACGATTGTACTTCCTGTATGATACGGGTGAAATTGGACCAATTTTATATAAAAGTTGGGGGGGGGGGGGGGTAATAAGTGGTTGTGAGTAATAAAAAGTTGAGTCTCCTTCGTTTTGAATGCATTGTATTAACCACCTTAGATGAGAGGTTGCTTCCAATAAAGATCAATCTCTAACTACACTGGGAAAGGTACACTGGCATTGTAAAATATACCTACATTTCAGAGTTTTCGAAATTTTAAAAACTTTCGAAAATAAGCTCCCCCCCACCCCTGTACGATAATGGAATATTCCAATGATAACAACTTTTTTCTTTGTGTGTGATAAAGACAAGGGATGAAACATCATATGTACAAAAGATAGTGTTCATAGATCTTCATCTTAGGTATCAAACCCTAGTCTAGATTTGGTATGAAACAGTATTTTTCAGGTCTGAAAAGTAGGTTCCTAGGGACCATTTTAGGGGGGGGGGGTCGAGTTTTCTGGGAGGGGTTATGTCAGATTTTGTAATAGTCATTTTTGTGTGGATATTGGACCAAACATGTTAAATCACCAAAATATGTTTTAAACTGGCTGACCCCATCTGTATACATTTTCCCATAGTGCCTGACTTTCTAAGATATCTGCTTAAAAGTGTCGCAAAACACAATTTGCTATTCAAAAACACACCCCTACGGAATATAATGGAACAATTCAAGGGCACTCAACAAAGTATACATTTTAAAAGAAACAATAAACAACAGGCAATAACAGGATCTTTAACTGCTTCCTATACTCTGTGTTGCCTTCACATTGAAAATGATTGACATGCCTACAAAAACATGAATTTTCATCTGATTTTTGAATATTTTAATGGTACCCCTGTGGCAAAAGTGGAACAATCCAACATCATTATACTTTTATAATGTATTGCATACATTTTGCAATCAATATCATGATAATTCACTGAAGAAATAGTGAGTAATAGAGAGAAAATACAACGATTTTACCATTGGTTTGACACAGGGGAATTTGACTAATGTTGAAAGTTAGGGTAATAAATGGTTGGGAGTTATTAAGAGTGTAAAAGTCTCCGTCGTTTTGAATGCATTTTATCAATCACCTTGGATGAGGCATTGTTCCCAGCAAAGATCAATATTCTAACTTTGCCGGGATTGGTACAATGCAAGAGTAAAATAGACCTAAATTTCATTTTTTTGAATTTTTGAAAAGTATCAAAAATAGGCTCACCCCCCTGTTCAGAAATGGAATATTCCAAATGATAACATTTTTTTTCTGCATGCATGATAAAGACAAAGGATAAAACATCCTATGCAGAAAAGATGAAGTTCGTAGATCCACATCTTAGGTATGAAACCCTAGTCTAAATTTGACACAAAACTGTATTTTTCAGGTCTGAGAAGAGTGTTCAAGGGGACCATTCCAGGGGGGGGGGGGGGGGGGGGGGTTCCTATTTTCTGGGAGGGTGTATGCCAGAATTTTTAATACTGATTTTTGAGAATATTTGACCAAACATGTTAAATCACCAAAATATGATTAAAATTGGCTGACCCACATCTGCACAGATTTTCCCATAGTGCCTGATTCTCTCAGAAAGTCCTTCTTAAATCTTAAAAAGTTGCGTTCCTAATTTGTGACATTTTAGGGTCGGTCCCTGAGGGCAACAAGACCCATTTTTCCTCCCCTGATATTTTTATTCTCACAAACACGCCATCGGGGTTAGGGCTATACCACATGGGAAGCTGTGATAGGAATAATCCCGCAGAAAAGGTCCCAGAGAGAAAATATTTTACTAGAAGTTTGACAATTTTGTTGGAAAAATTATTTTCCTTTATTTTTTTACCTTGAACAAATTTGTTTTAAATAGTCTTATGCTAAGAAAAATACTGTTCTCAAAAGGTGCCCAGGGAACCCACATGATAAAGAAAGATCGCAATCATTTCATATTATTTGTATTGGGACTATTTCAGATTACATTCAGCAGGGAAATTAAATACTCAGGACGATGCAGTTAGTATTTATGGTTCAAAGTTCATCTCCAAAAAAATGTAAGCATAGGACAAATGTTGTCTCAATATTAAAAGGTCTAATTTATCAAAATGTTTCTCCGTGCTAATTGTTACCTGTTTATTTTCATTCTTTCAGACCATGTTCATTCTTGATGTTAATTAATAAAGACTACCAAAGCAACAAAATAGACAGCGATATTTTTAACTGCACAAAATCGGGGGGGGGGGGGGGGGGGGGGGGGTCAAGACCGAAATATTTGGTGGCAAAATGCGCACAAAATTAGTTTTGGCACTTATTGTTAAACTTACCTGAGTGTTCAGCAAGTATTGATTCCACTTTAATGTACAAACTAATAGCTTTATATTTCAAATTGAGCTGTACGTGTTTATACAAATAAACTCGCAAATGTCTTCATACACCTCTCGACTGCAACAGAAATAATAGTAATCTCACAAATTAGTACATGCACTAATTATAAATATCTAAATTTGGCACACTTACTAATTATAAATCTCAAAAGTCAAAACTGTGTGGCTATTTAAAGCTATTAATCAACATCCTACAGCATTAACACAATCCAATAGAAGTTATATCACTCATTATCTAGCCACTGTATACTGAGTACACAACCCGTCAGAAGCTAGATCGTACCTTATGAACTTCCGTGTTGACATGATTCAGACTTATTATCTAAGTTGAACTCTTGTGTGTGTTGTTATTCGGTACATTGCACATTGACCTTTTTTACTTAGCCACCTTCTTAGTGTTCAGTCATTCACTGCCAAGTTTGAATTGGAGAGAGTTTTGACCCAGACAAGGTCAAAATATGCAGTTGTTGGACAAAAGGGGAAGTTGTTCTTAAAAGGCAGGTCCTGCGTGATGGGGATCTAATCTAAGGGATTAACAAATCAGAAATGTTAGCATTAATTAAAGGGTTGGGTGTAATGTTTGCATCATTCAAAAATGAAAAATACAGAAACATAATTTCACCAAAATCATCTAAAGTCAATTATCTAGGATCGCATTTTTTGGGGGCTTCAATTTCTTTTTAGTTTTGAAAATATTGACCAAAAAGTGCCAAAAATAAAAACAAATTCTTTTTTTTTGTTTTTTGGTCAATATTTTCAAAACTAGAAAATTGTAAGCCAAAAATAAAATGCGATCCTAGATTGAATTTAGATGATTTTGGTGAAATTTTGGAATTTATAAAAACTGATTTTGTTAGGTTGTCTGAAAATTGTTGGGCAAAAATGTAAAAATCACTATTTTTAGTGAAATTTAATACCAAAAATGGATTCTCTGACTCATTTCATTAAAAAAAAGGTATACTTTTTGTACATTACATTTATAGTTTAAAAGTTACAGTGCTTGATAAATTTGGCGCCAAACAGAGTTGACACTTCCCTTAACACTTTACATGGCTATTAGTTTTACCATATACAAAACAGATTTTTTTCAGAAACCTTTCCCAACTTTCAAAGTTTTATCTCATGAATTACTGAACCAAGCCTGCATATTTGTACTTATTTCAATGCATTAACCATGATGATTCTAAATATGGTGATGAAATTCAATAATTTATGAAATTTTTAACATTTTGTGAAGAATTTGAATGTCGTCTGCAGACGCCTGCCGTGTGAAATGTGTTCATATGGTTTAATATCAACAAACCAACAAAGCTTGTTGAATGCTCAAAATGCCACTTTTGTGGTTAAAAAATATTGAATATACTGCTTTCTGATTTTATAATGACAAATTACTGTAAAATTGTCTTTGTTTTCTTTAGTTTTCCATACCTAATTTCATCAATATCTCAAAATGCATTGTACCAACAACTGCACCCTTTTGCCGCGACAATACACATTTACATGTACATAATGATTACACATGTACTACCAGCCAAAATCAAAGAGCTTTTGCAATATTTCATGTACAATTCTAGTTTGTTTAATTTGGATGTAGATCATATCAAAATGAACATTTTTCATCTAAATGGTCACAGATGGCATCTATCCCATATGCTTTATGTTTACCATGAATAATTTGGAGACCATCCATGACTTGTCATCTGAATGAAGTCATGACCTCCCTGATTCAATGGTGGTTTTTCTTCAAGATACAAATACATTAGGGTCCATGGGTGCACCTACCACATTCAACACCCCAGTATCACATTATTTATTTATTCTCGTATTAAACACAGTTTTAACGCTAATTAAACTCATGTTAAAGTTAAACGCAAGTTTATCTGTTATGCATTTATCAATTGCAAGCCCGGCCCCAAGGGACCCGGACGTACAAAATGCAAATTTGTTGTCCCTGGTACATTTGTGTATGGTCCCCACTACAGTCCCGGCCCCCCTTAGCCAGGACAAAGTGTACAGTTCCGGCCAGTAGCGTATCTCCCGGGGGGTCAGGGGGGCAGAGTGCCCCCCCCCCAGACGGCTTTGACCGGGAAGGCCAGCTCAAACTACCGGGCTAGAAAAAAATTGAAGAGAAGGGAAGACGAGAGGGAAGAGAAAAGGGGAAAGGAAAGGGAAAAGGGGAATGAAAGGGAAAGAAAGGAAAGAGAGGGGGAGAAAGAGAGAAGGAAAAGGGAAAAGGAAAGAGAAAATCTAAGGGATTTACTTAATTCCCATATAAATGACAACTTAACTCCTTGCCCGGTTTGGTGATTTTCTCGCGCTACACACGCATTTGTCCAGGAATATCATTATAGAAGCCTGTTTAAAAGAAAAATGTACCTTAATAATTGGCCAGATTCGTGTAGATATGTTGTTAAAATTTTGCGCGGTGCGCGCGCATCAATTTTTAGATGCAAAGTCATTCGCTGGAATAAACAACCCAGCTGCATATTTTTTTTACTTAATAGGGTCGAACTGGTGTTGACCGGGAAATATTACCCTTTGCCCCCACCTGAAAAATACCCCAGATACGCCACTGGTTCCGGCTACAGTCCGCAGGTCGCTCGACTTCTTTCTGCAACCATAATGGGATGCATTTTTGTGTTCCCTATGTGTTATTAGGCTTATTCCGTCCTGAGGGGGGGGGGGGGGGGGGGGGGGGGCACTGAAACCCTTTTTTGTTGTTGGTAGGGGTTTGCCACCCAGGCTCTCAAAAAGGGGAAGCTTGGGAACTGAACTGAGAGAATTTTATGACAAAAAAATAAGGTCTTAAGAACTGATTTTCTCGAAATAATAGGTCTTAAGAACTGGCTTGTTTTTCAAATAAGTTTAGTAAGAACGCAAACACACTCCCCCACATAGCCAGGCACCGTTTTTGGTACAATTGCGTACAGTCCCGCATGGTCCCCGCCATGTCCCGTGTCCCCAGGGGGCTGGGCTTGCAATTGATAAGTGCATTATAGACAAGGCGATTAACAAAACACATTTTAAACATGATGAATTTCATCCCCAGGAGAGTCGTTGACAAAGCATTCCATTGAATGGAATGGTATTTATTCAATAATCAGCTATTCAAATGCGTTACCGTAGAAATGAAAGGAATGCATCAAATGTACGTCTATATATTGTTCAACTCGAATTGCACCTAACATATGTCCCATGGTACTGCGAAAGGAAAATCATAAAGTGTACATTTTGCATTATTTATATTATATTAGTTAAATGCATGTCCTCTTAATGCAATATTTTTGTCAAATTACATTTACCAAAAATGTGAAACCAAAAAGTGACAGAGCAATACCTTTCCTAATTACTAATTTTGAAAATAAATTGTTGGATAACCGGACAGTTAAATTTTCTGATTGGTTTTCTTGTTCGTCAATAATTCCATTGTTTGTGTTAACGCACCAGCTACGATCAAAACTGAACACACATGAATTAAATGTGGTAGGGAATGCTTTATGATATTTTTTAAAATTTAAATACAGACAAATTTTAAAATGGGAAGCAGATTTCCTTCATAATTTCGTAAAGTTCTGTGATGTTTTTACGGAAAGTATGGTCAGGATTTATATTTTTGAGTCCAGGAAAATCTTTCCTGATAAGTCAAACTTCATTATAGTTGAAAGAAAAGATATGTGTAAAAAATTGAAAAAGATTACATTTATTTAATTTGCCATGTTTATTGTTATGTGATTTATTCATACTCACAGAAAAGACCTTGGAAACACACACACTGCACGGACATGCCTGAATAGCTTTAATTTGAGAATTGTACCTATTGACTCATGTAATGGGAGAATTTAATGAATCATATAAGGAAATGTCAACCTGAATTCAATGGACTATGAAATAAGTATACAAAACACAGCATATAGGCCTATTTCAGGCACGTTCAGACCTGGCTATTTAACTCGAGCTAAAGGTCTTTTAAACATTTTAATACCGACTTGTCTCACTTTTCTTAAAATTGCGCATGCTTTGGTTTAAATCTTGAGCCAAGCATGTTGGAAATAGTGAGTTTCCATTACTCAACATGTTATGATACAAACATTGATAGATTTGTGTAACATGTGCACCACCTTTTATTTAATATCCGGAACTTAACTTTAGGGGCAGGTGGTCGAGTTAAATTCGACAGGTTCATTTGGTCGTGTGTGGACAATCGGTTGAGTTAGCAAATATTTCAGGTATTTTATAACGGGTCATAAAATATTTAACTTGAGTTAAAAATTAAAAGCCAGGTCTGAACACAGCTAGTATGATCCAACACAATTACAGGGGGGGGCACTCAAATTATTTTTGGGTAGGGGTGTGCCATCCAGGGTCTCAAAAATGAGGGGCTTCAAAAATGGATTTTTGACGGAAAATGGGGTCTTAAGAACTGATTTTCACAAAAAGAAGGGTCTTAAGAACTGGTTTTTTTTTCTCAATTTGTTTTGTAAGAACATCAAGTTTTTGAAAAATTGGGGTTTTAAAACACAAATACAAATATTTCAAATATTTGGGGCTTTGGAACGCAAATGTTCTCAATTTTTGAATAGATGCAGACTCAAAGGGGGTCCTAAGGGCGATCAGAAGAGGGTGAAAAAGGGGGTCTTCAGGGCGGCACATACCTATACCCCTTTCCAATGTCGGTGCCCCCCCCCCCCCCCCCCCCCTCAAGGAAGGTGGGTTAATATCATTTAAAATATATTAAAAGCTTCCGGTGATACTAACCCACCTTCATACTAAATTACATTATGTTTATGTTTCTAATTTTGATCAGGGCACCAACCAAATCAGTCTAGTTAAATCATTCAGTTTTCTATGGGTTTGGGTCAAAAATTTGTTTAGAGGTAAATGTGATGAATCTATAGTCTGATCGGTTCACAATTGGCGAAGACTCCTTAGGCCAAAAAAATTAATTGTAATGTTGTCCTCGACCGCCAGCTGTCAGATTTAGGGCCGCCTTGATTTTTTTCAGATTTTTTTTCAGATTTTTTTTTCAGATCTTTTTTCTTCAGATTTTTATTTTTTCAGTTTTTTTTTTCCAGATTTTTTTAAAAACAGTTTATGGCATTGAATATTTTCTCAAGTGTTTATAACATAAATGTGCGCCTCTTAGAGTAATTACAACTTCTTGTTGGCTGAACTTTGAGCATCCGCTGGTATAAGAAGAAAAAAAATTTAAAAAAAAAAAAAATTCTCCCGCCCGCCCCTCTCTGAAAGCTGTGGACGACAACATTACTTTTTTTTTTTTTGCCTTACAGCAGCGAATGAATACAGAAGGAAGTGAGCGTGCATGAAGGCAGTACACGCAATGTGCACCATATGGGTGATGCGTATGCTTGGATTACTTTTAGGCACAGAGAGATCAAAACCGAAAATTCAAGGTCACAAAGCAAAATCTTTTGATGCTTCACAGTTACTGACAAAACAACTGATCAAGTCTTTATCCTGATTCAAAACCATCATTTTTTTTAAAAATAATTAAAATCAATGATACAGATGTGACTTGTACTATTAATTATTCATTAAAGAAAGTTACATTTTACGGCATTTAACAACACTTCCCTATTTCAGTCTGGTCGAAAAATTGTGCAACAGACCACTCATACATCACACTACTGTGTTGTACAGATAAGCTATGAATTTGTGGCATTATGCAAGCTTGCTTTCTTGATGGAGAATATTCAGTTAATTATAACTTAATCATAAAGTTATTAATAATAACTCCTTGTTATAAATTAGTAAAAATAATATTTATGTCCCCTATTTTATTGCCTATAAAAACTGCGACACAATTTAGGAATTGCTACACAAGTCAAAAAGTGTGTAGCAGTTTTTGCTACGCAAAAATAAAGCCGAACATCTGACGTTGTTCATGAGGTATTGAATTTTTGATAGGGGACCCCATCTTCAACCTTGGTTTGAACCTTGCCTTGGGAGTGGGAGGGGTGGGGGAGGGAGAGAGTGAGGGGAGGGAGAGAGGGAGGGGAGGGGAGGAGGAGGAGGGGAGGGGTGCAAATCAGATCAGGTACAAATATATCAATTTTATTTGTTTTCCTTTACCATAATGACATCATTTTCAACCTTGTCTCCCACCCAAACCAAACGCCACCTATTTACCCTATGTCGCTTAACATTTTTTGAATACTACTATTACAAATAAACAACTAAACTGCTCAAAAAAGTTTGGAATGGTTTTTTTAATCACAATTTGTTCAAATATCTCGGGATATGTTCATTTAGTGTAATATACCATTTAAAAGCTGATGTGTTTCTCTTTATAATGATATCCAATTTGAAGCAATCCCTTGTTCCAGTGCTCAGCCACATGCTTGAGAACATGGGGAGGTCGCAATCTGAAAGTGCCAAAATCAAAACTATTTTGTGCTTAAAAATCAATAGATCATCACACTATGCTGTAGTGGTCAATGTAACACTTCATTGAACAGATGACAAAGATGTTCTTTTGAGCACGAAATAGTGTTGATTTTGGCACATTAATTTTTTTTTTACCACCCCATGTTCTCGCAAGTAGCTGGGCACTGGAGCAATGGATTGCTTCAAATTTGGTATAATTGTAAAGATAAACACATCAGCTTTACATAGATATATAACACTTAATGAACCTATCACGCGATATTTGAAAATCGTGTGCTTGACAAAATATTCCTAACTTTTCTTGAGCAGTTTATTAAAAAATATAAATTGGCACAAATTCAACAATTATCTGCATAAATACAATTTCAAATTTTATTTATAATTTCTTTTGCATGATTTCAACCATATAGCAATAATTTACTCTATATACAAATCCAAGGAAAAAATAGAATAAAATAACATGTACAACTTTTATTTTAAAATACACTTTTGTTCTCTTGCTATATTCAAAGACATAAGGCAGATTTGGTATGTCATGATTGCGCCAAGTAAAAAATGGGGGCGGAGGGTTGGCTTTCTCTGCCAAGCTGAACTTTGCATAACTTTTCTTTTAGATATATGCGAGATCACTTGACCATTTTGAATGATAAACTTTGACATAAATGAAGCTATGTATCCACAAAATCAATGACTATATCCATTTCTAGGGTCAGTTTCACACACATGCTTGGGGACATAATGTTTTCTATTCGTATCAGGGCACATCCGACTCAAGTTGACTTTGGAAAATTGTAGTTTAGGTGATGGGGCAGCTAGATTTTTCAAATCAGTTGGCATTTTTATTCCTTTCCTTTTTTCACTTTAAAATATTGTCCACGCTCATTTACCTATGTTTTATAAGAAACTTTTAAAAAATTTGTTTGTTGAAAATTTTGACATGTCTCTATTAGAAAAATATGATTCAATCAGTCCCATGAGAAAAGTGTTTCTTTTTCTTTTTCTGGCATTATCATTTACTCTCATCTCATTACAGAGCACATATAATAGTGCGACAAGAAGATTATTCATGAGGTAGCTAGCTTTCCCGTAATTTTTTTCAGCCTACATTACCAGGCGCTGTTGTTACCTCTGCTATTGAAAATGATATCAAATGAATTTGAAAAATCTTCTGCAAATCAACTCTGTATTTCTCTTCTGGGAAACAATAAAATTACAATGAAACCGTCTACAACTCCCCCTAGAAAGACACATATGAAAGCCATGGACACTTTCCACACTACAGACGACATTCCAAAATTTCACAAAATGTTTCAAAAATGTCAAAATTATTGAATTTCATTACCATATTTGGAATCAACTTCAGAAAAGCATTATAATAAGTACAAACATGCCTAGTATTAGTTTAGTATTTCTTGAGATAGATTTTGAAAGTTGGGAAATGTTTGTGAAAAATGTGTTTTGTATATTGCCGAGTGGAAAGTGTTAAGCCGTTTTCATCCCTATCTCTCCATAATGTAAGGCCAAACAAAGAAGCAATCCGTCTCAGAAGCCCGCCCGCATTGGTATGTGAAATAAGCTACGGCGCGGCGCATAGGTCTATGCGCTGGGGGCTAAATGTTGTTTTTTTTAAATGTTTTTTTTAAAAAAGTTAAAAAAAGTTCTCCATAATCTTTGATAAGCAAAAAAAAGAAGAAAATAGCAACAACAAAAAATTGCATACCTCATAGCCTATTTTCTAAAGAATTTTTTTTTTAAAAATCGCACAGCACTTAGCTTTTTTGCCAAATGTGTTTTAGATAGACCTTCTTCTTTGTTTGGCCTAACCTACATGTAAGATACTATCAACAAGATACTGAAAGTTGGTTTAGTTATCTGAAGATTCACCTTCATTCTCTATCTTGCAGTAAGTCTTTTCAAGTTAGTGCGATCAGTCCATATGGTGTGATGTATTAACAAATTCAATCTCTCCCAACTACAACTTGTTGATAGTATGGTCGGAGCAGGTAGCATTTCCTTCAGAGAAAGTATGCTTTAAGTCCCATAAAAAGTAGGTAAAGCCAGTCGACCCTATAATCACAGGAGCTGAGTGCCCATCTGTCTTTCAAAACAATAGGGCCAGACTCATTCCATTTTGAAATGTTGCTGTGTGGGGCTTGCTACACCTCCTCCACAGCGACACTGTTATCTTCCCAGCACTGGGTAGAGGGGTAATTGTGGTAGAGTTCCTTTCTCAAAAGCACAACATGTTGACCACAGCAGTACTCAAACCCACAACCTTTGGATTATGAGTCCAGTGCTCTGTCCACTGTGTCACACATGCCACAAGTCCCATATGCATCAATTACAGTAGAAAAAAATTGGTAGAAGTGCTTGGGTTCAACTATAAGATCTTATTCTATCAAAAACTTGAAGCATGGCTGGCACCTAAACTACACTATTTCCCCAGCCTTCCAAATCATAACACAACAATGACAACTAGATAAGTCCTTTGCATACAATTCATCGAGAACAAAGGGCATTATGAGTTGGTATCAAGCTTAAAAATCAAATTTCCCCGCTTGATTCAGATTTATTTTAGAAGGTTCAGAAAGACAAATTGTTGATACATAATATCACCATTTCTGACACAAACAAAAGCATTTGGATTTCATTTTTGATGGTATTATACAGGGTGTCCCCAAAAAAGGGTGCACATGTTCCATGTCATTGCTCTCATTTAATATTCAGTATTTAACATAAATCTTTATATGAACTAAACAATAATTTAGCTGGCATTAAAACACCGTTTATTTGATTGTATTTACTTTTCTCAATCTAAAGATATGCTTAATCAACATCAATGTGCACCCTTTTTATTGGTACACCTTGACAAGAAATGCTTGTCAGGGTATCCTAGTTACAGGCCTTTCCTCCGTAAGTTGGAGGGTGTTTTTTTAACTGAATTACATCTCTTGATTACTGTTTGTTTATGAATATAAACATTAAAATGATTTGAAAGAATAGAAGGGAGAAAGCACTGGATATGTATTTTTTATCAATTAAGGCTAAAAACAAGTCGGTTTCCTGTACGATGCCTGCTTTTCGTTTTTGAGCAATTTTTGCTACATGTCTTTCAATTTTTTATTTTAATCTTAAAACTAAAAAAACCACCTCTAAAAAGCTATTTTGAGACCAGAAATAACCTAATCTTCCTCTTTACCAAATGCACGATGGCACAGCAAGTTCCAAAGATATTATCACATTGGTCAATGGTGGTCAATGGATTGTTAATTCTTGTAAAAATCTTACGGATGATTTGAAGCAAATTGAATGCCAAAATAAATATGAGGGGGGGGGGCCTTAAGAAAAAAGAAAAGGAAAAAAACACCAAATATTTCACAATTCGGTTTTCAGACCACCTACAGGAAACAATTAGTCTCTTTATATTTGCCTAAAATGATTACACACAACAGGATACAAACTGGAATTACATTAAGAATTACAATCACACATCTGGCACAGATTAATTACAAATATGATCATAAAAATAGTGTGTTTGTGTTTCTATTACATTTTACAAGCACCTGTACAGTATTTCTTTAGTAATATACAATATAATGTGTATGGTGTTATACTCATGTACATAAAAACACCCTGAACTGTGTATTTATATCTATCTACATATTATGTACAGTTGCATACTTATGATTTTAAGAAAATAAACAAACAGTTTAAGATTGTCTAATTGTGTTACAAAAGGGCACACTTTGGGCCAAATCAATCTGACAACCCCTGTATACATTTCCCGCCTTATTTATTCTGTAGTTTCACATTGCACATGTATATGTATGGGGCACCAAAACGTGATATGGTCATTATTGAGACAGACGATCCAAGTTGGAAGTTAACACTTTCCACGCGGCTATTAGTTTTACCAATATACAAAATATATTTTTCAGAAACATTTCCAAACCTTCAAGGTCTATCTCAAGGATTACTGAACCAATACTAGGCATATTTGTACTTATTTCAAAGCATTTGTCATGGTGATTCTAAATATGGTAATGAAATTCAATAATTTTGAAATTTTTGAACAATTTTGTGATATTTTGGAATGTCGTCTGCAGCCGTCTGCCGCGTGGAAAGTGGAAATTTAAATTTGTACATTACTTTTACAGTATTTCTGACCCCCATTGGGGCTAGGACTCACATCTGGATAGTACATACAGTAAACCTATAGTACAGAAGGGCATCATTAGAATGAAAATCTTTAATAGGAATAACCCCACAATCGCTCAACCCTTATATTTTTTATACATACTCCCAAATAATGATCTAAAATATACATAATGAATGCTTCCCTGATTATTTGCAAGTATCTGCATAATATAAGGAAATAATTTGTATCAATAATCATTAAGAGGAAATAAAATTTACAAATGCATAGTTGCTCATAAAATAACACAAAACAAAACACAATGAAACAATGAGAAACTCCCCAATATCTGCCAAGTTGCTCATATGATCAACTAACCCCTCCAAAAAAAACAAAAAAAAATCCAAAACATACCCAAAAACCTCACAAAACAAAACAAAATAAACATCAAGCTGAGTTGTTTTTCAGTTAAAGTACATAGTGCCCATGTATGAAATCAGCCACTGTTATTAGTTCATCCGTTAAAAAATAATCACGAACTGTCTCTTTTTTACAAACTTTATAATTAATTTTGAAACAAATCTAGAATACCATCATACATTTGTGACCAGTCGCATTAAAAGGGCATGTTGTTGTCGTGAAATAAAGTTGGTGGAATATACAGAAAATAATAGGGGAAATTATACTATACTATCTTGTGTTTGCAAAGTCCATTTTCCTTCAACAATGCATCATTTTAAAGCCTAGAAACTACTCTCTAGACCAGTGGTTCCCAACCTTTTTCTGGTGGTGACCCTATTCCAGATACCAGCATCAGAGCGCGACCCCTCACAGAACAGAGTCACGTGTGTTACTATGTTACAACATTTTAATTCATTTTATTTTTGTTAAATTAGGCTAGTCCGCGACCCCACAAAAAGTGTGTCGAACTGGGGTCGCGACCCAGAGGTTGGGAAACCACTGCTCTAGACTGTTATTGATAGGTCGAATTGCAGTCATGCTACCAACATGCCCATTTTTATGTGACACGTCACACTCACATTTCTTACAAGGTACATTTTAAGGAGATTTATACAGGGTGTCCCAGAATGATTTTAAAAATATTTATATATCTTTATCCGTTCCGATATGGCACTGACATTATTGAAAATTGTTAAAACCTCTTTTACACTTTCAGCTTATTTCAATTGCTGAAACTCACACCAAACTCCAGTACTGTTGCTTAATAATGATATAAATCACTCAAGCAGAGCAATTCCTTCACACCAAATATTGCTCCATAAAATATCACAAACACTTGATATCTATTAACTTTGTATTGGAAATTAAAAGAGGACACAGCAAATTACGTGCATTTCATTTAAAGGTGGATGACCCGATCACATTTTCGTGGCGCAGAGTTATTTCAAACATGCGTAGATTTTCATATCATATGAAAGCTCGTATTTTTCTCATCATCATGCTGAAATTTGACGGCCTAATTCGGTATGATGACAGAGAAATCGACGAAATAGCGTTGAATTACTGCGAATGGTAGTAACCACCGATTTAGTTTGTGTACTACTCAATGGGTACAGTTCACAGCATCTTGTGTGTCTAAAATAAGAACCATTAGAGCTATGCATCTCAAATTTTGGGACACGATGTTTTTAAGGATGAACTTTCATGTAGAATAGAAAACTTCAAGTTGAAAATCAGAACATCTACCTTTAAATTGAGCTTTGTACCAAACATGGTCAATTATTTTACGAGTTTCAAAAGAGGTAATGTTGGTAAAACATGGAATCTATCATTTCTACAAAAGAAAGTTCATAAATCCTGTCACAAACATCTGATTTTTATAATTCAAAATTCTTAAGAAACACAAGCACTCGCACCAGAAACAATAGTATCATAGCTAAATAAATGCACCTTCCCAGGCCAGTGCCACTGTACACAGTTTCCCATTGCCGAGATTGAAGCCTCTAGTGTGATAGCGCCCTCGATTTACGAGGTACAAAATGTTCCATATAAGGACTCAATATCCCTTATAAGGACTTACGTGCTGTCAGTCATGGGCGTTGTCAAGATAGCGCCCCCATTTTGTGAGGTACATTTCGTTTAATCACGTCCATATATAGGAGGCTTCATTTTTGCGATTTGAATCTCCTCTCCCATTACTATTAAACTCCCTGACCTTCCCCAGTACAAATCATTCTGGGACACTATGTATATCAACTTCAGTGCCACAAAGATCATGACATAAAATAATAACTACACTAATGTTCATGTCATACACAGTATGAATTACATGTTATAGTGGACAAAATATAATACACTTCATTATGTTTCTCAAATTCAATTTATATTGCACTTCAGCCCAAAACCAATCTATACTATTAACTTATCTCTTACGGTATGGTAATAAAATATTGTCATTTGAAATTGCAGCTCTCTATCGGACATTCCATTATATTTCAAAAACTGTTCTTATATCTATCTATAAGGCCAAATTGTTTGGTTGTGTTGCCCTCAAGTGCCAAATATCTTGAAGTTAGGTCGGCCGATCGATTTTCCTTCTTTCTTCTTTTTTTGCTGACATTTTTTTACTGATAGACCGTGGTTCATGACAAGACAAAATTTGTAAATGTCAATTTGACTAATGTTCCTAGTGTGATAATAGTTTAAAAGCAATCTAATCAAGCAAACATATTCATTTCAAGCAGAAAATAAATCTTTAAAAAACTGTTAAAATAAAATTGGGACCCTGATTTTTGAGATTTTAGGGTTGGTCGCTGAGGGCAACATAATTGTTTTTAATTTTGGCCTAATGCTCTACTGGCTCATGGGGCAACTTGTATTCAAAAATGGATATCACAGACTTGGCAATAAAAGGTAGGTTTTCAAACTTAAGTGAGAGAGATGCATGTGCAGATCATCAAACCAATGGAAAATGAGAACAAATGTTCAAATGTGACCCATCGTTATCACAGACAGACAAGTTGTCACCAAAAATGAAAATTGATCTTTGGATATCATGTTAACAAAACCACTTTCTAGTTTTAAAACTGATACCTTACATATTGAAATCCAACTTGTATGCATTGTGAGAGGTTATAAATTATTTTGGTTTCCGTATATTGTTTTGTTATTTTCTGTAAACAAGGTTTGAAAACTATAGTATATTTGTCTATCACGAGACCATGACGTTAACTGTGTCATTCACTAATTGCAGTACATAAATGTGTGCGACTACCTGAAGCGCTGGCGTAAACACATGAGTGTGGAAAGGCAGAAGACATATACCTGTGTGTAAATATTGCGCCTGTATAATTATGTCACTATCCGTAGGAAGGTAAATAGAGTATAGTCTGTTTCGTTGTTATGGGTCACAACTATTGGAAACCTGGAATATGTGTATGTCTATTCCGATGGTTTATATTCTGAAAGTCTATATGATATCCACTTTTGATTCACAAGGCCTGCTGCAGGCTCCATAAGGCACCTTAACACACATGGCTTCTTATTAGCATGCATGATGTCACACGAAAACCTTTAGTTATCAGAAAAAGTGTACTTGAAGTCCCAGATACTGGTATGCATACCATCACCTGCTGATACTGGCTCAAGAAATTTGCACCAAATTGTGTTCCAGTATCGAGCGATACTTGAGGTTTTTATGTTTCAGTATCGTCCAATATTGGAACACTTAGTTTGTACCAGTATCAAACGATACTGGGTTTTCCAGTATCGGATGATACTAGTACAGTCCAGAATCTGGGACCTAAAGTACACTTTTCCTAGTTATCATTAACATCCATTAATACTAGGAGAGCTTATACCAACATTTCAAACATTCAGAAGAAAAAAAACCTGTTACAAACTGCAATCACAACATCCGCTGAGCTAATTCTTAGAATCACTTAATCTCGGATTGCGATTATTATCAGCATCAGCATCAGCAAGGCCTACAGCACCCTCCCGAGGCCATCAACAATCCTCAGAAAGCCTGCGCTGAGACAAAGACATCATCTTGCTGTGCATCATTCATAGCCATTGAAAGACCAATATTCTCTGTTACTAGGAGTGGAGTACACCCTCAACATGGGTCCATTGGTGTTAAACAGCCCCCTCAACGTGGGTTAGGTGGTGTTAAACAGCATCCTCAACCTGGGTAAGGGGACGTGAGCAGCAGGGTGCTGAAAGGTAGGTAGTTCTTGTAGTAGTGCTGTAAGACTTGAATCACAGTTGAAAAGTAGATTTTCTGGTCCAGTGAGAATCTTGAGATCTGAGGGGGAAGAGTAAACAAGTGAATGTCTTCATTACTTGATTGTGTGATTAATCTAATACAATAAGCGAATGTCTTTATTACTTGATTGTGTGATTAATCTAATGCAATGCAAAATGTGATTCATGTGCCTGTCCATCACCGCTCGTCTGGACAGATTTAAACAAAAAAGGTGTTTTTTTCTCTCTTTTGAAAAATTGTCCAATCAAAATGGAAAAAAATATAGATATTGATAATTGTCTACACTTTTAAAACATAATAAAATGATTAATCAAGTGAAAAAGAAGGACAATATTTATGGCACCTTGTTTTTATAGACCCTTCTTGCTTATGGGTCAAACACACCTATCACTTGGCAATTCATAAATAAATAATGATACAAACTGTTTCCAACCTGCATTATCACCCTCTTGAGAAAGTGTGGAGGATAACCAAACAATTTACACCTAACGCAAACAGTTCCAGACCAGGTGCTTTGATATTGGCTAATCCAAAATCAATAATCGGTACCAACAATCTGATATATACATTTAATGAGCAAATTTCTTCTTCATAGTTTGATACCTCATTCATAAAAAACGAATGGATGATGATTTCAATAACCACGACGATAAAGTTGCACTAGAATTGGTTTTTCTATGGGATATCATTGATTTGTATTATCCACTGTGTGCCATCTGAACCAGTCAGGTATGGGGATGAATGGGTAACATGCATCGACAGGGAGTCTGTACAAACACATTTTCACTGCGTAATCACACACTATGCAATGATATCCCATAGAAAACCAATTTTAGTGCAATTATTTTTTTTGTAGTGGTGGTCATTGAAACAATCATAACTTCAAAACTATCCACTCGAATTTTATGAATGAAGTATCAAACTACGGAGAAGGAATTTGTTCATTAGATGTATATATCTCAGATTTTTCTTACTGATTATTGATTTTGGATTAGCCAACATCAAAGCACCTGGTCAGAGACTTTTTGTGTTAGGTGTACTTTGGTGAGTTGAAACAATGCCACATATTTTATTAATCAAGTGATATTTGATAACGCAGAATAAATATATATTTGCATGAAATATAGATACCCCAAGAGTGGTAAGGGTATGGTGTAGAAGTCCCAAGTATCAAATTAATGAGTTTTATGAGATTTATACCATTGTTAACATGGTTAGGTACTGTGATAGAAGTGTGGTAGACCGTATAGCATGACATTGTAATCAGTGAGATCATTTGCATACTTGGAACTTCTACACCATACCGCTACCCTGAGAGCAGGGGTGTATCATTAGTTGCCTTGCACCCATGAGGCCCCAGGTTCAATTCCTGCTGGCAATAAGCTTTACGGGCACATGATTCACACATACATTCCAGATCGTGCCGTTTTTTCTGGAATCCCTGGTTTTCTCCCAACCTGGTTTCCTTTTTTTCAAATTTGGGGTGCTTCATGAGCGAAACAATGACAGCACAGGGAATTGATGAGTAGCTAGCAAGTGATACAAAAGGTACATTGACACTTTGGCTAATACCATAATCATTTTGTCTAATACCCAAACAGTCTAATACTATTTGTCAAAAACCACATAGTCTAATAACCATATGGTCTATTGCCATTTTTGTCTAATATCCATTTAGTCTAAATACCACTTCGGCTAAAACCCAAGTTATCTAATATCAATTCGTCTAATAACCATTTCTTCTAATATCCATTTAGTCTACAACCATTTTGGCTATGTACCACTTGGTCTAATTTTGTATAATTTTCACTTGGTCTATTAACCACTTTGTCTAAAGCCATATTGCCTAATCACCATTTCGCCTAAACACCACTTTGAATGTTGAATGTAATCGGACTTTGTAATCACAAGATATGAATTGAAGAAGCATATTTTTGTCTTTGTTTCACCAAATATATTGCCCTCTATCTCAAAACTGTGTTTGCAGACAACATGTCATTTTTGACGCGACTGTTCACATATAAGATTAAACCTTTCCATTTGTGTATATGACTTTAAAACAATATTATTCTCTGATCCGTGAATTGCAATTTACCCTAGTCAATGTCATATTGCTATGGACAAAATTCAAGCTATTTCACAGGAAGCATGTTTTGTTGTTGTTCGCGGAGCTGCGTACAGATGCATGAAATGCAAAAACAACTATGCATTCACGTGTGATTTCACGATTGACCAATCAGGATGCGCAGTCATTTTTTAAAGCATTCAGTACGCAGTTCTGGGTTTACGCATGTACGCTCGTACACATACATTGGTTGAATTATGTCCATAGCATTAAGACGCTGACTATAGTTAGCTATAAATAGTTTTAAGCAATAGATAAGTGGGCTTGCTGTTTCTATCCTTGCAGTAGCCTCATCGAAGGCAAAATGCATTTGCCATCGATAAAGATTCTGCTACGATGGAAACCATCAGGGCCTAGATATTAATTCAATTACTCTACACTGGCTCTTTTTGTATAGGCAGTTTGCATTCAGCTTTTACAGTTTTAGTTTTATTTTCTGACTCACCCATATGGAATGATAAATAAAACATAATTTGGAAAATGCCAATGTGATTATGTGAAAGCAATTAAAAGCAGGTGTATTGTGATTGTAAGGCAGAACTTTCCATAGCATATAATAAGCTTAGGAATAGAACAAAGGAAGAATGGCTTGATTCAGGGGTAGCATTAAAGCTCAAAAGTCACAAGCCTGTTTTTACCCTGAGCATGCAAATAATCAAAACAAAATGGGGGTGGGTGTACTTTTTCGGGGGTGAAAATATTTTTGCAATTTAGCGACCATGGGCTACAGGTCAAAAATTGGGGGTCTGATTTCTCACCAAGCTTTCAAAACTCCCATGAAAATTGGGGTTTCATCGGGGGATAATGCTACACCGTGGCTTGATTCAATTGCTGTTTTCCATGACGCATATCATAATAGTGTACCCTTGGCACATGTTGCAAAAAAGACTTCACTTCTTTAATCTACCTTTGTACAATTAGGCCAAGTAACAAAATAGTACTAACAAAATTTGGGGAATGGAGGTCCCCCCCCCCCCCCCCCCCACCCAGAGAAAATGCCATTGTGCACAAATTGTAAGTACCACACTATTACATGTTTGACTGTATCACAATTTTGAGGGTACACTATTTTAGATGCAACATAGCCATTCCTTCTCTATTACTATATGAACAGATTTGATAAGCAATTGTTATGTTATATTGAAACTTTGCCCATTCTCCGGATTCGGTGTATTCGGCGCAGTGTGGCATGGTTAGAAAATATTAGGCTTAAACCAGCACCAAAAAACAAACAAAGCTTTACAAAAACCTTACAGTGTTACTAGACTGTTTTGGTTGTCATGCAAGTAGAGGTCAATCATTCCATATATGGTGTTGACAAGGTGAGATTATTGCTTGAGGGGAGTTCATTCTCGTGGTAATGGGTGAGTAAGTCTATCATGGTGGAAAAATTGGTTGACGTGTCCAGGTTAAAACGGGTTCGCTACAAAAATAATGAAAATATGAAGAAGTTACAACCTTGTACTGGAATACAAAGGATATTTCTGTTGTTGAGAAATTGATGCTTACAATTTTACTTGAAATTGACAACGAGGGTGTGCTGAACTCACCTGAACCACAAATATGATGTCAATGCATATACTCTCCAGAGATAGATGCAGCCCTTTTTGCGCACAAGTTTTTAGGGGGCGGTTGGTTCTTTAATATATATATATATATATATATAAAAATTCAGAGGTAATTCAGAGGTATAGACCTTCCGGAATATTGTCGAGTTTCATGGACAATCCCATACGGTCATTTTGTCCAATCATCATAAAGAGCAAATGGGGAAAATACCCCAACAGACATTAACAAGGTTAATGGACTGAGTGATTAGAAATCAAACTGGTAACTCTCTAAAAAGAGCACTGATGGGCCAATCAAGTGGTTCATTTGTAGAGAAGGTGTCTGTGTATGCGGCACTTGAAAGCCTATGTTCCTGCCTCTGAGATGTTGCCAACAAGGGACCAGCTGTATGAAGAGTTTGAAGTGCATAAGCTGCAATCACTGGAATTGACACTGGCATCATATTTGGTCATCAAGAGGAATGGATTAGCTTTCACAGAGCTTTTGATTAAGTGTAATCAAGTGGGAGTTGGGTAGGGAATAAATCATTAAGTGTAGGGTGAACATTGCTCAATTATAACATATGAAAATAAAATAAAATAAAATCCAAACTATCAAAGATTCAACTGAAATAGAATGTGATCCAATATCAAGTAATCCATGGTGTTCATTAGGTCAATTCTGTTCACAGAACGTACAAATCATAACAATTGCTTGGACTAAAAAAATAATCTATAACTTAGTTAAATACTAATACTAATAAATAGCGCATTTTCTATACCATTGTCATTATGGCCATCTACATAATTTTGTATACTCAAAATAGTTTTGCTGTATTTGGTATGTAGTCACAAGTTTGTTCAGTGCCAAAAAGAACAAGCCTCACAGCTTAGCGAACTGATTTGGATAATTGTAGGTGGATTTAAGCTCAAGATATGCTACACATGTGCATAGGCAAGTGCATTCATAGACACATGCCTGTCACTACACGCTCACTTGTCGTCAGGGCTGGAACTTACAGGTTTATTCCAACCAGCCAGTCGGGCAGGTTACTCACAAAAAATATCTCAATAAATTTAGCCACTTACATTGTCTCCAAAGATCTTATAGTGTTTGCTTTTATTCTCCTGTGCATACCACACCATCAGAACCTTCCCTTGCTTGTCACCGGCCATGCGTAGTAGATACATGCCCTCGTGCTGGTAGGTTTGTAGTAATCTGTATGAAAAGACATAATAATTATACACTACTGGTCAGAAGTACACATCACGATACTGCACATGTTACTGGAATGCAACCCTTGACCACAGTACATATTCCGAGCCCTGGGAAAGCGCTAGAATTTTAAAGAGTTAGCCACCCAAGAAGCGGACTTGGTGGTTATGAATGTCTTCAAGAGAAATATATTGTTGCATGCACTGTTTGTTTTGGGGAAAACCCTGTTGGCATTGTCGTGGTGCTAAGCATGCTGGACTGCACTAGAAATCTTCTATGGATAAAACCCTTCTATAGTCCATTTGGCCATCACGAGACAGTGACGTAACCGTGTATTCTACTAATTGCAGCACATAACGCACACGCCTACTCGAGGCGCTGGCGTATACACACGAGCGTTGAAAGACGGAAGATACATTCGCGTGCGTAAAAGCTGCGCCTCTTAAGTTACGTCACTGTCCAGAGGAAGCCAAATAGAGTATAGCACAAAGCAACACTCACCCTTCACAGTATACTTTGTCGCTGCTATTGATGACGGCCGTGTGAGGTAGCAGTTCTTCAACGTCCTGATGTTGATCAAGACTCTGTTGCTGAAAGAAAAGGACAGGTGTGACCATGAAGGAGTTGTACAAGTTGAAATAAAACTGAAAAAACTTGTTGTCGTACTTTGGGCTTCAAAATGCTTCTGCTGACATTAAAAAGCATCAATGGACGCACGTCACATGAGGTTGAGCACACGTTAGGTATGTGAGCTCAACCTCAACCCAAAACGGTACAATGGTCATCCGTTATGCCCACAACGTACTGTTATCTCGACCTCACGGCTCTATTTGGTTGGTGCTCAAACGTGAGAACTGAAAAACTCGTAAATAAACATGACCTTATTCACTCACCATCGGTGGTTACGGCGCAGCGGGACCACTGCTTTGGTGGTTACGGCGCAGCGTGACGATTGTTAAAAAGGCTTCAGTTTAAATTTAACCAATCAGGTGCTTTGGTGTTGTTGGTTGGCGGTATTTTGTGAGTTTTCAATCATACATGCGCAGCCTGATCGAAGTGCTCCCACGTATGTCGAACTATGGCCAGAAGATTATGTGCCGTAGATCCATTGATACCCATATCTGCTATTGGATTCAAATGGATTCCGCAAGGCAATTGTAGGCATCGGTGAAGTAATTTTTGGCATTGGTGAAGTCATTTTTGGCATCCGTGAAGTAAATTTTGGCATCAGTGAAGTAATTTTTGGCATCAGCAAAGTCATTTATGGCATCAGTGAAGTCATTTTTGGCATCAGTGAAGCTGTTTTTGCTTCAGTGGCATATTCTTTTTTTGCTTCAGTGATGTAAAATCAGCATCAGTGCATCCAATGTCATGACGTCATGTCTTTGTGTGTTATTCGTGTTACTGTGTGAATAAAAAATACCTTCAAGACAACAAGTGTATGTGTAAAAACTACTTCACTGATGCCAAAAAGATTTCACTGAAATTGCTTTCTCTTGATATGCTGTTTATGTTTGAAAAAAAAGTGAATTTTGAATGTTACCTTTCTTATTTTATGCAATGAGGGTTTGCTCTGCTGCCCTGGTGGTTTAGGCTTGATGGGTGGAGGTTTACTCTGTAGTAGAGAGAGATAGAGAGAGAGAATTGCAATATTTAAACAAGACTTCCTTGTAACTACTGTGTTCATTTTTCAAAACTCATGCTACAGGTTTTGATTGATAATACTGTATTTATAGCTACATGCAGTTCTAATTGAGAACCCACTGGTTACAGGCCTGAAAATGATTATTTCAACATGCAAATCATCAATCGTGTAGTGTAGACTTCAAAATGCAGCAAAAACATGCGATGTTTCATCTTCAAATTGAGGATTTAGTGCAACAAAGTCTTACATGCAATGGCTGCCAGATTGTGTTTCCACCAGGACACAACTGTCCATAGGAGCGTGCACCAGCAATATAGCTAATGGCAGCTTTCAATGATACAACCTATACACATAACTAAGATGCAAGGGCCAAAAGGTCCTATGTGCTATAGTTGCCACATGTTACTTTTAGTTTTTAACCAATCTTCACAATATGAAAATTCAAGTATGGTAAAAATGGAAATGTTCGCGCTACATTTATTTTTGCACTTTTCGCGCTATAATCAGCAAGCACGAAAATAAAAACGCACAAATATATTCATTTTGTATGTAAGTCTATGTAAGAAAGCTCAAAATGTAAAATTGTTTTTATGGAATAACATACATAACATGAGATGAAGTACGCAACTAAATGGTCATATATACTATAGCTGCTGTGTGTTCAGCATACTGGAAAAGTGGTAATTTTTGAACGATTAAAGTTTCGCGCTTTGCTGATTTTCAGCCATTTCGCTTGTTTTTAAATTTGCAATTTGAAAGATCATTACATAGACTTATATACAAAATAGATATATTTGTGTGTTTTTATTTTCAGTAGTTGCTTGGAGCGCGAAAAGCCCGATAATTAATGTAGCGCGAAAATGTCCATGTTTACAGTATTGACTGCCAAGTATTGCAGATAGGTTCTCGCGGCACTAAACTGTCACAATCATTAACACTAAATGACTTAACCTGGTCGCTGTTTGATGGACTCAAACAGACAACCTTCTCATTCAATCTTATGATGAGCTCTACAGGTTATAGATGAATCCTTGCTGGTGGGCTATGACAAAGATGGGTGATAAAGGATTGATTTATTGTTAGGATGAATCAAAAAGAATAAAGCTCTAGTAGGTGAAGGTAAAAATCATCCCTGTTCTACAAGCAAACAGACCTCTAAGATAGGGTCGCAGCATTTTTTTGTTCTGATCTTATATTTTGGTGAATTTTTAACCAATTTCAAAATTTTCAAAAAAAAAATCAAATATTTTCAAAAGTTTCTAAGATCAAAAATTGTTTGTTTTTATTTTTAAAAAAGGTTGGTAAGGCCCGTAGACCAACAGGTTGTTTTTTCCAGTCGCCTTATGATAAATTACCTGAAATGTTTAGACAGCTACAAGTACATCAGCTTAATACAGTATTTACAAAATTAATACAAATCTTAAAATTTATAGATAAATATGTTCATACATTATATGCTGTTTACAATTTTACAAACTTTAATAACTACACTGAAAAGCTGGATATCTACTAAACGTATGGGTTAATTCTGTTGATGACGAGACAATGATTGGACAGACCTATAATGGGAACAAAACATGGTCGAACAGATGGACAAGCAGGTAGACGGATGGATAGAACAACATACGGACAGGCAGACAAGAATGACAGACTGACAGACAGAAAAGAGTGGATAACACTCAGTGGCAGTACCAGCATCACTATAGTTTGATCAGCTCCAAAGCCTTGTTACAGCAGCTAATGAATACAGAATGAAGGCAACACATGTACTGTGCATCATATGTGTGCGTGCGACCAAAACCGCATGCGTATGACCATAATCTCGCGCATACGCTTGGATCACTTTTGCGCGTGGAGAGAATATATTTCTCACCAATTTGGAACTGATTAAACTATAATTATATATAATTTTTGTATAGTGATAATGATATCAAATGTTTGGAATAGGCATCATACTAACCACATACATTGGTGGTGGTGATTGCAGATCCATGTATACATTCTATCACGAATTGTATATGAATGAGAAATATACACAGAGTAGTGTTAGTATAACAAAAATATTGCATAAATCCATGTTAGTATGAGGCTATGGGTTTTGATCTACCACCCGATAAGAGTGGTGGCATTGCATTTTTGGTGTCGAATCATCAATCTCTCTCTAGTAACTCAACAACTAAAAGGGGTAGAGCTAATGGTGTAGGTGTAATTTGAAAACCCATACATCATAGCTACATTGTGTGTATAATTAGGACTTTCTATCACTGTTTGGCTGAGATATGGTTTATTATATTCTAAAGTCAAGGGGTGGCAGTGGCTGTGTTGCTGGCCCTGGCAATGGGTGTACAAACTCTATGGGGAAAATGGAAAATGTTCTCAATTTTACATGTTACACGTTGGGACATTTTGCACAATTTTTTTTTCTGTTCATTAAATGTTTAGTATGACTTATAGCCGAGTGCTATAAGGAATTAATAGCACTCATCGACAGTGACTATTTTAGTGATGATTTATGTGGCAGAGCTCTACCCTACACACCAGATATACACCACTTTCACAGTAGGACACCTCTCGCTCACCCAGACTTAGACAATCATCTACTAAACACACACACACCAAGTTGGCTAATAATTACAGTGCTGTAATTAATCAGGTTATTTACGATGTCAAATTTACAGCATTCTGAAGCTGTACAATAAGTGAAATTTGTGGAATTCTGGATTGGCTGTGTATGTGCTATTATTATATTAAGAGCTGAAGAGGACATCTTACAAAACAATTTTCCCTTCCCTTCACCCAATCTATCAATGTTGGGACACCCTGTATAACTGAAGACATTGGCATTTCTCAACATTGCAAGGGGAGGTGTTAGTTTTCTATTGTTAACAAGCAACTGTTCCAAGACTTTTTTCCAGGATTGTGGGATGTCCTGCCAGCTACAAAATAAAAAAAATGTTTCTAAAAGTTCCTTGGAAAAAAATGGGAACCATATACATATTTTTTATTATCAGGTCATAAAAGATCCCATTGTTACACAATGTTTATCATGAGAAAACAGTCACCATAACGATTGAAACAACAGAAGGGGTGAATTATGCATTAAGAAACATCTCCTGAAATCCCTTGTTGGTTCAATTGGTCTTGGCATTTATATGTAGATTATTCAGCATTAATATGCACAGGCACTAGCTCTGATTACAGAACCCTCGGCTCAAAATAATAATACAACATTTCTCCCATTTATCTCCAGTGACCCAGGCTGCAAGCCGCCCTCGAGGACACTGGATTGGGGTAGTCAGAGGATCTATTATTAGATCTACACAGACACATGAGTGTTGTTATTTCTTTAACCACAGGTATACCAGCTAACACCAACAATAATTTTATATAGTTTTATGTCTTACAAAATAAGAAATGATTAACTTTAATACCAACCTCAGCATCTGTTTGATCTTCTTCTGGGTTGTTAGTTTTCACCTGTTTTGTGGGTGTATTAATAGATGAGTGTATGATGCATATAGTGGTGTGGACCGGTGTTTGTTATAATGGTTGTGGGTGTTTGTTATATGGTTGTGAGTATTTTGTTTATGGTTGTGGGTGTTTGTTAAATGGTTGTGGGTGTTTGTTATATGGTTGTGGGTGTTTGTTAAATGGTTGTGGGTGTTTGTTATATGGTTGTGGGTGTTTGTTATATGATTGTGGGTGTTTGTTATATGGTTGTGGGTGTTTGTTATATGGTTGTGGGTGTTTGTTATATGATTGTGGGTGTTTGTTATATGGTTGTGGGTGTTTGTTATATGGTTGTGGGTGTTTGTTATATGATTGTGGATGTTTGTTATATGGTTGTGGGTGTTTGTTATATGGTTGTGGGTGTTTGTTATATGATTGTGGGTGTTTGTTATATGGTTGTGGGTGTTTGTTATAATGGTTGTGGGTGTTTGTTATATGATTGTGGGTGTTTGTTATATGGTTGTGGGTGTTTGTTATATGGTTGTGGGTGTTTGTTATATGATTGTGGATGTTTGTTATATGGTTGTTGGTGTTTGTTATATGGTTGTTGGTGTTTGTCATATGGTTGTGAGTATTTTTATGGTTGTGGGTGTTTGTTAAATGGTTGTTGGTGTTTGTAATATGGTTGTGGGTGTTTGTTATATGGTTGTGTAAGCGGAGTAGTTCATGGAGTGTGTTAGTTGAAGGTTCATATGTGTGTTGGATTTGAAGGTGTGAGAAATTAAAAGAATAGAACAAATATAGAATCAAATAAAATGGTGATAATAGGACAAATATGATAATAGGTTACGATGATTTGAATGGCAATACGGTGAGAGAAGATTACACAGTACTAATTTTGTTTGCACATTTTTAATTTTAACGCCCCACCGACCGACCCTACCTAAGAGGTCCATTTGCTCGTGGAACAGGGGTTTCTCCCCACCGCCTAATGGTTAAAATATAATATTGCTTCATATTATCAATGATAATCCTAACAAATTACACTAATTATTTTGATCTTTTGTTTCCTATTGACCAAAATACCAAAAAATATGTTTACATGATTATATAGATCTAACAAATCCATTAATCAACATCTTGTTCATATTGGTTAACAGTAATACATATATGGTATTTACCGGTAAGCTTGGTGGTAACACTGTAGGGAAGCTCAGCTATAAGTTAGTAGGTGTAGGTATGACATGAAAGTAAAAGAGAAAAGGAAAAAGAGAAAGTAATATGTTGGGCAACAGCAGGGAAATTACCTTTTTTTTAAGCTGGGGGAGGGGGGGGGGGGGTGTTGTAAATTGATGAAAATTGAATTAAAAGGAATTTCTGCTTTATGGGCAAGGCAATGAAGAAAATCACCAAATACTCTGTTCTAAGGGCATAACCGACCCAGATTGCCAGTGTAATTATAGGGGATGCCAGATTTATGGATACCATATCACCTAAGTAAACGTTTCTTTCCTATTTGTTATTTTGATTTTATAACAGTCATATAATCACACAGAGAAATATAGTAATTGATTAATGATATAAAGCTTTAAAGTGAGCACTAAACAATATCAGTTATTTACTAACCCGTGATTTCCTGATTTCTTTAGCCGGCTTTGACTGGTTAACATGATGTGTTAGTAACAGGTGAAATAAGAAAATAATATATGGTTGTTAGTAAAGATAAGTAGATAAGTCCGCCACCTATCTAACAGAGCTAAGGAGGCAAGCTTTCAAAAACGTAGTGTTTTGCTGCGCATATGATAGTCCACGTGGGCGCGGCCGAAGATAGACTTGGGAACCGCATTCAGGGCCGTAAGAGTTAACATCGAACATACACGATAACAACTTTTTTCCATGGCTTTACTACCAAGATATTATTGGAAAAGTTAGTTGTGAACAAATGTTAGTTGAACAAATGTTAGTTGTATGAAAGGTAAAAAGATGAATCCAACGGAACCAGGAATAAAACATACTAAGGATTAGAGAACTGATACAGGAGGATATCTCGAAAATGTAAGATGTAAAGAATAAAAGCTTGAATATCAATTTGTTTAAACTAGAAAGTTATAAATATTATAAAAGGAAAAGAGAAATATTATCCAAATTCATAACACTAACCGGTGGCTTGAGTGCAGACTTAGGTGCTGATGGTGTTGCATTGCTCTGTATAGAGTTGGTAGATAAAAAATGTTAGTAGAAATCGTCAGGCACTGAGCTCTTAATAATCAACAAACAATAGATATCAATCAGGATTTTTCAGGAAATAATTGAATACCTTTTCCAGTTGTAGTTTAAGCCAGTGAGGCCTCAACCCGTGTATAAAAGTAGTAAACATCCATGTGAATGCACTCTCAAAAATTACCCATAACACAGATTCTCAAAGAAGGAAAAGTGACCCTTAACAAGGATTTAGCTCGACGAATCATACTCTTAGCAAAGGATATAGGTCATAAAGAAAGTGTTTAGACTGAAATGAATGTATAAAGTAGTTGTGTGATTCAGTTACGTAAGTAAATTTGTCTTATAGGTACCATTTTGGGCTATGTTTAAAATGGTTACACATGATTATCGGCCCAAGCTACCCTTAGCCCGGATTCAGGTAGAAAAATACACATTTGTTCTCTAAAGTTGCAGATGTTGATACCCTTAGCTAGGGCCTGAGTTTGTGGTGGGAAAAAGCACCCTTAATCCGCATTCTCGTTCACACGGATGATTACTACATTATACATGACTGCCCCCTCCCCCGGGGTCTCAATCTCTTTTTTACACTTTCCCTCTGGTCTCATGAGTGAATAGATTATCATAGATGTCAGGTTAGAGTCTTGGTTGAAGGTGGGTTGCTGATTCCTGATCTTGATGTACTCCTAGAATTTTCTCTTTCAGAAATGATCCTCTTTTGCAGTAATTGTCAATTTTGCCCAAATATTTCTAGGCTTTACAATGGTCATGTGACTGCAGGTACAGCCTAAGCAGAAGAGGCAAAGTCTCGCTTGCAAGCTACTTTTTTCACTTCAGCTACAACCAGAAAAAGATATCCGATTCTTTCTTATCACTACAACTGAATACAATATCAAAATAAATGCTGCCTGTAAATATTTGATGTTACATTATAGTAAATTAGTGGACCTTTTTGTTTTAAATTAACACTACAGTTGAAGCTGAGATCATGGTCTCAGGTTGAAGCTTATGTGACTTAATATCATATTTTTTTCATATTCATTGAAGTCTCGGTTTGTTTTTCAAATATTTGAATTTTTTTAATTTTTTTAATTTCCTCAGCTGAAACTGAAACTAATAATATTAGTCGCAGGCTGAATACACATTAAAAATGATTACAAGACAGTGGGTTAAAGTTATAGATATTCAATCATTACATCAATTACATTATTATGTTCTACTTTTAGATATCAACACTTTCTATGCGACAGGCGAATACAGACCGCAGTTGCAAAAGTTCACAAAATGTTTCAAAAATGTCAAAATAAATACATTTTATTGCAATATTTGAAATCGCCACGAGAAATGCATTAACATAAACTTACAAACATGTCTAGTATTTTCTCAGTAATTAAAGAGATAGGCTTAGAAATTTGGGGACATTTTCTGACAATAACTATTTTGCATATGGTATTCGACCAATCGCCACATGGAAAGTGTTGAGAAAAAAACAAATCTAAATAAAACAAATAAGGCTATGTCAGGTGATACTAACCGTGGGTTTTGTTGGTGGAGTAGGCTTATTAGCAGGCTTAGGTGGAAGTGTTGACGTCTATGAAGATATTTGTGAAAATCATACAAAACATAAATATTATAACAGTTATCATTATTATCATGCAGATTACGTTCATAATTTAACAATATATAGGCATGACTTTTTTAGAAAATGTTAATTTTTTTTAAATAAAAAAAGTAAACAACCGCACAACAGAGAGACCTTGGCTCCAAAAAGTAAAATTAGTTCTGTTTTCTACTTTGGATCTGTAATCAGAAAACCTCAATTTCACTAACAGTATTCATGAACCTTCACTAAGGTTGTTAAAAAGGGTAATTGTCTTTAATAACCAACAAATTTAAAAATACTTGATAATCCTTTTAATTTGCAGCAAAATGTTATGACTACAGTTAGTAACATCTTTATAATAGCTCAATCCATCAACCGAATCAGTTAATGTAAAGGTGAAAATTGTTGTGCTACATTTATTTTCACACTTTTCACGCTTTAACCTAATATAATAACACACAAATACAGTCCTCAAAATAAGTAACTGACCAGGTAATTAATATGCTCGCAACTCCAAAACTATAGCTCTTACGTAAAAATATTTAATTTTAAAGTTGTAAGGAAAGCCCTTTTCTTCAATTTGAGATATTACACTTGATGATTAAATGAATATTAACTCAGTTACGAGCCAAAAACCAAAACAAAGTCAGTTTTTTATATTAACATTTTGTTTGTCGACACACAGCCTCGGACTAGCGACAGCCATATTATTGATTAACTGGTAGCAATAACTCACGGGTTGATAGTAAGATAAGGATTGGGGATGCTTCAATTGACCAATGCAGCCCATACACATACCTGTCACACAATTATGCGTGTTCAAAACCCAAGTGTGAAAATGTAAACTGCAATTTGTTCTATCCTTATCAATGTAGTGATCTCAATTATTAACAGATCTTCACGAACAATGTCTCAAATTGAAGAAAAGAGATTTCCTTACAACTTTATATTTTAATATATTAAGTAGGAGCTATATTTTTGGAGTTAAGAGTAATGTATTACCTGGTCAGTTACCTATTTTGAGGACGGTATATTACTTTGCACATAGGTCTGTGTGATGAAGCTACAAATTGCATATTAAAAAACACAAAAGCAGTTCAAATTCTGCAAAACGCAAAAGATTAATCTCGTGAAAATTACCTATTTTACAGTAACTAAAGCAAGCAACCAAAGGACAATCACCTAAGGGAAAATTAATATTAAAGATGTGTGACACGAACCAATCCACATTTCCTGGTGAAATTGAGTTTTGGTATCAAACATTAGCCCATTATTTTGTTAACCCTTGCATAAGCTGGTGTTCTGTTCTATGGTTAATGACAATTGCAGAACAAGTTAGTCGGGCAGGTTACTCACAAAAATACCTGCCTGATAGAAATTCCACCAGCCAGTGTAACTCCCTTGCACTGTGAGTTTGAAAAACTTTACCTGCCTTTTGTATTTTCACCCGCCCAGCGCAAAAGTTACCTACTATAGGTAGGTGGGCGGGTGCTATTTCCAGGCCTGGATAATTTTATTTAATTGTGAAGAACTTGGAACAAAGACTGTGTTTATGATACAATTGTATGTAAAATAACACACATCAAATGCTTAAACACCTTTTAGAGGCATATTATGCAATCTTTTTCATCAAACGCCCTCTATCTTTGATTTTTCCCTCAAAAGGCATTGTTTATGTCAAATTATATTTATAACCATGAAATTTAAATATCTGTTAAGTTGCAATACGTTTCCTAATTACTTCTAAATCAAACTTTGAAAGTTATAGAGCAATACGTTTCCGAATTACTTCAAAATCAAAAGTTATCAGGTAAACCTGACACTTTATTTTCTGAGTGTTTTTCAATGCCATTTGCAATCTTTCCGACTACGATCGAAACTGTTCATAAGTGAACACACCCCAACAGATGATGGAAATCAAAACAAATATGTTGACATTTTTTTTAATTGGAAGCAGATTTCAATTATGATTTAGTAAAAATCTGTGATGCTTATTTTACAGAAAATACACAGTCAAAATAGATTTTATGAGTCCAGGAAAGTTTTTCCTGATAGTCAAGCTTCATTATTAGGGACAAAAAAATATGTGTAAAAATTTGAAAAAGATCACATAATATTGCTTTAAGAAGAATTTCAAGAGTTAGACAGGTTCTGAATTTTCACAAAACATGTAAAGTAACTCCCACAATTGAATATCAATTATTAAGCGATACTAACCGGAGGCTTTTGAGCAATAACGGCAGGTTTTGGAGCCTGTAGGGACCAATAAGCAAAAAAGCAAAAACAAAAAGAAGCAAGCTGAGTGAATACATATAAATTAGTGTTCAACAATATGCACCGTTTAATTTAGTCACAATTAATGATACTGGGCCAATTACATGTTCGTCGTCTGATACCTCTCTTCTTACTGCAACAAAGGGCTATCTGCATTTTTGGCCAAAATGAGATTTTGGTATCAAAATGATCCGCACAAGATTAGGAACCTAATTGTGAGAAATTAATCAATTCACCTGATCAAAAAGGTTTGAATAGCTTTTCTTTTAACTTGTCAAAACCAACCAATAGGTGACAATGATTGGTACAAATCTTTGATTCACTTTTCTCAAATAACCAAAATGCAGATAGCCCTTTGTTGCACTAAACCCTCGATCATACGGGAAAAAATTGTATTGGGATAAATCCTTTTATGTTTCTGCACCCTCACTGTGGAAAAGCCTCCAAAGAAACATCAGTTTCAAAAAGGTTTTGAAGTCTCATTTATATCCATCATATTGACTCTTTTTACATTGTAAAATTTGGTTTTATTTTTTGTTTCATGGAGCTTTGACCTTTCTGGAAAAGCGCCTTATAAATGCAGTTTATGTATGTATGTATGTAATAGAGTTTATGAAAGTTCTAGGAAGAGAGAAATATATTTTAGTTTATTTTGATTTGTTAAATGACTACCACAATGTATATCAATATTCAAAGCAAGCAACTGGGGTCTTTCTGCACCATGTTTACCAACAAACAACAAACACTTTGAAGTAGTCTTTAAGGTTTAAAAACAACAACGGTCAAAAGGTCAAAGGTCACACAAGTTTTTTTTGAAAATACAAATATTTCCAATTTGGGAGATAATTACACATGCAGAATTGCTGAAAAACACCAATATTCAAATTTCTTACAAAATTAAGGCTTTCCATTGTTCATCTTCTGAAGATGGGTGCATGTGAGAAAATAAATGAAGCGGTTAGTTTACTCTTAAAAGCAATAAATATTGATTATAAAATCAAACACCATTTGTCACCGCAATATTCCATATAATTGCCAAAATTGCATTGACTCGACTTGAAAGATTTGACTTTCGACTTGTGTCTCATGGTCTCATTGACTCGACTTGACTCACAGGCATGAGAATTAACATATTTTTAAAAACCGGAAGAATTTGTGAAATCGGGCTATAAACTGGCTGAAATTGAAAGAAAGTGAGGAAATTTGGACCTAAAAAAGGAATTCCTTTTTAAAAAGTAAATCCTCATGCCTGGACTCAAGTAGTTGGTGACTCGACTGGACACTTGAGGTCTCAAAGACTTGACTCAACTTGAGTCTCAAAGACTTGACTCAACTTGAGTCTCAAAGACTTGACTCAATTTGAGTCTCAAAGACTTGACTCAACTTGAGTCTCAATTTTAAGTTTGAATTGCTACTATTGTTTCACTTATAAGAGCAAATTAATTTGTCATTTCCTGACCACCATGAGGTTAATATTAACAATCAATACTTATCAGCATGCACTTACGGTAAAAGGCTTGACCACTGGTGGCCTAGGGAGCGTCTTCGGTGCTTGCTGTTTATGTTTGAGATTCATAAGAGATATAGGTTATTATTGTATACTATGTCATAACTATTCATAAAATACAGAGTATGTATGTAAAGCATGATTTATTTGGCCATGAAAAATATACAAATTGAATGTGACTAGTAATAATCATGTTAAGCAATCTTTCATGTGTCATAAGAATTTTGTTCTATCCATTTTAGAGCTTTCGTTATTAAATTATTGTAATTAATCTCACTCAGTTGTGTCAAAATTCAGCTTTGGCTACTTTTATGTACAGAGAACTCTGTTATTAGAATCGTCATTCTGTGTATAATTGAACATAATCAATCAAATCAATAATGATCTACCCACTAAACGTTGATAGTTAGTTAAATTTGAGCAGAAAAACATATTTTCATCCATTTATTAATGCCAAACCGCAGAATGTTTTGATATTATATGTATTTTAAACAATACATTGATTTATCCTATAAATCCTCATTGGAATCTCAAATGCAAGTATTTTTTCAGTTGAAAATCCAATTGTATAGTATAGTATTGTATAGTAGTATTAGTATAGTGTATGGTAGTTATTACAAATAGTCACTTTTATAACATCACTATGTATCTCTATAAAAAGATCATATCTGAAATAGCTGCTCTGAGTTACATTTAGTTTATACCAATTGTTCAGCATATAAAAAAGCAAATATAACAACTGGCAGCTATTAGATACAGGGCCTTATGGCACTAAGACCTCAACATACAACATGGTGCATATCAGGGAAAAGGGCACACTACCCCTTCTCCTCTGTACTGGCTATGGGCATATATCAGGTTTGGGGTGATAGGCCTATAGAGTCAATATGAAATTGGTAAAAATATTTTTTTATTTTTAAAATACACAGAGAAGCAAGTCATTTGCTCTTGTAAAAATTTAATAATGTGTAGCTGTGATAGCAAACTACAAAAGATTAATTAATATAGATTAGTATGAGTGGCAACAGCATAATCAATCAGATACAGGCCTCAAATTAAGAAAGGGAGAGGGCGTGCAATTTAGGGCAATTTGAAAGGGGCGCCAACTTTCTCCAAGACAATATGTACTTTTGATTGATGTGAAAACAGCCAGAAATTGAGGGCACTAGGTGGGCCATCCAAGGCAATTGCCTTGGATTAATTTGAGGCCTGATCAAATACTATGAATGAATTCTCAAGGATTACAAACAGTTTCATGTTGGAATACACATTGTAAACATTGGATTATTACTGTGTTACATGGTGAAAATTAAAAAAACATAAAATATTACTAACCGCAAGTCTATTGCCAGTAGGGGGTGGAACTGGCATTTTTCTATGCTAGTAGGTAGTCATAACAAACAAGTTATTCATGCATGCAAAACAAAATGAAAGTATGAGTTAATTCAGGTTACGAAAACAACAATTGCTGGTATCATTTACTTATAAAATAAAGTTAAAACAAAATAAGCATGAAATGAAAGTCGAGTATGTCATTTGAAGATGAACCGAAATAATTCACAAATCAGAAGCACGGTATGATAGTCATTGTTAACGTGTTAAAGACCTCAACACATGTTGTGGTCTAATTGAACCCTTTAACAGGGGGACCTATGTGCCACCTGCTAAGCCATTAGTGTAGCATGGCAATTGGATGGTTGTCATTCATGTTTAAGGTGACCCAAAAACATATATTTTCAGATTAATTCATTTTCTAAGAATTTGTTTTTAACATTTTCAATTTTTTTAAAAAGAATTTTGACACAAAATTGTCACTGCTCATGATCAAATCGGATGGATGAAGTTGACACCTAAAAGCTTATAGTTAGTCTGAACAAAATAATGTGTGACTTGACTTGGAATTGTGACTTGAATTGCATTGAGTTGTGACTTGACTTGATTTGATGACTTTTGACTTGACTTGGACTTGCAATAAATGACATGTGACTTGACTTGGACTTGCAAAAAATGATTTGCTGCCGTCTCCACTTGGTGGTATGCAGTAAAAACAACATTAAAAATAAAGCTCATATTGAGAGGACAAAGGAACAGCCATTACACTAATATTTCCCAAAAACACTTTGTTGAGCAGTGATTAACTTACTTTATGGGGTTTGTTATTATTATTCTCCGGAGATGGTTTGCTACTAGCTGGCGGTGGTTCTGGTTTCTTCGGCTTAGTGTTAGCTGGTGGTGGTGTAGGCTTCTATGTCATGCAAAATTATGCCATAAAGTCATGCAAGAAACGAAATTCAAATCACAGAAAATTATAGTAGAAGTTTTGCATTTCACAGTCCATAATGTTTCCTCTCTCTCTCTGTTTGTTACTTTGTATGAATGTAAAACTAAACTAGCAATGTCATGTGCCACTAGTAATATCATATATCACCAAATAAAGATGTTTTATTCCATTGAGTAGTGTATTTATTAATAAGCCACTTTGTAGGCATATCACGTGCTACAAGGTTAGAACCACATACACAACTGAGTAGCAAAGTCATATGCCACTGAGTAGCAATGCTATGATCCACTTTGTAGGCATATCATATGCTACAAGGTTAGAACCACATACACAACTGAGTAGCAAAGTCATATGCCACTGAGTAGCAATGCGATGATCCACTTTATAGACATATCATATGTTACAAGGTTAGAACCACATACACAACTGAGTAGAAAATTCATATACCACTGAGTATCAATGTAATAAGCCACTATGTAGGCATATCATATGCTACTGTAACAAGGTTACAACCACATACACAACTGAGTAGCAAATTCATATGCCACTGAGTATCAATGTAATAAGCCACTCTGTAGGCTTATCAAATGCTACAAGGTTACAACCACATATACAACTGAGTAGCAAAGTCATATGCCACTGAGTATCAATGTAATAAGCCAATTTGTAGGCATATTATATGCTACAAGGTTACAACCACATACCACAACTGAGTAGCAAAGTCCTCTGCCACTGAGTGGCAATGCGATAAGCCACTCTGTAGGCATATCATATGCTACAAGGTTACAACCATACACAACTGAGTAGCAAAGTCATATGCCACTAAGAAGCAATGCAATAAGCCACTCTGTAGGCATATCATATGCTACAAGGTTACAACCACATACACAACTGAGTAGCAAAGTCCTCTGCCACTGAGTGGCAATGCGATAAGCCACTCTGTAGGCATATCATATGCTACAAGGTTACAACCATACACAACTGAGTAGCAATGTCATCTGCCAATGAGTGGCAATGCAATAAACCACTCTGTAGGCATATCAAATGCTACAAGGTTACAACCACATACACATCTGAGTAGCAAAGCCATATGCCACTGCCACTGAATATCAATATCATATATATGCCACTGAGTTGCGATATAATACACCTCTGTGTGATTGAGAAGCAGGATTGTCTACTAAAATGTGATGTTAACTTGTTAAATGAATATCTATTTCAGAACTGAAAATTACATGATAAAATTAAGACACTCAAATCAACTAACCACTTTCTTGGTTGGATCCTCTGGCGGAGGTTCATAATCATGTTTGTCTTCTTCATCGCTACTATTGCATGCCTCATCATATATGTCATTACTCTGTTGCTATGACAAAACCAAAAATGTAATTACAGTGCAAACAAGCATATAATAGGGAGGAAACAAACAAAAAAAGACATTGGATACAAAACATACACATGGTTAGTGGTTCTATTTCTCTGCCTACACATGTTGGAAGTACTCCTTTACCATAATTGTACATATGTTGGTTGGCTGATATAAGGTGACATCATTGATCAAATTTAATAGAGGTAGGTGCAGTTTACCCATTCTATGGCTGGTTTTAGTGGCGACTTAAGATAAATTGTGTCTTGAATTCTTTCTATCCCCTGCCAATACATCAACTACACCTATGTCCACATTGTGTGATTTAACCACAAATTTCTGAAAATGTGTCATGAACTGCTCCACTTCCCCTCTTCCCACATTGTTATCAGCTAGCTACAACTGGTAGGCAAGTAAAGTTTGTTGGTACATATTTTCCACAACAATATGATAACCATGACTACACCACAAATTTTACATAAACAGCGGATTACATCATATTCAAATTTGTTACAGTCAGAAAGTAATGAAGCATTAAACTTTCATAGCACAAAGACATTATTAGGGGACAGGAAAAAAACCCTGTTCTACCAGCGAACATACCTCTCAGGTAGGGTCGGTCGGTTAGGTGTTTTTGTTGGATTTTTTTTCCAAACATTTCAGGAAATGTTGGCGAATTTTCGACAACTTTCTTATTTTTCAAAGAAAATATTTAAAACATATTTAAAATGTTTCAAAAATGTTCTTTAAGGGATTTTGTTATTGACAATTTGAAGAAAACAAATTGGTCGGTTGGGCCATAGAACAGGGTGGTTTTTTCCAGTTGCCTTACTGATGTTTGATGCTTGATAATATGACCATGCTTCAATACATGTAGATTCATGCATTATATGTAACTCACAACAGATGGCATGCATATTCTGCCAAAAACCTAAATAATATTCAAAAATGCATTGCATACACAATACACATCATAAACCTTGTACTGTATGAAAAGACAACTCAAGCTAACTATTACGACCCATGCAATATATGAGACTAATTACTATTTCAATGTTATCAATTCTCTCGGTATTCGCAATACGATACGCTGCCAGCGGTTGCTTGGAAGAGGCAAAATACACAGTGCATAATGGTAAAAAGTTGACATCTAAAGCCCGCGTAATACAAATATAACACAGGAAAACATATTATTGTGTGTTGAAATGTCAATATATTGCATTGGTTATGCATGCAAATGCACACCCCAACACCCATTTACAATTATAGTAGATTCATTTGTCTTTGTATTACTCATACAGGATCCTTCGTGAAGCTGTGTTCAACATTATTATTATCACACTTGTGTGACAATCCAATGGTAGCTAGAACAATGATGTTGACCCTAGATGTCAAAAATTGAACTGGCGGCGCATCGTATTGCAAATTGCGAGCATTAGGCCAAACAAAAAAAATGTTATGTTGTCCTAGACCGCCCGCTCGTCAGATTTAGGGCCGCTTTGATTTTGTTTCTCAGATTTTTTCAAATTTCCTCTCTTGTAGAGGACAACATAACAAAAAAAATTTGCCTTATATGGAACACATGCCTATACTCAATGTCACCTCCAGATGACATCAGAGCACAGCCATGTCTTTGATGCAGCATTTTTGCATTTCAGCTGACGTTCATCTTTGACGCAGCATTTTTGCATTTCAGCTGTCGTTCATCTGTGATTGCACAATTGAAAATGCCATCACATTAGAGTTGATCCCAATATGAAATGGATTTATATGTCAAATTAGGGGTCTTCGAGTGAGAGCACATGAAAAAATGGGGTCATTGGGCTGGAAAGGGGTGTTAACATTTTCCATGTGACAGACGTCTACAGACGACAGTTTCAAAATTTGACAAATGTTTCAAATTTATCAAAACTATTGAATGTCATTTCCATATTTGGAATCACCTTGAGAAATGCATTACAATAAGTTTTGTATTTGGTAAAACCAATAGCCGCGTGGAAAGTGTTAACAGCCTTCGATAGATGGAATTGCCTCCATCCTGGGAGTTAAACGCATACAATGAGATCTTTTCCAGGGGGCGCCCTCTATTCATGATTTTTTTGTAGAAATTAGATTAAAAATAGAGTGAAAATAGAGTAAAAATAGAGTGAAAATAGAGTAAAAATAGAGTGAAAATAGAGTAAAAATAGAGTGAAAATAGAGTAAAAATAGAGTGAAAATAGATTGTTCGCTAGCGATCAATCTATTTTCAACCCTTAAAAACCATGATTTTGAAGTAATTAGGAATCATATCGCTCTGTAACTTGGAATATATTTAAGATTTATGATCAGAAATGTAAATCTGCAAGAAAATCTACTTTCTAAAAAAATCATGTATAGAGGGCGCCCCCCTGAAAAAGATCACATAATATGCCTTTAAACGTGCTGTACTGTGATGCTACTTACCGAAGAGATATTACGCTCTTCATGATATCCGCGAAAGCTATTACCATCTGGCTCTCTTCTGTAGATAGAATAGTATATATACAAATCATGAATGTTTGCGAGTGCAATGGTCAGACAAGTTACATGATATGGTATATTTGCCATTGAATTGATGGATTGATAAATTGATGAATTGGTGGATTGATGGATGGATTGATGGATTGATGAATTGATGGATTGATGAATTGATGAATTGATGAATTGATGAATTGATGAATTGATGAATTGATGAATTGATGAATTGATGAATTGATGGATTGATGGATTGATGGATGAATTGATGGATTGATGGATTGGTGGATTGATGAATTGATGGATTGATGGATTGATGGAGTGATGGATTGATGGATTGATGGATTGATGAATTGATGGATTGGTGGATTGGTGGATTGATGAATTGATGAATTGGTGGATTGATAGATTGAGGGATGGATTGATGGATTGATGAATTGATGGATTGATGGATTGATGGATTGATGAATTGATGAATTGGTGGATTGATAGATTGAGGGATGGATTGATGAATTGATGAATTGATGGATTGATGGATGGATGGATGGATGGATGGATTGATGGATTGATGAATTGATGGATTGATGGATTGGTGGATTGATGAATTGATGAATTGGTGGATTGATAGATTGAGGGATGGATTGATGGATTGATGGATGGATTGATGGATTGGTGGATTGATGAATTGATGAATTGATGGATTGATGGATGGATGGATTGATGGATTGGTGGATTGGTGGATTGATGAATTGATGGATTGATGGATGGATTGATGAATTGATGGATTAATAGATTGATGGATTGATGGATTGGTGGATTGAGGGATGGATTGGTGGATTGAGGGATGTATTGATGGATTGAGGGATGGATTGATGAATTGATGGATTGATGGATTGGTGGATTGATGGATTGATGGATTGATGGATTGATGAATTGATGAATTGGTGGATTGATGGATTGAGGGATGGATTGATGGATTGATGGATTGATGGATTGTTGGATTGATGGATTGATGGATTGATGGATTGATGGATTGATGAATTGATGAATTGATGGATTGGTGGATTGAGGGATGGATTGATGGATTGATGGATTGAGGGATTGATGGATTGAGGGATTGAGGGATGGATTGATGGATTGGTGGATTGAGGGATGGATTGATGGATTGATGAATTGATGGATTGATGGATTGATGGATTGGTGGATTGATGAATTGATGAATTGATGGATTGATGGATTGATTGATGGATTGATGAATTGATGGATTGATGAATTGATGGATTGATTGATGGATTGATGGATTGATGGATGGATTGATGGATTGGTGGATTGATGGATTGATGGATTGATGGATTGATGGATTGATGGATTGATGAATTGGTGGATTGATGGATTGATTGATTGATTGGTGGATTGAGGGATGGATTGAGGGATGGATGGATTGATGGATTGGTGGATTGAGGGATGGATTGATGGATTGATGGATTGATGGATTGATGGATTGATGGATTGGTGGATTGATGGATTGATGGATTGATGGATTGGTGGATTGATGGATTGATTGATGAATTGATGAATTGATAAACTGATGAATTGATGAATTGATGAATTGATGAATTGATGAATTGATGAATTGATGAATTGATGAATTGATGAATTGATGAATTGATGAATTGATGAATTGGTGAATTGATGAATTGATGAATTGATGAATTGATGAATTGATGAATTGATGAATTGATGAATTGATGAATTGATGAATTGATGGATTTATTATTGAAGATATTCATCAGGATGGATAGATTAACATCTAATCCAGATTTAAAACATACCTTGCGGACGTTTCGAAAAATGTCCGCAAGGTATGTTTTAAATCTGGATTAGATATTATAAAACCAATCTACAATGATGGATTGATGTATGGATTGATTGATGGATTGATGGATTGATGATTTGATGGATTGATGGATACATCTTTCCTCACCTGATTGGACGATTGATCATTTCCTCCTTGGGTTGTTCGTTGGGTTCGATGTAGTCCTCACTGTCATTGCTGACGATTGAGTCTGATAAAGACATAACAGTTCAGTCATAAGGTCAAGGAAATAAAAATACACTTGTCAGACCATGCCTTGGTCAGACTGACTAGCAAGTGACGCTTAACACCACGTGGTATAATGAAATAATTAACTAAGAAAGACTGGATCTCTATTCCCTTGTATAACGAAAATTAATCTCTTCAGCGATGTAAACTAGTCGACATTGCCGTGTTTTAACGGTACTAGCGCTTGAAAAATTAACCCCAATAAACACCCCCTTTTAAAAAATGGGGGTACCCCCGGGGCATTTAATGGAGTAAATATGGTAATCTAGTATTGCAAATGAGTATTAAAGTTTGAATAAAAAGGTGTGTTATAATATTAACTGCTATATATGGTTATGATTAGTTTAGTACAGTATATGAGTATTACAGTTTGTATATATAGACCATGTCACCTCATCTCAACAATGTTAGGTACCCACTTCCATTCCATGCATGGGAGAACATGCATTGACTGCTGTCATATTCAGATGACTGATTTGGTTTAGCGTATGGTTTATAATGGACATCCCCTTCGAACTGGCAGGAAATACACGCGCATGTAGGATGCTAACTTGTATGATGCATTCGCTTTTAAGGGAACTCTTGCCTTGCTTGGTGATCCTGTGAGGTCGGGTCAGGACAGGTCGAAGGTCGATCCTTGTCCAATCATGTATACATTCCACGCATACTGACAGGCAAGCTTTTGTTTTGCAGGCAGTGCATGTGTAACCGGCAGACAAGCTTTTTTGTTTGGCAGATAATTCGCGCTCACACCGGCAGACAAGCTTTTTTTGTTTGGCAGGTAATTCGCGCTCACACCGGCAGACAAGCTTTTTTGTTTGGCAGATAATTCGCGCTCACACCGGCAGACAAGCTTTTTTTGTTTGGCAGGTAATTCGCGCTCACACCGGCAGACAACCTTTTTTGTTTGGCAGGTAATTCGCGCTCACACCGGCAGACAAGCTTTTTTTGTTTGGCAGGTAATTCGCGCTCACACCGGCAGACAAGCTTTTTTTGTTTGGCAGGTAATTCGTGCTCACACCGGCAGACAAGCTTTTTTGTTTGGCAGGTAATTCGCGCTCACACCAGCAGACAAGCTCTTTTGTTTGGCAGATAATTCGCGCTCACACCGGCAGGCAAGCTTTTTTGTTTGGCAGGTAATTCGCGCTCACACCGGCAGACAAGCTTTTTTGTTTGGCAGGTAATTCGCGCTCACACCGGCAGACAAGCTTTTTTGTTTGGCAGGTAATTCGCGCTCACACCGGCAGACAAGCTTTTTTGTTTGGCAGATAATTCGCGCTCACACCGGCAGACAAGCTTTTTTTGTTTGGCAGGTAATTCGCGCTCACACCGGCAGACAAGCTTTTTTTGTTTGGCAGGTAATTCGCGCTCACACCAGCAAGCAAGCTTTTGATTGCTTGTCTGTTGTGACATAACAGGTGACAAAGTCTATACATATGCTAGCAAAAAGATGTGTTATAATATTAACTGCTACATGTATATATGGTGATGGTTAGTAGGATTTGGATTGAGACAATGATAGGCTCAAGAACATGATACGGTTCAGAGAATGTGTTAGTAAATAACATCATTACATTATAATATACATGTACGTCTAAACAATTTACAAAAAAAGTAAGCAGGAATGATATGGTTCGCCTAAAATTAATCTGAAATTCCATGAAATAGGTTTTTAAAAAGCAGACTATTTCGCTAAAATGCCATCCGGGTATTTTTTTTACATCCGAGTCATTTGCCGTTGACAACAAAGCAAACCTTTTAACACATCAGTTTGTACACTCTATTCAACAATACACAAGATCGTTCCTAGGGGTCGCACAAGCGACTGTTGTTTACATTAGCAAAATTTCCCTAATGTTTCGCCTGATTTTAAGACTAGCAACTGCGAAAAACATGTGAAAACTTGTATTGTGTGTAAATATGATAACATGAGTATGCAGAGGAATCCCATGGGCAAATATTCTGTTCAATTTCAAGGAGGTACAGAAAGGGTTATATTTTGGCTGTTCTGGTGAAGGTGCAATCTGAAATTAGCTGACTTGATATTATTTGTTGTCAACGGCATGTGACGTTATTCCAGGCTGACCTATAGAAACTTTTAGGACACCCTGTTTCATGTTATAAAGGATCTTGGGACTAATAAGACATCTTTTATGGGCAGAACCGTGCATTTCATAGCTTCATTTTGATATTGATAGTGCTCTGGTTCACCAAAGGCCCAAACTGAAATATTAATTCATCTGAATAACTCTCATTAATTACTAATTACATGTACAGGCAAGAAAGTGAATTTAGTTGAACAAGCATGGATAGGAGATTTGTAAAAAGCAGGAAAATAGGTGTGATTTATCAGGAACATTATCATGCTCGGGCACAGGAACATCAGCCACGCATCTTAACTGCTGCTGCTGCATATACCATGCCATGCCAAATTCAGGATGGTGCAACTCACGAGTAGGTTCTGGGAATTTAGGCCTACATCCCGGGGAATTGGGCGAGTTAGGTATGCTGCAGTGTCGTATGTGGTGGGTCTTTGGGGTGGTGTTCTTCCGACAGAAGCCTGGACGGGTGGGATCAGAGTTAGTGCGATGACCTATGCCAGAGTTAGCTAGAGATGAACAAATAAGGATTGAAATGTTGTTGGTCAATGGGTTATATTGTTATAAATAATGATTGCTTTATAGCAGCATGTATATAAATATGGACTAAGGGATGTAGATAGGAAAGCGAAAATGCATTTTTTCTTCTTCAAGATTTGTAGCTGAAGCATTGAAATTACAACAACACTAAACAAGAGGGCAACGCCTCTTTTGATTTAACTCAGATTTTGAAAGTTACACATGTAATATTTTATGAATGCCCAACTAGGTCATCATAGGTATAATTATTAGAACACTTTCGTTGCATGTTTTACTTTATTACCTTCAAATTTGTCATAAATGTGGCTCCACAATTATACACTAATGTCTCAGCAATGTGACTAAAAATTTTTTGGTTTTCACAGACCCTAAACTGTGTCTACTAATTTGCATGCTCTATAGATGGGGTGACAACAACGTTTATCAACAAAAGCAGCAGTCAAAGGGACTGGAATGTTGATACATGCTTGAGGGAACAGTATATTACCACAACACTGTCTAGTATGCCTTACTGCCCTTTATAATGCTTTGGAGCAAGTTTTAAAAGCATGGGTCCTAAACATAAAAAGATTGCGCGCGCACACTGCAGGGCAAAGAACAATGGCAACTGCCAACCAAATGCCCGGCATGACGTCACATGTCACCCGATCAATAAGAAATAGTGATATGGATTTAGCAACTGACGCATACCATCCTTAAAAGAAGAAGGCGGCTAAAAAACCACAGATTTATAAACTAGATCCAATGCATCCCAATTTGTATTCAATCATGGGGATAAAAAAATATGCATGCGCATCTTTCATTCTTTTTTGTACAGACGTACCTTCAAATTCTTCCCCATGATGGAAATTCAAAATGGCACCTGTTACACGTAAAGAGAGAAGGAGCAATACATTTTGTATTGGATCTAATTTTTAAATCTATGCTCAAAACAGAAAGGAATGGAAGCAAGTCTAGCAAAGAGGTTGGACTCAGTTAGAGCAAATGCCAAAAAGGAAGGAAAGTGAGAAAGTAAAACAAATTACAATAAAATATTGAATTTTCAGGTGTAAAGTAGACACCAAAAGGATAATAATTGAGACAGTAAAACATGGAGGTGTCAAGAGTAGCTTTTTAAGTGTGAGGCAAATGCCAAATTAAAGTAACAAAGTTAAAAAAATCAAATAAGAAGGGAAAAAAGCAGGTGTTTTGTTCTTCAACTACTGGTGCATGCATGCTGCAATTAATTACCTCTCCTTGGCATGGGACTTCTAGTGGGTAGCATAGGTCTTTGTAAGGAACCTGTGTGAGAGGATATACAATGGTGCACTGGTGTTAACAAAGCGAATTAAAGATATCAAATAAATATTCTCAGTCAGAAGAGTAAAATGAAGTCAAATACTTTTGTCAGTGCTATGATTAGATACATTCAACCCCAGGGGGGCACTCAACTTTTTTTGGGGTAGGGGTGCGCCGCCCAGGATCTCAAAAAGGGGGGCTAGAGAACTGAACTGAGTGGATTTTATGACGAAAAATAGGGTCTTAGGAACTGATTTTTCCAAAAAAATAGGCCTTGAGAACTGGCCTATTGTTCAATTTTGAATAGCAAGAACGCACATTTTTGGTTTTCGAACGCAAAATTTTTGAAGAATTGGGGCTTTGGAACGCAAAATGTCGCGATTTTGGAATTTTCAATAAAATTGGGGTCATAAGAACTGATGCAGGCTCAAAAGGGGGGTCATAAGAGCTAGCAGCAGAGGGTGAAAAAGGGGGTCTTCAGCGAGGCACATACCTATACCCTTTTTCAATGTCAGTGCCCCCCCCCCTGGGCATTCAACACTGTTGGACCTCATCAAGTGCATGTACCTGACTCATAAGGCAAACAAAAGAAGAAAAAGTTGACTTCTGGATTTTAGTCCTCTGCTATAATTAAAGGTGTATGTTCTGATCACTTTTTTTCAAGATAATTTAGATATCAGAAGAATCCCCATATTTTTCTCATTCTGTCTGTAAAATCTTAGGGGCCAGAAATGTTACATTTAGAAATGATAGGCTAAAATGTGGTGAATTACTGCTAAAGGTGGTTATCAACCACATACCAGTTTGTGTTCTACTCAATGGGTAAATTTATTATGACCTTGTGCTTCTAAAATAAGAAAAACATTGGAGTTATGCAACTCAAACTTTGGAATGCAACAATTTTAAGGATGACCTTTCATGTATAATAGAAAACATCAAGTTGAAAATTGGGCCAGCAATCAGAACATTTAAGTTAATTAAGTTAAGGTTATATTATGGTTCAGGGCATAGGAATAAGAATGTTATTGTAAACACTCATGACAAGTAAAATGACATTACAAAACATTCATGATCAGCGTGTTAACAAAGCTGCTAAATTAATATTATGTATGGGGGTAGGCTGGGGGACATTTAAATGTACACTATAAACACTCAAGGTACAAGTAACTATAATTGGGACACTTCATTGGGTAATATTTGATTAATAATCCTACACCTGTATCATATTACTTGCTTAGGGGTATGGCGATGGGGAAAAAAACACTGTTGTACGGGCAAACAGACCTCTCAGGTAGTGTTGGTCAGTCGTGCGCTGGAAGATTTTGGTGTGGACTGGGGGGCAGGGGAAAAAACAACGGATTTTAACAAACAAACCGCCATTTAAAAAATATCTTAATAGTATAGTCTTGAATCTTATTGACACAATGGGCTCATCTAACCATATAAAATCCTTTCTGAGAGGACTACTCTTCAATAAGACCAAGTCTAAAGTTAATCAAGCCTACCAGGTCTATAGTTGTTATGTGCATACACACCTTAAAGTAAAATAGATAGGTGCAATGTTATCTTTTTGTTCAAACATTACATTATAATGGGCTGTAACTAAATGTAAAACCATCAATAATAAAAGTAAATGAAACGTACAATTGATTCCCTACAGAATCATGTCACATATTTAAACATTTCCTGCAAAAGTCTGACTGATTTTAGACTCATCATAATAGTTTTAATAATTTTCACTCAGATGGGACAGGATTAATAGGGACATCCTCTGTTGTCGTACCTTGAGCAGAAGTGGTCAATGCTCAGGATAAATTACATCCGAGTAGAAGACCACAGATTGTGGTCACAACATTTTAGTTTGGTTTTACTCTACCTTAAAGGCATATTATGTGATCTTTTCCAGAGAGCGCCCTCTATTCATGATTTATTTTAGAAAGTAGATTTTCTTGCAGATTTACATTTCTGATCATAAATCGTACATACATTCCAAGTTACAGAGCGATACGATTCCTAATTACCTCAAAATCAAGGTTTTAGAGTGAATTTAGAGTGAAAAATATAAACTGTCGTGTTATCACAACAGTTCATTTTCACTCTAAAACCATGATTTTGAAGTAATTAAGAATCGTATCGCCCTGTAAGTTGGAATGTATGTACGATTTATGATCAGAAATGTAAATCTGCAAGAAAATCTACTTTCAATTTTTTTTTCGATGTTGAGGGCGTTCCCTTGAAAGATCATATAATATACCTTTAATAGGGACATCCTCTGTTGTCGTACCTTGAGCAGAAGTGGTCAATGCTCAGGATAAATCACATCCACAGATTGTGGTCACAACATTTTAGTTTGGTTTATTCTACCCTAACTAAAACCATATAAGTTCTTGATATTTTGATTAATTATATTTAGGGGTAGGTAAAATCTGTGATCACCTTGTGAAAATCTGTGATCATATTATTTCCCTAACACTAATTACAGGCATGAAAACTGGGCTTTATAAAAAACACTGAAAATTATGGCCGGGTCCAGGGCCCGGCGGGAGCCAAGGGGGCAGCGCTCCCTTTAATCTTTTTTGGTTTTTATGGTTTAAAAACCCATTTGGAAGCCCTCCTGGAACACCAATTTTACAAGAAATAAGACTATCTTTACAATCACCTCTAGTTAATTCAAGTAAAAAGAAGATGAAAAAAAATAAAAATAAATAAATGTAAAAAAAAAAGCTGAAAAGTTTCTCAGCAAAATAAAAAATGCTGAAATCCGCAGAAACGCTGAAAATTTTCATGCCTGTAATTATATTCTAAGGGAACATTAGCTATTACTAGAAAGGACTTACAGTCATGCCTCCCACATTCTGGCATTTCCTCTGTCCATTCCACGCAACGAGGACCAAATTTCTTTGGAACCATTGCTGAAAACATGAGAGGTTGGTTATTAATAGAGTACTATGTAGGAATATGTACTTATTAACCATGCACAGAGTTTACACAACCATTTTAATTAGGCCAAACAAAGAAGGTTGTCTGTCTCAGAAACATTTGGGGGAAAAAGCGAAGTGCTGTGCGATTTTTTCTTTCTATTTTTTTTCTTTTTGTTTTTAGAAAAAAGGCTATGAGGTGTGTGATTTTTGTTGTTGTTGCTTATCCAAGCTTACAGAGACCTTTTAAAAAAAAAAAATTGTAAAAAATCCAACAAAAAAAAATCCAAAAAACAGACAATCTTCTTTGTTTGGCCTTATAGAATTCTTCCTCTTTACACTTTTCACGTGGCAGTTGTCTGCAGACGACAGTCCAAACATTTCACAAACGGTTTCAAAAATGTCCAAATTATTGAATTTCATCACCATATTTGGAATCACCATGATCTGTTAACATTGTAAACAGCTGGTTTTTATCTAGTGTACCAGAAAAGTCAAATAACTTGCAATTTTTGGTGACATAAAAACAAAACTGATTTCCTTTCCTCCCAAAATCTCCTACAAGGTATACGATTATATCGTCAGCTTAATAAAATAATTGCCCCAGTTATATTTTTTAAAAATTGAGATTATTGCCTAAATCAGCTCTTTACCACGGGAGGCATCTATGGTTAAAGTGCCAACGTCAATATTCAACTCTAAATCGTGCTACCAAATCAAAAGGATTATTGCCTAAGTCACGCGTGTGACATAGGCATATCTATTGCATTGCCTAAATCAAATAGTGTGACTTAGGCAGTTTGGAGACTAACTTTATAGACAGTGAAAGTGTTTTATAAGTATAGAAAGGTGATTATAGTGCCAGAGTCTGGATGTAAAAAAGATAGAGTACTATAGTGAATTTCTAAGAACTTTTATAATGTTAGAATGAGCATAGTCAAATTGCCTAAGTTGGTTTGTTGATGTAAAAGTGCCAAGTAAAATAAACAACTGCCTAAGTCACAACGGTAAATGTTGTTAAAGTCATTTTAGTTGGTTACTTAATAATATTGAGACATGACATCATAGCCATAATGTTTGTCTTGTATCAACATGTTGTTAAAATGGTTAATTAAAGTAAAAAAGTAACAAAACAAGATTGTTTTTTTAATTTTTCTCAAAAGTAGTAGCAAAAGTACATGAAGTATCTGGAGGATCTATCTTAACTTCTCTCACTTTTTTGGCAGCAATCATATCTGACACATTCAGCTCATAGTAAGATGTGGTTGGCTAATATAGATAACTGTAGCAATATCAGTGTCATAATTGTACTGCTGCACCTCTGCCAAGTGCCATCCTGGTTTCCTCAGAATTTTAGTCAATTGCAAAAGTTCATGAACTATCTGGAGGATCTATATTAACTTCTCTCACTTTTTTGGCAGCAGTGACTTAGGCAATTACACTGAGCCAAAAAAAGAAACTTATAAAATTTTAACTGATCACCATAGGGGCAGTGCACATTTCTCTTGTGTCATTGAAGCACACAATTGGTTATTGACTCCCATTTGAAGCAATACATTGCAGTAATATTGTATCCAAATTTGGTACATTTTCATGCACAGAATTTTATTTGGTGATCTGTTAAAATTGTATAAGTTTATTTTTTTATATAAGTTTATTTTTTGGCTCAGTGTATTTTATTAAGCTGAAGATATTCAAAATCATAAAGTCACTATAATGTTACTGAACAGCTTTGTGCTCTAACCCATTACATTAGTTATCCGTACAAAATTTTCCAATGTTGTGCACTTATCAATTGCAGCCCCAGCCATGGTGCCAGGACTAGCATGGATCTGAACCAGGACATACAAAATCACCAGTGTCCAATGTTGTGCACTTATCAATTGCAGCCCCAGCCATGGTGCCAGGACTAGCAGGGATCTGAACCAGGACATACAAAATCACCAGTGTGACGTCCCCTCTACAATCATGTTACATACCTGCCAGGGTGGGGCATCGTTTGTTGTACACCCATGTTACAGTACAGGCCCCTGATTGCTTGAACAAAGTGTACCTCACCATTTGGGATAAAAATGTGCATTTTGTATTGATTTGGGGCTCAAAGGGACTTTTCTTCCTATCATCCCCTTGTCTTTATAACCCTGGTTATCCATTTGAAGTTCCTATGTTCTTACCCCACCAGCCTATCTCTCTGGGGTTATAGAACATCACTGTTACATCGCGGCTACATACCCCAACTTATGGGAGAATATTATGGGGGAACGTATGAAAAACATACACATATAAACATATCGAGGGCTGAGCACCATAGGCCGTAACTCAAGAAATGCTATTTTGAGATAATCGACTTTCAAATATTTGGGACTCATTACAATACACTGTAGCACCCAACTTATAACTCTTATTTTAGTCAAATTGAGAGTGGTTTATAAGTTATCTCTTTATGGCTCTGAAAAGCTAGGTTATATGGATTATTTTTGTACCAAAATATCAATTTGCTCAAAAATTGAGTTACGGCCTTCTGGCGCTCAACCCTCGATATGTTTATATGTTTATGTTTTTCATACATTCCGGCCACAGGTCCCATGGGGCCGAAGTTGCAATTGATAAGTACTGCAGCATGTTAGTTAACCAAAACAGCTTCTATATATATATATATATAAAGAAAATGGACGCATTCATAGTCTCTATAATTGCTATGGAAATCAAACAGCTACAGTGTTTAATTAATTTGATCATATTTTTTTAGTTTCCATTGGATAAAATTGATTAATCATTGGCAAGCATTATGAGTGATATGACCATTTGCTTTTGAGATTAAGTTAAGGCCTAAAAAAAAGAGGTTTGATTGGCGTAACATAGAAGAAGAAAATAGGGTAGGTAGGTCGGATTTTTTTTTGATTTTTTTAAATCTATAAAACGTCTATCAAATTTTATATACCAGCACACATATACCATACAGACATAAACAAATGGCACAAATACACATTTTCACTGGGTTTTTTCTCTTTTTCTCACACTAAAAAAAAAAAATTACAAAAAATTACAAAACATTTTTTAAAAAATTACAAAATTTAAAAATTTAAAAAAATGTTTAGGGTCGGCGGTAAAAATAGGGTCGGTCGGGTTACGCCAATCAATTTTTTTTTTTAGGCCTAAGTTAAGATTAAGTTAAGTCAGGTAAAATGTACTTTTAGTGCCACGCATGCATCAATTATCCGGTAGAATAAAGTGACTATTTTTAACATAAGGCCTACAAAAAAAAGTTTGATTGGCCTAACCCGACCGACCCTTAATACATCGTCGACCCTGTTTTTTGTTGTGTTTTTTTAACGGACGGAAAAGAAGAAAAAAAAGAAAAAAATTAACAATTTAAAAAATAAAAAAATAAAAATTATATATATAAAAATTTAACAAAGTATTACAATTTCTGCTGTTTGCTTTCATTTTCGGCTATTTTAAGTTCAAAAGCAGGTGATTTCAAAACAAACAAAAATCCCGACCGACCTACCCTTTTTGTTTTTGTCATGTTAGGCCAATCAAACCGTTTTATTTTTAGGCCTTATGATGAACTTTATTCTATCAAAGACTTGATGCATCACTGGGACCTAAAATACATTATTTTCCAAGAGTCAAATACCCATTATGTGTACAGCTCTGAGTTTTCAACATTTAGATATTAATTTTGCCCACATAGGAGGGTGTTTGCAAAAGTACTGTAAACATACACAAACAAATTCTAGACTATGAAAGCGTCCCAAGAAAGCGCCCTCTAAATATGCCGATTTACCAGCAACTTACTCTTTTTAAAATCTTCCCCAACTCTGATTGGTTCAGATATTGTGTCATCATCTTAAGTGATAGGAAAAATGACCACTTTAACTTAGTTATTTGGAAATCAAGTAAAAATTTCATATATGTGACCTGACACATCAAAATGGACATGTTGGAGGCCTGAGTCAAATTTTAGTTTTTGGTAAGACTTCAACGAGTACATTTTAAGCTTCGAAATGATACCAAATTGAAGGTAATTAGACTTTGTTATCACAAGATATGATTTGAATACACTTTTTTGCCATATTATTTTCTTTATATTTCAAAAAATATTTTGGCCTCTATCTCAAAACATATCCTTTTTGAAGCGACTGGTCACATATCAAAACATGAATTTTTGGAACATTTGTAAGGCGATAAAAAAGAAAACCCTGTTGTACAAGCATACATACTTCTCAGGTTGGGTCAGTTGATGGATTCTTCCCCTTCAAAATGACACCAATTTTTTTAATATTTTGTTTCTATATTTGGACAAACTACACAAAAATTACCCCAATGATGTCCAAAATGTGGGTCGGTGTTCATAAAATGGGTGGTTTGAGCCTGTAGAACAGGTTTTTTTGTGGCTATACCTTGCTAGACGTCCCGTAAGGAATAAGCCGTGTACTACTACAACACATTTTAATTGTTGTGAGCATGCGCACATCCATTACAGGACGATAAACAAAACATTGCCTTTTTTGTCACCTAATATACTTATTATTTGAAAATTTTGGACAATTTTAGAAACATTTTTAAAAAATTGAAAATTTTGAAAATTGTTGACAACCCCCTAAAATTCCCGAAATGCTTGTGAAAAAACTCCTGACCGACCGACCCTACCTGAGAGGTCTGTTTTCCCGTAGAACAAGGTGGTTTTCTGTCGCCTGAAGGTGGTATAAAGGCTATTTCGCTTCATCAAGACAGTGATGTCATGTTACACATGCACCATTTAATTGATGGATATCGCAAGTAGAGCATTTACACTTGCAAAGAGACCAAGAGTCTATGAAACAATGACATCACTGTCAATAGAATGAAATAACGACATCACTGTCAATAGAATGAAATAATGACATCACTGTCAATAGAATGAAATAATGACATCACTGTCAATAGAATAAAACAATGACATTATCCCTGTCAAGAGAAAGAAAAAAAAGTTAGTTATTTAAACTAAAACATCATGAATTGCTGCTACAAACTCCATTCTTGCCTATTATAATAGAGACGGTAGAGACTGTTAGTGATATTTTGATGTAGAATTGAAGTAGCTTATCAATCATATAAAGCAATGTTTATTCCAGATCTGTATATATGCTTTACACCTAAAGAACTGTAGTTAAATCAGTTCGAAATTGGCTAGAAATATTCGGTTTTCATCTCTCCGCATACGAAAGTAACCTAGAGTGTACGCGAGCGATTATGGCCGCACGCACACGGTTTTGGCCGCATGCCCACGTCGTGCATAGGATGCACAGTGCGCTTGTCGCTTTCATGTGCACCTGTGTTCTTCTGTATCCATTTGCTGCTGTAAGGAGGCTTTGCCAATTTGGAACTGATCAAACTGTAGTAATATCCATGCTGTATGCAAGCAAAATGATCGCTATACACAAAGTACAAAAAATGGCGACAACATTATATTATACTGTAAAAGTGGTAATTATATTAAAGGTAGATGACCCGATCACATTTTCGTAACACAGAATTATTTCAAACATACGGAGATTTTCATATCATATGAAAGCTCGTATTTTTCACATCATCATACTGAAATTTGACGGCCTAAATCGGTATAATTACGGAGAAATCGATGAAATAACGTCGAATTACCGAGAATGGTGGTAACCACCGATATAGTTTGTGTACTACTCAATGGGTACAGTTCACAGCATCTTGTGCGTCTAAAATAAGAACCATTAGAGCTATGCAACTCAAACTTTGGAACACAACTTTTTTAAGGATGACCTTTCATGTAGAATAGAAAAATTCAAGTTGAAAATCGGAATGTGATCGGGTCATCTACCTTTAATTGTATAGTGTGAACATTTCCACTTAAACAGTACTCATCGAAAACTGTTGGAGTTTTTTTTAGCACTCTCTAAATAGGTGATCAAAATGTTATGATAGAAATAATCCATACTGACCCCATTGATTACTACGTTGCGCTGGCGCCGACGAGCTCAAACCCGGCGTCTGAGGTAAAGGTCTTTCAAATTGCCCCCTGGGATCGTTCTCAAATTCGTCCATTACACCGTCATAGACTTCAGATTCAATGTCCTCGTACACCCCTGGCTCGTAGTTGCTTCCGTTTGAGTCGTTGCTAATCACCGACTGCCTGTCATCTAGTTCTGGTATTGCACTCGGGGAGGTTTCAAGAGCTTTGTTTTTCGCTTTTAAATCAGTTAGAATTCTTAATGATCTGAAAATAACGAAAAGACAATTATGAATATTATTTTTTCAATTAACTCTCTCTAAATTTATATGTATCAAGATTGAGCAGGAATGGTCCCTTATTGGCTCTTCAATGATGACTCAAGGACAAAACAGATAAAGTAACAACTGAAGTTGCAGTTTGCGGCAGTTTTAATTGGACTTGTGGCAGCATTGCTTGGATAGATGACAGGATAGGTCCCTTGAAGATGTCACATCGGGTGGAGGTAAAACTGTAGTAGAGCAGGGTTACCTTCAAGCATTGTTTAGCATTCACTTAAAAATGTATGGCGAATTAATTTGAATACAATTCTTAAAACGGACAAACAGACCTCTCAGGTAGAATCGTTCAGTGGGCTGTTTTTTGTTGTTTGTTTTTTCCAACATTTGGGGAAATTGGTGAATTTTCAACAATTCTTGAAATTTTCAAACAAAAATTCAAAATATTAAAAAATAATTATAAAAAATAAAAAAATCACAAATATTTTCCTTGTTTTTAATGAAAATTTGAAATAAAAATTGACGGTCTGGTCTGTAGAACAGGGTTGGGTTTTTTTGGCACCTTACTGCTTCCAACTGATCCGTTGTTAGGATGAACTCCAATTACAACATATCTGAGAAGCCATGGATTAAACAGAAACAGGTGAGGAGACCTATTTTCTAAGTCATGTCAACGACCCACTGATCACCCCAACAGCACCCTCAACAAATAGAAACCAAAAGCAGCACATTCTGAAGTCTAGGCCTATTATACCCTAACACATGAAACTTATACATATCTGAGTGATTTATTCGGTCAAATCCAAATATTATTAGCCTATAGATGAGTACATTGAGACAATTCAGCTCACTCACCTTTCTTTAGCGTGACCATGTAAACATTCTTCCATGGCAACCTTAAAATGTGCCATCCATAACTAAATAGTAGAAAAACAGAAACATAAGATACAATCAGATTATTTCAATAATCTTCTATGATGACTTATAAAAATCTACATAGAGATGCACATGGAATGCCCTTCAGTTTCCACTCAGTACATACACATATGGATGGTAAAACTAACAGGAATTCAAACCTTGTATAGACGAGGTCACCTATAACGTCACATCATGCAAGCAAACAAAATCTTGCCTAACGGTATGCGTACATATTGCCTGCCAAACAAAAGCTAGCCTGCCGGTATGTGAGTGTATTGCTTGCCAGACAAAAGCTTGCCTGACAGTATGCGTACATATTGCCCGCCAAACAAAATCTTGCCTGCCGGTATGCGCACATTGCCTGCCAAACAAAAGGTTGCCTGTCGGTATGCGCGTGCATTGCCCGCCAAACAAAATCTTGCCTGCCGGTATGCGCACACATTGCCTGCCAAACAAAAGCTTGCCTGTCGGTATGCGCGTGCATTGCCTGCCAAACAAAAGCTTGCTTGACTGTATGCGCGGGCATTGCCTGCCAATCAAAAGCTTGCCTGTCGGTATGCGCGGGCATTGCCTGCCAAACAAAAGCTTGCTTGACTGTATGCGCGGGCATTGCCTGCCAAACAAAAGCTTGCTTGACTGTATGCGCGGGCATTGCCCGCCAAACAAAATCTTGCCTGCCGGTATGCGCACACATTGCCTGCCAAACAAAAGCTTGCCTGTCGGTATGCGCGTGCATTGCCTGCCAAACAAAATCTTGCTTGACTGTATGCGCGGGCATTGCCCGCCAAACAAAAGCTTGCTTGACTGTATGCGCGGGCATTGCCTGCCAATCAAAAGCTTGCTTGACTGTATGCGCGGGCATTGCCCGCCAAACAAAATCTTGCTTGACTGTATGCGCGGGCATTGCCTGCCAAACAAAAGCTTGCTTGACTGTATGCGCGGGCATTGCCTGCCAAACAAAATCTTGCCTGCCGGTGTGTTCAGTCAGTTCCAAATTGGTGAGCCTTCTTAATTACAGCTGCATATTAGAAGAGCGTAAATAAGCACATATTGAGACTTGCATGAAGCAACAGGGTGTACCAGGATGCACTATATGCATCAACACCAAAATGAAGTGTGTACACTTGGACTATTTTTGCGCATGAAGAGATAATAACCATGTATTTCTCACCAATTTGGAACTGAATAAACTATAGAAAGATATCCCAGATGTCTGACCATCATTACTGATGTATGTATTAACCATACAAAATATATACAAAATATATAGAAGTGTCCTTATGAATGTAAAAGCAATGTAATCAACTGATAGACTCTTCATTATAAGACCATTATAAGAGCAATGGTCTATGTAAGCCAATGCATTCAAGGTGTACATGTCTATAAAACAGAAGAGTCCACGGGCCAGACTGACTTTTTTAATTGCGTTTTACATTTTTATTGTCAATTTTTGTGTGGAAAACTAAAAGAAATGCCTGACAGAATGACCATACCTGAGTGGTCAGTAGTACATGTAGGTGGGTTTTTTTGTTGCCTTAGGCGAGGAAAAAACCCAAAACTGTTCTATGTGCCCGACTGACCCATTTTTGGGGTGAACATTTTTGAAAACAATTGAAGAAATATTTTGAAAATTCACCAAATTTCCCGACATTTGTGGGGGAAAAACAAGGCAAAAAAACCAAAACACCTGACCGACCGACCCCATCTGAGAGGTCTGTTTTCCCGTAGAACAGGGTTTTTTTCTCTCGTTGCCTTACCTTCATTTCTCTTTCTGAGGCAGCTGCAAAATACCAGGTTCTGTCGTCTGCTCTTAGCCCTATAAGTTTGAAAGCCCATTGTTGATCTGCTGATTCCATCTCTACAGATCTCAGTACTCTGTAATGACAATCAAAAAGTACATTTGTGATGCAATCTGTGAAAACCTGCCACATGGTGGGATTTTTCATATTGGAGATATTTATATCATAAGAAAGCTGAAACTGTGCTGATTACAGAATTGTTTTGATCATTTTTCTATGATCACTACAAAAAATGAAGTTATGAGTGAATGATGATTGTGATGTCATAAAAAGCTACAAAACAAGAAATCATGAAAACAGGCCCAAAAAGATACATATTTCGATAGAATAACATTATAAGGTTAATAAGGAAAGTGACTTAAGTAAGGTTTTGAAGGTGAAATTTTTAAAAATATGATGACACAAAGTATTGGACATTAATTTTCTAAAACAAATCTTTAAAAATAAAAAAAATTAAAAAAAATTCTCACCTTTTCCCCACTAAAACATTATAGTTGGCCCGGTAAAACTTTAAAGGTAACTTCCATCAAAAAAAGGATCATAACCATGAGAAAATGCCACAATAGCATGGTGGTTTTTTTTGTTGCTTTTTCTTTGGTGATAAAGAAATATGCTTGTCAACAATTGAAATGGTTTTCAATTAGAAAAACCAATTGTTGACGATACTCAGGTCAATAATACTTAAAAGTTTTATTCATTTTGTTCCCAATGTTGATCTCAATGTTTTGGCAAAGCGATGTAAAACAATGCTCACCTATTATAACCTCGTAACGAGAAAGAACCTTGCGGACTCGACGATTTTTCACTTTTGAAGTATATGATGTGATGCTGATAGAGAACTACGTAGCGAAGCTGCCATTTCAGATTACCCAAGGCGTGTATGGAACCCGCCAGGCGGTCTGTTACCTTCTGCTTAGAACGCTTGTACAGGAAGCCATTGTACTCGGGGTCCTTGTTGAGTAGATCGCAGGCACCTCAAAATCAAAACGTAAAATGACAATTTATTTTTTGTATTCAATTTTATTCTTTGTTCGATCCCAATTTGGATTTATAAATGAACATTTTGCGATTTTTACCTATTTCTATTATCATCTAACCAGAAAAATGAAAATTCACAGAATTTAAATATATGTGAAAAATGTCGTGCTGTACAATATAATCTACATAAAAATCAGCCAGTCAACTATAGTACTGTTAGCATGTGTGACCAAAAACATGTAATAAGGAATGTTGCCGAGATAGGGTAGTCATGCGCGTAACACGTTACGAGCTATAAAATCGACAATTTTCAAGAAAAAAGGTACATTTGTCAAAATCCTGTCAATATATTAAAGAGAGTATGGAGCCCTTGCAATCCCAGCTATGTTTTGATTTCAAGAGGTCATTAAAGTAATCCTCATCATACTTTAAAAATGTTTTCCTAATTTCAAGTCAAGAAAATTAAAAAACATTTTTTCAAGTCAAGAAAATTAAAAAACATTTTTTCAAGTCAAGAAAATTAAAAAACATTTTTTCAAGTCAAGAAAATTAAAAAACATTTTTTCAAGTCAAGAAAATTAAAAAACATTTTTTCAAGTCAAGAAAATTAAAAAACATTTTTTCTTCTAAATGCATTTCATATTTGACTTTAGGCTTGCTTCTGGAAACAAACTTTTTTGGGAGCCATATAGCACGATATACTGCCCCCCCCCCCCCCACCCTCAACTGACACTAATTCCTCACCACCTGTAACACTTACTAATTCTCTCCATGATGTACTCCGAGAGGACACCGGAATCTGACGTCGTTCGCGGAAACCCCGGTCTCTGCATAGTACTGGGTGGTGTTGAGTTGCCATGGATGCTGGACGCCGAATCGCGAGCCCCTCGCCGCGTGGTGTTGGCCATGGACCAATGTGAGCCCTGTTGTGATGTGGTAGAGGCTGGGTGATGAGATGATTGATGAAGGAGTGGGTGTGCTCGGAGGGATGTTTTCTTATTGGATTGGTCTTAGGCATCTGTTGATAGCAAAAAATTGTTTTTTAAAAGTTGATCAATCAGTGAGATATGGAACAGATTGGTTATTTGTCAATAGAAGAATAGAAATAAGGGGCTGTCATTTTCTTCAGTAGGGGGACTCCAAAATATCCTGGGGTCATAGTTTTTTACATAGAAAATAGGGGGTGGTCAAAACAAACAATTTTTTTGAAAGCCACAGATTGGCGGTTAGGTTTTAACTGGTAAATACTGGTTATAACTGTTAAATTCTGGTCAAAAAAAAGATAATCCCCTTCTAACCACATTTTAACCAGATTCAATTAATCCTGTGATCTAAATTTTAAATCAGGATGGCTTTAACCGGTTTAAACCGGTCTTCCCTGATTAATCTGCTTATACCGCACATCCAAGATGTACACACATCAATATGACCTGAATTATATAGCATAATAGCAAAACAGTAAGGAAACTGCATGGCCTCTCACATATATAATGTAACAACATATATTTATAAAGGAAACATTGTGGCTTGGAGAACAAACAAAATGCTCAAATAGAAGGCCTCAGAGAACTGCATATTTATACAGAAACAAATTGTAGCTTGGGGCACTGACAAACTATTTTATTCAACATTTTGTCAGTAGTTCTCCAAGCCACAATAATGTTGTTGACTAAAAAAAAAACATTTCAAGTGAATCTCCACTATATTTAGAGAGTCTATAGACTATAGAACTGTATATTTAAACAGGGGACAAGTTGTTGCTCGGGGAACTGACAAAATGTTGAATAGAGGGTCTAGAGACCTGTATTATTTTATATACAGAACAAAAATTCCATTCGGACCTTAATTTAAGTCAATTTGGGATTATGGAACTATAGATTTTCACATATTTCTGAACTTTGAAATGAAGGAGGGGTGGGGGCGGAACTTGGAGAAATGAAGAAAATATTGTTGCAAATAGGGGTCTATGAAAAATGCCAGGAAGGGTTTTTTCAAAAATCAATGAGTACCCCTCCCACTGGGCCTGACCCTCAACACCATTTAGATTCCACTAATAAAACTCTATTGTACATTTCACGGACATAAATTATGCTAATGAGCTCATTAAATGACGTCACTCGCATCATCGGGTTTTCCCGATGATTGAAATACGTTGATTGAAATTCTAGGTCGAGTAAAATGATGTTCTTATTTGTTGTCTGTGAGCTTTTCTGATTTTTTTCCCGTATTGGAATATTTTTTTATTGAAAATAGACTGTTCAAAGTAAATGTTGGTTCCAAGTTCAACTGACAGCACATGTCTTAAAGGCGACAGCAATGGCAATATGCAAGCAACATTTGAGAAAAAACGATGCCTGACTTTGCAAGAAAGTGTACGGGGAAGTGTACGGGTGAACATGACAAACCAAAACAGCCTAGTAACTAATCACTTCCGTGGCGCAATTGGTTAGCGAACAAATCACAGTTAAAATATAATATTGACAAAATCACAGACCACTTACACAAAAATCGCATCTGCGCATGCTCCTGTCGTGATCGAAATCCACCACACAAGCAATGGGCGAGTTTTATAAGTGGATTCTATAGCTTAATCATTTCCAAATTGGTAAGAACTGTGAGGCTTGTATTTGTCCGTGCGCACAAAAATACATGTCTTTTTTATTTTTTATTTATTTATTTATGTAACTTGCAACAAAAGAAAAACTTTTACAATCACATGACATACATCAATAAATGTTATGTATAAATGTTATGTAATACAGAAAAAATACAAATGCCTATAATTAAATAGTATTATACATAATATAAACTTAGTAAAATATGAATATGCATCATAAATCATGATTACATAACCTGATAAAAACAACTAATAAGTGTGGAGTTCACTTTATTTGGTTTGAGACCATGTTCCATTTCTGTGTATGTACATGTATAAGGGCGCACAGCACTAAATCACTCCTCGTTTTGTGTAATGGTAGTAAGTTCCGGCAAAAACAAAATAAGATTTTGTAATTAATGGGGTCCTTTGGGAATCAGTTTGGCATGAGGGTAGCATTTCATAATTAAAATGAAAGATGATCTCTTGTACTTTGATCAGGATATTGCAAAATATTGATTTTCGATTGTATTGAAAATTTATCACGTGGATGAACACACGTAATCGGAGGCGGTTAGAAGGCGAGCGTCTGGGCTGAAAATAGGGGTGGCGCTGTTTGAATGATCGTACCGTAAAATCTAATTGGAAGGTGTAACACTTCTTGACGATTTTATGAAATTTGAATGTTTGTTTATTAGAATAAAGCATTCGAGACATTCCAAAAATGGTTACTAAGGGCCCAAAAATAGCGACTCTTTTAGCCCTAATTTACATGTAATCCAATGGGCGGTTTATTTAGTGCTGTGCCCCCATAATCTACATGTAGTTTTGAACTTCTTTGAACTCACACAAACTCAAGTTTCATGGAGCCATGGATCATATTATTAAAGGCGTGAATTGATGGTTTAGACATTTGACGGCTGCACTATAATAGATGCCGTCTTGCTATTAGTAATATCTGATTGGTTATAATATGGTTGCTAAAATCTTTTTCATATACACCATATATTTTGTTGAACGTGGACAACTTTGGTAGAAACCGGAAATGACTCTGAATCTCTCCCCAAAACAAGTTTGTTATATTGCAATCATTAATAAGATGTTGGATGGTTTAGAATCCATGTCGTTGCACATATTTTATTGGTGAAAGTGTGCATTTGCGCATCATAAGCAGGTATCAGTGAGCGGTGGGTAAGAAGGTATTCCATTTGGGCCCGCGCCTGTGCGCACAAATATTGTTGTTGTGCATATTTATTGGTGAAAGTGTGCATTTGCGCATCATAAGCAGGTATCAGTGAGCGGTGGGTAAGAAGGTATTCCATTTGGGCCCGCGCCTGTGCGCACAAATAATGTTGTTGTGCATATTTATTGGTGAAAGTGTGCATTTGTGCATCATAAGCAGGTATCAGGGAGCGGTGGGTAAGAAGGTATTCCATTTGGGCCCGCGCCTGTGCGCACAAATAATGTTGTTGTGCATATTTATTGGTGAAAGTGTGCATTTGCGCATCATAAGCAGGTATCAGTGAGCGGTAGGTAAGAAGGTATTCCATTTGGGCCCGCGCCTGTGCGCACAAATAATGTTGTTGTGCATATTTATTGGTGAAAGTGTGCATTTGCTCATCAAAAGCAGGTATCAGGGAGTGGTGGGTAAGTACATAGGTATTCCATGTGGGCCCGCGGATAGGGATAGGGTAACTATGCACATAACATGTTACGGGCTATAAAATCGACCATTTTCAAGAAAAAGGGTACATTTGTCTCACATACATTTGGGGGGGGGGAGGTCTTAGAAAATAGCTATGCTAAATGTGGACATTTTTTTAAATCATGTTTTTGGCATGCTTCACAGCCAAATTTACTTCCAATTTATTTCTGACCAAAAAAAATAAAATTGGCTCATCACATAGGGTTATGCGACAAAATTAACTCCACATTCTTATGCGTGTGGGTATGTGAGATAGACCTTTTTTCTTCTTGGCCTTATGCAGTGAAAGTAAATATGACTATGAAACTGAAGTCTAAGCACGTGTTATTGTACTGGTATGGCTTGCATAATACTGTTACAATTGTAGTCATTATAATCAAGCGCTTCCTCTTATTATTTGGTTAATTAAGACAATGCCTGGAAATAGCAAACGCCCACTCGCCAACTCTTGCGGCGGGCGGGTGAAGATGCAAAAGTCATGACTGACTGGTGGGTAAAAAAAATCAAACCCACAGTGTATTAAGTTTCTGTCAGTCAGGTATTTTTGTGAGTTACCAGTCCGACTGAAATAAATCTGAAGTTCCAGCCCTGAGACAGCAAACAAGACCGGCACATATAAATATCAAACACACAAAAATAAAATGTCACAAAAATGTTTTGGTTGGATTCCAACTCTCATGGCCTAATTAATTAACCATGTGGTGGGTTGTACATGCTGTTTTATACGTAGTATGCTGTCAAGACAACAGACAACACAAATTAATGAAAACATTCAAAACTTGTAAATTGTATCTTGGAATGATAGGATTTACCAAAAAATACTATTAAAATATATATATTTTTTGTTTTTTCTGTTTATAGCTTGCTTGTTAACTTTTCTTTTGCAATTAACTTTCACGAGCATCCATGATACTATTAGATTGAGTTTTAAAAATCAAAGTAAAGAACATTTTAACTGCCAATTTTTTCAAAACTGCGCATTAAATAACAAGGTGCTAGAGATATACAGAGAGGTTATATTGACAGCATGTCGCAAATAAAAACTAATAATAAAATAAAATAACAAGTATCAAGAGGCACCAAGTAACATGATTCAGTTTGAAGATCCTGAATTTTCTATTGAAATAAATGTAATGTTGGTGCATGGATCGAAACATATGAATAAATATATTTTTAACAAATACACATTTACTATAAAAGTTAAAAGTTTAACGGGTTCGCCGTCGGACGAGTTTTAATCTGTCAAGCTTTCGTCAGGATTAGCTCTGACTTCTTCAGGACCAAATTATTATAATATTAAACAAAACATAGAGATTGCCACTTCTCTTGTTATCATTATTTGGGCTGCCCCTTGCCCGATGATTTGAGAGTAGGTGCCCTTTCCTACTTATGAAAGAATTGGTGGCTCTAAAAAGAGCCGTTCAGATGGATTGCCGCTTCCACCAAATAATGATAACAAGAGAAGTGGCAATCTCTATGTTTTGTTTAATATTATAATAATTTGGTCCTGAAGAAGTCAGAGCTAATCCTGACGAAAGCTTGACAGATTAAAACTCGTCCGACGGCGAACCCGTTAAACTTTTAACTTATATTATGAATACCCGTCGTAAAAGCCTATCTCACAATTTTACACATTTACTGTTAAGATCCCTAACCTTAACAATCCCGCGATGGAATGTGGATACAAACTAGGTGGAAATGGGCCAAATTTAGTCGGCAAAACCAGCCCTGCAGGGGGGTGGGACTCGGACCCGGGTCCACCATCATGGATGTCGTGTCGTAGTCCACTCGACCAGAGAGTCATGCACCCCAATTCATTTCTGTCCATACTTATCACCTATTGTGATCCCCCAAGGGTAAAAGACTGAAGGAGCGTGTGCTGCCTACATAGTTTTCAAATGGGATTTCATGGGGTTCAGGGCTGTTGGTCGAGTAAATTCCCCTCTAACACAAATGCCCCTGAAAGTGACACGAGATACAAGAGAGATTTAATATTAATTATTAAAGTTGAAAATTGTAGGGACTCACCAATATACATGCTAATCCATAGGTATATGAACTGAAAGAATATAGGCCAATAATCCACTGTAGACCTACTGTATGCTCAAACCAACAGTATAGTTTCCTGCCATATCTCAATGTCACTCGAGTGTTTATTCCATTGTACATCTGCTATAGTTATAATATACCACACATTTGTATTATAATTATACCATCCACACATAGCTGATAGCGCTTAAAAGTGCAATGTGTATACATGTCTCCGATATATGTGTCCGATTTCAGGATATATCAATGTATAATATCCATTCAATACAGCACTATGGGATTGTATCTTATCCATGTAATTAATCCATAGCCATTCAGGTTTTTATTTACAATCTTCTGTAATCCATCCAAGTTTGAGCAAAGGGCTCAACGGCACATACCAAAGAGTCTGAGTTAATGTGCTGTACATATGCACCTGAAGATCAATCTGTTTTTAGAAAGTAAGCTTATGTCTCATGAACCCGCGTTTGTGAAATTAAGAATAGGAAACAACAAACTCAACAGTGCCAAGTATGATACACACAAGTACGTACACAACACACAACACACATCCACCTTGTGGCGAACTATTTAGCCAAATGAATAATGTCTGCAGTGTGTCATCGTACTTACGGTAATAGGAAACTCAAGTTTACAGTAATTGTCCGTAGTGAAAGTGACACATATTATTTTTATAGGAAGTACTTAAGTGTCCATAGGTTTCTAAATCATTTGTCAATAAAAAATGTTCGGACAAAATACATTAGATGTTGGTTTTATAAGATATCAACAGTATGCTCCTCATACTGGCTGTTTATGGGTGGCAAATCTCACATGCATTATATCTGGGGATACCCCCATCTCAACACCAACCCCTTATATCAGCCCCTCACCTCCACCCCCACCCCCTTCTCATTCCAGCCACCCCTTACCCCAGCCCCGCCCTCGTCCCCAAAAACTTAAAAGAGGGTGGGGGGGGGGGGCTTAAGTATGAAAGCTATACACAACATTTTCACCTACATGTCATGACAAGTTCAAAGCAGTGTTTTTGCCAGTAGACTTTACAAAAACATGTTGGGTGAACCAACCGAGAAAAGATTGCTGAAAATTATCTTGGAAACATGCTAGGGTTATTTGAACATTGTGCCATTTCTAAAATTGGTTACAAGAAGGGGAAAGGGATACCTTTACTCTCCAAACTCAGGAAAAATCTTTGTTGTTTGTATTTTTAAACCCTAACCCAATTGGGTGAATGGTTTGCAGCAATAAAGCTTAACAACAATGGGGTGTACCACACAAAGGACAATGACACAACAATGGGGGTGTACCGCCCGCAGGAATCAAACCCGGGCCACTGCGGCCACACAAAGGACAATGACACAACAATGGGGTGTACCGCCCGCAGAAATCAAACCCGGGCCACTGCAGCCACACAAAGGACAATGACACAACAATGGGGTGTACCGCCCGCAGGAATCAAACCCGGGCCACTGCGGCCACACAAAGGACAATGACACAACAATGGGGTGTACCGCCCGCAGGAATCAAACCCGGGCCACTGCGGCCACACAAAGGACAATGACACAACAATGGGGTGTACCGCCCGCAGGAATCAAACCCGGGCCACTGCGGCCACACAAAGGACAATGACACAACAATGGGGTGTACCGCCCGCAGGAATCAAACCCGGGCCACTGCGGCCAGAGTCTAGTTGATAGTGCAACATGTGAAAGGTTCGCACTCCAACAAAACCTTTTCCTAGACTATATAAACCTTTAGCGTGATTGGACTGGTGTGTTTCTGGATTTTGTTGGATTTGGTATGGCTAGGATTAATCCTTGAAAATACAGCATCAAACTTTAGTTCCAAATATTTTCACACACGAACCTTTACCTTCCAACTCAACAAGGCCAGGGGGAAAATCCTGACTATACTATACTTGTAGAAACATGTGAGAAATTTCAATTTGTGGACTTAGGATATTTCTAACCATAGACGGTTACCGTCTATGTCAGTTCACTAGACTAGCGAGGGGTGAACTGACCAAGACATGATTTTAATTGCTCTTATTATTACGGAATAAAGCTATACTACTGTTATGATCAGTACATACAATAGTTTTAATATAGCTGGGACACACACACATGCTCGTCAACCCCGGGTTGATAGTCATGTGGGTATTTCCATTACTGTGTATACATACATACACATAAAGGCATTTATAACCCGCTATTTCTGAAAGACCACAGCGGGGTATATAATCCTGAATGGGAACCGCTTATTTTATTGGCTAAAGATGGTAGTCTGCACTGAAAGGATATTGGCAGGAAATGATGTGAGGGGATATTCCACCTATAAGGCATATCAAAAATAACAATAATACATGGGTGTAATGCGGTCAATGCGGTTTGTTGGCTGTATGGTTAGTTACTATAATAGCGTGTTACGTGATATTCCCATTGTACTTTGTATCATGATATGTAACCATTCCGCATTACATGGAATAACCATAGGACTTGTTAAAATATATCTTAAATTCACCTGATAGTAGCACATTTTAAGAGAACAATGTTGATTAAAATCAATGCTCTTGCGCAAATGTTGATATGCTCGCAATAACATGCCCCTGTGGGATCGTGCCATTTTTCACACATCAGCAAGAGCGTGCGTGCATTGATTTGTGTAATTTCTCTCGAAACAACACATATGATCAGGCAACTGTCCATCCCAAGCCAAACACGACAGGTTGGTTGTTGATAGTTCAACTGTATAGGATGCAATGTTGCACTTTGATATTGCTTAACATTCATCCTGTTAGATTCTAAACTTTCAATTGAATGTGTCCATGAGGATATATAAAAGTTATCTCTTTGGCTCAAAATACTAATACAACATGTTTACAACACACATATCCTCAAAATCTATGTTTCAGACATACACTGGATTGGGATAGTCAAAGGATCCATGATTATATCTACATTTTAAAGGTGAAGACAAAAAGAAGGGTTATACATGTATCAACCTTATTAGACCAAGGGTGTGGATTGGATGCAACATAGCAGATTTGCAAGTTGAAACCTTTTCACTTTGTTTATTCCTCTAGAAGTCAATCTTACAGCAATGTCCCTGAGGATAACATGAAAGGTGAAACCAGTGGGTTAACTAAGAGGAAGGGGTTGATATCAACTGAGAGGAAGGAGTTGATAGCAACTGATTAGACGATGGGTGTGGTTATTTACAATGATTACAAAATGACGTTGGTTGTAATGGTATATGATATCAACAACGTCATGAAGATGAGGTGAAGGTCTCTTAGACAGAATAAACTTTGGCAAGTCTGGATCTTATGGAGTTTATTTTATAGGAACAATTACACCATAGCATTTAACCCTAACCCATGTCAGACAAAATCATACATCCAGGTTGAGTGAGTCCAAATATTCAGATCCCATTTTCAACAAATCTGGAAAAATACTTCTTGTAAAAATTGGTCAATCTCCTCATTGATTATTAGAGTAGAAACACTCTTCTTCATACTAATAAGTGAAGTTTTAAAGATAATGCCTAATTTTGCGCCATATCTACAACATTTTACGAAAAAGCACAAAATCCAAAGTGTTCCAAGAATACATGAATGAAGCCAAGTTGGTGGAAGTTACCACTACTGCAGTTTTAGTTATTCACACAACACAACAAACTTGATACCTGTTGACACTTTATAAATAAAACAACATTTGATAATAGACCTAATTTACATATATTTTGTTGAATCTCTGATAATTAAAACGATATTACAAGCAAAATATTGTGATGTTTATAACAGTATTGCACAAACATATTCATAACAATTAATTAGGTAAGCCCTTGTTAAGTTATTTTAATGCAAGAACTGCTTAAAGAGCAGAGATCTGTTCTTCTATCAAATCAAGTTTGTTTAAAATATTATAAGTTCGTCTCTTATTGCTCAAAAACGATTACAATATACAATGTAACATAGCATTACACATAAAACGCATTCATATCAATTAAGCAATGTGAATGATGAGTTGTGTGTAATTAAATACAGGCACTCTTTATCAAAAATGACGATTGTTTTTTTCTTCAACTGGAGTAAAATAAAATTTTCATAATTTTTTGATCACACTAATCCCAATAAATGGAGGATATTTGTCACATGTGTCACGTGTGTGATGGTCTGGAACTGGATTATGTCCAGCTATTCCTTCATGCACGTGCCCCAGCAGGCAAACACTCATACTTTCATAGTGATAATGTGAAAGTTGGAACAGATTGAATTGATATAAGGTCTAATTTGAAATGATCTAAGGTATTGTTTTGATTATATTTTGGCATGAATAAGTGCCTCTTATTTTGATCTACGCTATCGAACAAATTGACCGCAGGGCGCCCTCACAGTTAATAATTTTGGGGTCAATCGAAGACGCAGTCCTGCTATAATATGCCCTGAATTAAATTGAATAATTATTTAAATCTACTTAGACAATTTGTTATTACAGTGCCAGACAAGTGGGTGTCTATTGACCTACAAGTATACAAGTTAATATTTTCAGTTATTTCCACTAATTTATAATCGCAGGGATAATTCCTGTGCATGATCAGTCTATACCACTAATTTCCAAACTGGGGAGGACGACACACATTTGTTTTGTATGCCACTTAACATTTTGCAGGTGTTTTGCAGGTTGGGGTTCAGGCTAGCTTCAGGCCCCCCCCCCCTCCCCCCCCCCCCCCCTCCCCCCCTCCCAAGAAATATTTTGAATTTAGATGCTCTGTGAGGGCGTTTCTAAGACATTTCGGACCTCATTAACTCATATAGTTTCCTTTACATATCAGGATTTTTTCTGACATTTCTTTTGCTAAATTTTCTGCTTGAAATTGCATTCAGGTCTACCTGCTCTACTTTCATAAATATAGTGTACCAGGCACCCATCTCTATTGTCACCATATTCAAAGTTCTCCATTGTTTTCTTTTTGTTCACTCTGTCGATGACGAACGAATTTATTTTGATGTATATATACATTGTTATAATAAAAAGGTCATGTACATGTATGTACACCCACGCTCATAAATTCTTTTCACACAAAATGATACCTACTGTACATACAGTACGGTCACAAATTTTCTGCTTTGTAACTGTCGAATTCCGCGTTATTCCGCTTTGTAATTTTTTTTTCCTTCTGTGATGTAATTTTCCCAAGAAAGCTTAAAATTTACGATCTATAAAACCAAAATAAACACCACTTTACAGAAACACACATCATTTTAGATTTTTAGGCTTACCTTATTATTACTGCTGCGGTAGCGGACCCTCTATATCGTGGAGTTTTATATTTAAATATTGTTTGTTTTGTTTTATTACATATCGTTTTTCAATATTTATATTGTTTTATTCAAGACTATTTATAAATTTTGTGTTTTGGACTTTTGTGTGCATATTTTGTTCTTCTTTTCATCAAAATGTCGTTTTCCATGTTTAACCTCAATTCCGTGATTTTCCAGGAAATTCCGCAACACAGAAAATGTGTGCCTTTAACATACAGGCAATGAAATTCTAGGACAAAGTGTGGAAGAATACTATCAAAGTCACATTATAACCCCCTGGGCCTACCTGCCTATCTAACAGTGTTTGGCTAATTACAATATGTACTCATTTGAATAACCAATTAGGATACAGCTTTGAAATCATTTCACCCCAATCTTTATCAGGGATTTAACCAAGTTACAATGTATCTGATTGGTGCAAGAAATGATATATCCATGTTTCTGACCAATAGGCAAGTAGTTCTCAATGGGTTAAAATTAAATACATTTAGCCCAAAAACAGGTGACGCCAGACTAGCAATTGCTAACCAGGGGGCATTTATTTTGAAATATTTTTGAAAAAATCTTTTGTTGAAAATTCACCAAAATGTCCTCACATTTCACAAAACAGCACAAAAACACCCGCCTGACCAGCCCTACATGAGAGCACTAGCTAGCACATCATTAATATTGGACTTCTTAATACTTTTTAACTTTTATACGAGGGGTAGGTTCAGTTACAAACTTTAAGAGATGCACATATCAGAAGGAAGACAGTATTAACTAATTATAAGGGGAATATCACGCTCAAATATTCAAAAATATTATATTGACAAATCATTTAGTACAGGATAGGTGCAGTTTCTGCTTTCTACCTAAAGCTTAATACGTTTTCTTGCTAATCAACGTTTAAATCAACTTAGAATGACCTCTTTCAAACTAATAGTCTAAACAAATTTGATGAATAATGTCCTGGTATTATGGGTACTTGAAAAATCTGTCTAAAAAGTCAATTGAACATCCCACTCAGTACACAGCATTAAGGAGTCAAGACAGCTATGACGATTTACCATAATGTCTCACATCACATTTCGAGGGTTTAGATCCATACTTAGGTCCTATATCTGTTATAGCTGCCAGTTGTTACAAATGAGGTTGGTTATATGCTGAGCAACTGATATGAACTAAATGTAACTCTGGGCAGCTATTGCAGAAATTGTTTTTTTGTTCAATTGATGTGAAAGATCTGTAATAGCTGCCATATGCTATGCACTTTTGGTGCTATGAGGTATACAGTAGCGTAGCTAGGATCTTTTTCGGGGGGGGGGGGGGGGGGGGGCGGGGGCAAGATCAGAAATATTTGTAAAAGGGTGCCCAAATATTTTTTCAGTCAGCTAACAAAACTTGAGAGAAAGATGGTCCTTGTAAATTGTGCCTTCACACTACATCCGGAGACTGGGGCGGAGCAATAATAGGGCTGGGGGCACAAAGGGCTTTTTCAGTGCCCCCTGACCCCGCTCCCCACCCCCCCCCCCCCCCCCCCCCACGCACGTAGCTACGTCACTGGAGGTATATAGCCTTGTGAAATACAACCTTGCATATAGAAAGCAGCCATTGTTGATAGGGCCATGTGGCTCCAAACCCTCAATTTGTATATAATTTCTTGAATACAATCCAAAAATACTACACCACAAGCTACACACCAAATACCCAAGTCAGAGATCTGGTTCAAAGCCTCAACTAATTCCTAATATTTGGGTAACATTCCCCTTTCATTTCTAGAAGCTAAACTACAACTAGCGGAGGTGTTTCAATATGTTAGCAAGTTGAGGGTGCACAACACTAAATCACTCCTTGTTTTGTTAAAACAAATAACAATTAAAGGTAGATGACCCGATCACATTTCGTAACATAGAATTATTTCAAACATACGGAGATTTTCATATCATATGAAAGCTCGTATTTTTCTCATCATCATACTGAAATTTGACGGCCTAAATCGGTATAATTACGGAGAAATCGATGAAATAACGTATATAGTATATAGTTTGTGTACTACTCAATGGGTACAGTTCACAGCATCTTGTACGTCTAAAATAAGAACCATTAGAGCTATGCAACTCAAACTTTGGAACACGACTTTTTTAAGGATGACCTTTCATGTAGAATAGAAAACTTCAAGTTGAAAATCGGAACATCTACCTTTAACATAAGCTGATTGTTTGATAATTTAGGGTCTTTTGGGGTTTATGGTAGCATGTTATTATTAAAACTGAACGCACAATTCGTCCCTGTTCAGACATACCGGCAAATCATGCAAATGGTGTTTTGAGAAAATCGCGTTTGAAATTGTTCTTATTTTTTAAGACTCTGGAGAGCATACATCAAATATCACTATCATTGTCAAAAAACATTAATAAATATGTTTGTTATGAGAATGTAACAACAACAAATTGCAATGATTAATTAGGAGTAATTATGTCGTAAAGTCATGTGCCGATATGTCAGTTCAGAACAAACAAAATGATTTCCTATTCTTCCTACAGTGATATTCCAATGCCAGTGATATGCCTGTACATGGGTCATTCCACAGTAAACCAACACCGCAGGTATCTTGGGAAATTCATGATTGTTTTGTGGAAACTATTGGTATCACTTGCTTGTAACTTTTACATGCAGTAGATAAGGGCAAGGAGAGATAGTTCTGAAAAGTTCAGCCTAATAGCATGTTTCGTTTTTATTTTATAACCATTCATATGCCAAAAAAGACCAAATTTGGGTCTCGTTATTCTGACACGACAAAAAAAGGTAATAATAATCATCACTTTTCAAGAAAACTGAATGATAAACCCAGTAAAAATGATTATAGTACAAAAACAAATGGTCAGCACCCATCAAAACCATAGAAAGAATTAATGTTAGTTTATTTGTAAAGCTACTAACAGCCTTTCTTCATTTTTTGCAATAACGGTCGAACATGTATGTCAAACATTTACCAACATTTGCAGAACACCTCCTGTATTAATGCTGATATTGCACAATGTTCCAATTACCTACACATAGTCAATGTCAAAAGAGTTAGGTACTCTGATATTTTTAGGAATTAAGCATGTCAACTTTTTCAATTACAGCCTTTAGAATGTAACAGTCCAAAATTTGTGTTTGAATATTTTGACATTTTTCAGGATTTGGTGTTGGTTTACTGTGGAATGACCCACATGTATGTCAGAACTGCAGATTTACACGATCGTCTACGGCGGAATATCGTGATGTGCCGGTATGTCCGAACACAAAATGAGTTTTTCATGCCATTAGTATGTAAAAACCATGGCATACCACACTAATACGTGCGATATCTCATCAATTAATTACCTTTTCGTCTCAATTTATTTTGGAGAATAGAGGGTTTCATTTATAGATTATGAAATGCAACTTAACTCATTTTGCTCAAAATGGCACATGTACTGGTATATCAGAACAGCAATGAATTCAAGAATAAGTCACACACCTACATGTATCTCTCATCATGCAATTTATTCTGTTAAGTGCACATGGTGAGAGACATGTACGACGTTCATTCTATAATTATTCCAAATAGAAGATATCCTTTGGTACTTTTTTCTTAAAATTGAACAATATCAATTTTCGATTCAACAAAGATATTAGAGTGGGGGCATTAACCCCTTTGATTAAAGCTGGTCAGAAGGGTTGAAAATAGCGGTGGCGCTATTTAAATTATGTTTAATAGCTGTATAAATTGGAAGATGTAACATTCTTTGATAATTGCACTAAAAGCACCATTGACCACAAGTATTCCCATCATGAGGCTGATTTATCCCTATTTTACTAGGGAAAAAAAGGTTTGTCTCAAATGACATGAGAGACTGAAAAAGTTGGATTTTGCAAGATTATTTTGAGACAATTGAAAAAGAAGAAAAAAATGATTTTTTTTAAAATAAAAATAAAATTGAAAAAAAATTGGAAAACCAGTAAAAAAACAACTAACGCGGTCGGTTTCGGGAATGCGCGCGGGTAATTTGAGACAAACCTGCTAATCCAAATATTTATTTAGTGCTGAGAGTTGTGCCTCTCAACACACCCGGATTGACAGGTGGTCACTTATGAACCCATTGTCATAAAATATGTCAACATTTCAATTATGCCTGTGTGGCATGTGATGATAGCAATAATAAACCAGATCACAAAAGTGTCTTTAAAAAGTAAAGACATAATATTAATAGGCCCGGGGGGAGGGGCACTCAACTTTTTTTTGGGTAGGGGTGTGCTGCCCAGGTTCTAAAAAAAGGGGGGCTAGAGAACTGAACTGAGTGGATTTTATGACGAAAAATAGGGTCTTAGGAACTGATTTTTTCAAAAAAATAGGTTTTGAGAACTGGCCTATAGTTCAATTTTGAACAGCAAGAATGCACATTTTTGATTTTTCTTGGTTTTCGAACGAAATTTTTTCGAAGAATTGAGGCTTTGGAACGCAAAATTTCATGATTTTTGAATTTTCAAAATTGGGGTCATAAGAACTGATGCAGACTCAAAAGGGGGGTCATAAGAGCTAGCCGCAGAGGGTGAAAAAGGGGGTCTTCAGCGCGGCACATACCTATTATACTACTCTTTTCAAATGTCAGTGCCCCCCCCCCCCCCGGGATAATATGCCTACATTAAGAACACATAGATCCTGTCTTCTATCCTTAATTTCGTATGTAGACTAGGTGTAAATTAGATAAATCCTCTATAATGGGTAATACGTCACAAACATTGTTACTGCCATATATCCATAATGCCCACTTCCACACAAATTGACCAAGGGTACGGCCCACTTCCACAGCTTACATACAAATTGACCAAGGGTACATGTCCCAATTTCAATTAAATACTAATTGCATACTGACATTTTCATTTGGGTGGGACAGTGACAGTTGGGTTAGGGATTATATGATGGGGTTGGATGGGATATGGTAGAGGGTGCAGTGAGTGGAAATGTTAGGGGTGCCGTAGAATGGGGATACTTTGACCCATTTTACTTATTTTCTATTTGTATTTATTGCATAATAGAAGATTTTTGTTGGTAAACTAGACTACATGTAGTTGATAGCTTGGCTCATATGATTATTTTGTTTTAAACATTAAAGGTATTGCTAGATACTCCCCCCAAATCTTGAGCAACTTTGGCCTACATGTAAAAAAATCATTAAAACCTACTTGAATGATAAGGTATTTCTTCTTTTTTATAACAATTTCAATGCGGCAAACGTCTGCAGACGACATTCCAAAATGTCACAAAATGTATCAAAAATTTAAAAATGTCATTACCACATTTGTTATCACAACGCCAAATGCATTGACTTTAGTACAAACATGCTTAGTATTGTATTTTTGAGATTATTATTTCTCACAACAGTAAATAACCTTACCTCTGGGGTACTGGTTCAGTAATCCTTGAGATACACTTTGAAAATTGCGAAAGGTTTCTAAAAAATATGTTTTGAATATGGTAAAACTAATAGCTGGGTGGAATGTTAAGGTAACGTTTATTGAAGGGCTTAAAAATATTTTTTAAATTTCAATGAAAAGTTACAGATTTGATAATTACAAAAAAATTTATCAAAGAAAAGTTATCAGATGTGATAATTACAAAAAAATAAAACACATTATAACTTAGAGGTAAATGTTCCAAATAAACATAGTAAATCATATAATCTATGGTGAGATTGCTTGTTTTGATTGTTTACAAGCATAAACAAATAAATTGGGCTGTAAATTTTGAACATTGATTGTTTTAAATGTTTCATAAAATGGGTCAAAGTTACCCCATTTTTCGCAACTTTTTCAGTATAAACTGTATAATATGCTGGTCTGTGTCATACTGAAGAATGTAAATGAAAATGAACTGGGTATTGTTTGTCATGGTAAATTGTCAATCCAACCACAACATAAACATTGCTGAATACACCAACAATAGTATGGTGAGGCAGCTGCAATTTGTAAGAAAAAAACCAAACACAGGCTGAAAAAGTAGGCAATACGGAAAGCTCCTTGCAGGGAAATTTGAGCATTTGGAGGGAAATTTGAGCATTTGGAGGGAAATGTTACTCTTTCATTAAGAAATGCATTCCATTTTGGAGGGAAATTTGGAATCGCTTGCCTGGAAAAAAACATTTTTTCAGACCATGAAACCAAATATCCTTAAAGACATAACCACGCCAACTCTCTGGCAGAAATATCAGCCAGGGAGGTTGAGCCATAAATTCATGTAATAATGAGCTATATAACAGAATAGCTGTTACTAAAATTAGGAGAATTAGCCTGGATGACAGGTTCTCTAACTTTGAACAAATTCAACCTTGACTTGCCTCGTCCTAACAGCCTTGATTGTGGTTCGCTAGTGGGGAACTAAGAGAATGTGGTTAAGAGATGTGTTGGAGGCTACACCATCAATTATGATAAAAACTGGGATTTGTAATTTTTACAATTGTATTACATGTATGAACTTATACCTACAAGGATTAAGAAAAAGCAGCTCTCTTTGTACAACAAAACATTGTTTCAAAAATACTGGTAGAGCCGTAACCAGCATTTGACGTCAAACAGTGTCCTCCTGCAGCATGCGTGATAACTAACGGGAACCATTTTTACAAAGAGGGTGTTTTTAAGAAATGTTTCAATAAATAGAGATGGTAATGTTTTAATTAAGTTTTGCTGTGTGTTTTTTAGTAGTTAAACAACAATAATGGTAATTTTTAATGTTCATCTTAAATTCTGAAGTAAATTATTTTTAAAAATCTTCAACACTACTTCATGTCCCTTTAAATAAAGAAATATCCCGCAGGGTGGTTTATACTATTGAAACATTGCTGTCTTTGACAGAAAGCTTGAAGCCTTTTCTCAACATGATTAACTCCCCACACCACTGGGCAATATGTTAACCCCTTCCAGTATCCTGTTACCCAAAAATCATGTTTCAACCTTGATGGGAGGGAGTTTATAAACACACATGCATAAAAATTCCCAACAACATTGTTCAGGATTGTACTTCCAATACACACATAATTATGTAGCAATGTTGTACAATGTATACCATATTAAAAAATGTTATATGAAACTTTTCTCAAATTTGACAAATAAACTCTTTATTCTTATGGTGAGGTTAAAACTTGGGAGTGATGGTGAGTTAGATCAGAGGGTAGAGGTGGGTGGGTGGAGTGGAGAAAGGTATTAAACTACAAAGGGTATTTACACTAGTAATCAATTACCAGAATATCGTCAAAGTGGAAATTAAAAAAGTCTCAAGGCAAAACCCTGCAAAAAGACACCCCTCTCCTTCTACACTATGGATTGACAGACTTATAAATATCACAAAACAGACATTTTTATATTGACATTTTGAGAACATTTCAAGCATTTTCATTTTTTTTCTTCTTTTGCTTTTATATCAAAGAAATCCTGGTCCATTGGATCCTGGATGGTGGACAATATGCCCCAACTAAGGCGGGGGAAATGCACAAATCATGGCCTAGATATGCTGCGATGTGTGCCGGCGACATTCAAAGTGTAAATTCCAACTAGCCTATAAGTCTATTTGGCCATACATTGCATTTTGAAAAATTGCCTTTTTTGGCAGACTTATCATTTTCGAAAGGTCATACTCATAGGTCAGAAACTATTCATCAACAATTAAAGTTGTGATACACATGTTTGTTCTATCCACTCAGCCCAACAATATGGTATACTAACTTTAGGGTCAATAGCTAAGCTTAGGGATTTCCCGTGAATTTTTTAGGGGAAAACCGTGGGCATTTTTTGTGAAAACCGCGATTTACCGTGTTTATTGAGATTTCAAGAAAAAACCGCGCTGAAATTCCTTGATTTACGGAGCGGCGGTCGTATTTTTAGGCATTCGAAAAGCCACCGTAAACAAGTACCAATTCCCGGCGGCCTAGGCGGCCTTTCTTCCTCATTTTTTTGCCAGTGACTAAAGACAGCCCGTAGCTGCGTTGATCTACACGTGTTGTTAGAAAATACGCATGAAAGTAGTAATAAAATCTATATTTTTCGTACTAAATGCAAACAAAATGTTTGGTACGATGTTAATATTAATAATAAAGCTGTTTTGCGCAACCATTTGTACAAATAATAGCCCAATAAACATTTTTTTAATACTTTTCATACTACGTTTTTTAAGTTACTGTATGTAAATTATTATTTTGTTTTTCCTTGCGAGAGGTCATGACGTGACCTGAAAACATTTATAGTCGCACGTACACAAACCTCAACCAATCGGAGAACCCCGATCTATTTACAACATTATTATTGTAATGTATTCATCATCACATGATTTATTTTCATCAATGAATTTTGTTTGCTGTTGTCGGCAAACCTTATCTCAACCAATCGGAGAACTCCGATCTATTTACAACATTATTATTGTAATTTATTCATCATCACATGTCAATGAGTTTTGTTTGCGATTGTCTACAATGGCGTCGTTCATGATTACTAGCACGTGCATGTATTTCCCGGGGTGTAGTATTTTCGGTACCGTATTTTCTTTACAACAGTAATTGTATGCAATCGATATGAATGAATAATCACCCATTGAACGCCCTGGATTAACTTTTTTATCAACTAGCAACCTTTCTGAAGGGGGTGGCGTTTGTAAACAATCTCTTCGTTCTTTTGAATTTGGTTTGAACAAGTCCATGGTTTGAAGTAGGCCTACCTATATTTCTTTAGAAGAAGAAGACGGTCTTTTGTTTATCTCATTCAAATAAATTCGATATTATACAATTGAACTTCAATCAGTCGTGTCAAGTAGGCCTAGAGTTGAATGCACTGTACATTGTGCGTCGATATCGTCTTGAAAGGAAATATTTCAATAGGAATTCGGAAAATTGATTTTTGCTATTAAATAAAACTGTAAAAATCGGCTTGTAGGACAATTATCGCGGCTGAAATAACAATTCCGCGATTTTAC
>CM069448.1:31542000-31915568 GCA_035610835.1 Ophiura sarsii
CTAAGAATATGTTATTTCATTGCCACCTAAATTTGGGGGAATTCGTAGATTCACGGAATGGGTGATTTACTGTTTCTTATTAATATTTTTAGGCCTAAAATCAAAAAAACAAATTGTCACATTGTACTAACTTGAGAATGCACATACGTATCCACAATTCATCGGCTATACATCCTGACTTATGGATCCTGCTGATTATTGACGTAGAAGTAGAAGTAGAAGTAACTAGAGTTGACAACAACTTGCTTGTAAGGTGTAATAGTACTACACTACAGCGTTTGGGGTTGAGCTTGCTTTTCGAACGCCATTTTGAATCGGCGAACTCTACCAGGCACTTCTAGGACTAGCTACAAAAACAAGCATTGACTTCCTACGTCGTATTTGTTTCAAAACAAAAAATAAATTTACTGGTAATTAAATTTAAGTTATCCTTACTTATAGAACTATACTTACGGATTATTTTGATACCATCGATGTTATTCTACGCTTACGAATTCTGGAGATTTTAGAGGTTTTTTAACGACTAAATGATTACCTTTCTTCAATGCCGTCTAGTTTGCTTGGTCCCTGCATCAATGGGCTCCACACAACTCATCCCAAAGGGATTCTGGGTACCGGGAATCAGCCAAAGAAATAGGGGTCAATTCGGGGTCGATTAGACTAACTCTCAGTCGCCCTCTACGTCGCTATCTGGCAGGCTATATTAATTTTGTACGGTAATATTGAAGACTTGGGATGTAGCCTAGGGTCGATGCGGAGAGTTCATATCAAATAGAGTTCTTCCGTTTGCACAACGCATTAATTCCCTGTCTAGTATTTACATAAATGAAAACTGCATACCCAGGACCCTAATTGTACATAATTTGTCGTATTGGGTGGTTTTAAATGTTAAATATGTTAGAACATTGTATAGTTAGGTAATAGACCATTTAAAATTGAGATCAGAAATCTTCGGAAAACAGGTCACATGCGTTCTTCGGAATCTCACTAACAGCAGCCTGGTGCCAACAATTTGGAACCAGGCTGTTGTTAACAGTTGATCGCATTCATAGTATTGATTGTCCGCCTAGTGATTTACTATGTTTACACACGCGTACACCCATGAGGAGTAAAACGTGGAACGAGACTATTGAAACTATTCGGAACCAATCGTAAATTACCGCGAATTGACTTCATCTTTCTGCTGATGAGATCTTCATTTCGCTGTGATTAGGGCCGATTTTATATCATTAATATTTCATTTTGAGTAGCATTTATGGAGCTGAAAATGTATCTAGGATGCAATAACAGCACATAGCACATGTATAACCCAGGTAAGTGTATTCAAATGTTCTAGAAATAGGCAAATTAGCAACGAAAATCGCCGACGTCCGAACATATGCTTTCATTTCATAGCTCTCATACTGAGTCGTATCACGACGTATGAGAGCTATGAAACAGAGCTACTCTAGGACTAGGTTTAAGGTTAGGCTAATGAAAGTGAATTGTTAGTTTCCCGTCGCCCGACCGACTCACATTTTGGTCCCCGCGTGAATATTTCATTATTTGGTAAATATTTCATTATTTGTTTGTTTAGAAGAAATAAGCCAATTTGACACAATTATATCGTATTTCATCACTAAATAAGTACAAATACGATGTCAATCGAATACTCGACATACCAATCCGTCCATATGACAATTTGTTCTTCTTCATTTTTAGCGATTGTTAGTATGAAAAATCTTCTGAAAAGCAGTAAGAGGAAGACAGTTTTAAAATAAACAAGACTTTGTATGCAAAATGGTCTGGAATTCATTTATTTATTGTAGTAAGGACATATTTATGCCCCTATTCACAATTATACACTCTTGGTTCTATACGCTACACGTATTTGGGCACATATTATAAAACAAATGAATGTTTCAAAAATAATGAAAAATGAATAATGAAATAGTCGCCTACTCACTGACCCAAAAAAATGTGACGGGAAACTAACAATTCACTTTCATTAGCCTTACCGTAAATTAGTAGTGCCGTAGAGTTCGCCACTATTATTTTCGTGGCGTGGCGGGGTAGAGTTCGCCTGTTTATCGTATCATAGGTTAGCCTGAGTTAAGTGTGTGACTTTGGGCAAGTTGAAAGGAGATGTGTATTTTGATTGACCATGGATTGACCAGATGAATAAATTAGTAGTGCCTGCCGTAAAGGTCCAGTTATTATTTTCGTGGGGTAGAGTTCGCCTGTTTAAATATTAAATATCATAGTGAGTTTTCTGTCAATACTTTTGAAGTGGATGGTGTGATTCCGGGGGATGGGATTCGGGCAAGTTGATAGGGGCTGTGTGACCCGATGAATAATTAGTAAATTAGTGCCGTTCCCGCTACTCGTGGGGTAGAGTTCACCTGTTTAGTTTTAATAATAATATACGGTACCCATCAATATACCAATTTTGTTAGAAAAGCACCCAATTTTGCACAATTTGGGTGCATTGGTCTATGGTCTGTGATAAAAACACCCCATCGCTATACCATTTTTTGCGAAAAAGCACCCCGAAAGGCAGGCACATGTACGTATATTCCATATCAATGTGAGACCCGCCCCCCGAAAAAATACCTCAAGACAGATTTTGTAAAGGTCCGATTAATCATTAGATTACGTATCAAACCATGCCGTCGGAATGATGTATTTAATTAACTGCTTTCTTATTAAAGCAACGCCCCCCCCCTCCCACCCAACACTGCACCATTCCTAACACACACACACCCAAACCATAAACGGTCTATGCATGAACACCCCTGGCCACCGTCTCACGCCCACATCCGGCCCACCTCCGGACGTGAGCTCAACCATCCTGGCTCAACTGAACTGGAGTGACTGGGCTTTGGCCTTTTTTCAACCCACTTAGGTGGCATGGCAGTCACGTGACGTGTACTGTAGAGTTCGCCTGGGCATTATTTTGGCGAACACAACCTCTTCGGGTACACTACAGGCTACATGTACTAGTTAAGGCTGTGAATGCACGGGTAGTTTCGTACCCGGGTACCCGACCCGTTTTTCGGGCGGGTACCCGGGTACCCGAAAATAGAAACTAAAAAAAACCTAGTACTAGTAGTAGTATCCCTGATAGCACACTGAAGTCGGCCCCACGTCGCGATCTAGTCGGCTGTTGAAGTCGGCCAGACGTTTTGGCTCGACGGTTGGCTGCTCACTCGGCCGACGTTCGGCCGACGACGTCCAATGGAAGTTGTGCCGACCTCAGGCTGTCTTCCAGCTGACGCCGACCTGCCGACTGCAACGCAGCGTCGGCCCGACCGTGTATCAGCAACGTCAGGCCATAGTCTAAGGACAGGGATTTTGCGCTTTTTAAAAGCACCAAAAGTGCTGCTTGATTTGGGAAAAAGTGCTTTTTGGAGCAAAAGGTGCTTTTTTTAAGTTAAAAGGTGCTTTTTCACCAAAATTATGCCATATGCGTTAAAAATAAATCCAAAAGCACGATTATATTGCATGTTTCCATGTTGACATATTTATTTTTTCGTTGTCAAAGCCATCATTTTTCATTCAAAACTACATTCAAACTATACTAAGTGCAGCCACAGTTATGTAACTTGTCGATTTTTAGGTAAATGGGCATTATTTGTTAAACATTTAGACAATTTTTGAAAAAAATTGCTGTGTGATGAAAAAGGTTTTTTTTGGGCTTTTTTGGGCAAAAGGTGCTTTTTTGGTGCTTTTGCGCTTCTGAGCATTTTCCCTGTCCCTACATAGTCAGTTGGACCATGCTCCGACTAATCGCTGACTTTCGGCCGACTTAAGCTATGGTTATTTTAATGCAAAAGAAAATGTACCGAAACAAATCTCTGATGATTTGCAATTTTCAATTCCAATGACAGGTGACCATGATTATCATAATGATTGTGTTGTGAAGTTCTGGCTAACTGTTGGCCATGAATGATGGAACTGTTGGCGTATGATTAAAACTCACGATTTTCATCACTTTAAGGGGTCAAAGGCAATGTTGTAGGAATCGGATTCGGAATCGAGTCCTACTCAAGTCCTTTTTTCAAGGACTTGAACTCGGACCCAGTACTCAAAGACTCGGACTCGGACCCCGAGGATTCGGCTTCGAGTCCTCAACGAGTCCGGCAAAATGGCGTTTTTTCCGGTGTTTTATTTTCATTAATTTACCTGAATTTTGTTTTGCTGAGGGACTGAATTTAGCAGTCCGCCGCTAGCAAAAAATAACTTGTCGATATATTGATATATGAATGATCGAATGAACCAAGACAAATGCCTAACAAATAAATTGATTCATCCGTTATTTTGCCTACCGAGGTGCGATACTTTTTGTTAATACAATTTTACCATTGGTTGACACAATGACAAGTTGACAAGGAGCATCTCAGACGCATGGAATCAACGCCATACGATTGTGCTCAAATTCACACCTATTTAGTGCACGCACCCCCACCCAATATCACCCAACGTGCCGTGTGTGCATGTAGAACAACTTCCGGGTTTGGAGAGTTTGGGCAAAAAAGCACTCACCTTCCGGTGGTTTTACCGCCATTTACCAGTTCATTAATCAAAACATTTTTATTAATTTTTTTCAAACTGGGTTAAATATATACATTAATGTCTATTTCCCATTTCCTGGTTCAAACTGGAGGACTTACTGTATGTAATTTACCCACTTTCATTTTCCTGCATCTCCATCTAGGACGTTTTTAATTAAGACATTGATTTTGAAATAAATTGTATTTTACACAGAAAACAGTGTTGAAAAAATCATACTTTTGATAAGAATGAATTAAAAATTTAGTATAAGATCTAGGTTAGGAGTTACTATCCCTAATGATGTGGGTCAAGGGGTATAATGTGGGTTATTAAGGGTCAAATATGAGTCATCTAAGGTCCTGTTTTGACTTAGAAAAAACAGTTTAAAAAAATATCTTTTCTTTTTTTAACATTTTCGGGTATCCGGGTACCAAATTTGGCACCCGGGACTGGAAATTTCGGGCAGGACTTGATTACCCAGGACTCGCTCCCAACCCTAGTCAGGTGTTGGTCTTGATCAAACATCAAAAAGTGTCCATAGTATTAAACTTCTTTGTTAAGGAGTCAAAGGTCAAAAGAGGTTAGATTTGTAAACTCTCAAATGACAAAACTAGGAGTTTGGGGCTTTCAAAATTGAATACCGGAATCCATACATCACAACTGAATAGATAGGTATAAATTGCCAGTTCCTGTAATCCTATTTTGTCTTATTTCATTTGGTCTAATGTCATTTTGATTTAAAACCACTTTGTCTAATATTCACATGGTTTCATTTTCATTTCATTTAGTCTAATACCCACTTTGTCTACAGTGCAACAGAGCATAAACTTCCAAATATTGAATTATAAATGCCTCCTGATTGTTGTACAACAATGAACATTTCAATTCTAAGTATGTGTATCATATATAAATAAAACAGCTTTGTTTTAAAGTACTATTTCGTGTCCTTGTATGATTATCAACATTGTTACATTTCTTATTAAACCTGATTTCGGATTGGCCAATACTTGATTACCCATACACGCTAATCCAACCAGCTACTGCCTACTTCCTTTCATGGCCTTGACTATTTAAACATTTCTTTTTTATTTAGACTTAGTGCAGGCCTTTAACACGATACCTGTTTGTACACCCATGCATGTCAGCACACGGTCACCTAAAGTAACATACACCATTATGACTGCACACTGGCGAATTGCATTTCAAATTTCATGTAGCGCGAATTTTAAACCACTGGTCTCTTAGCACGGGCATGTCCTTGAATATTCCTTCCATTGTTTGCGTGCAATGGCTGCACAAGTATTAATAGACTTTTGCCAAGTCTGTGAACAGTTGTATGAAATAGTGGTTACATGTGGTTTTTTCTCTTTTTAAATATACTAAATGTTTGGAGGACGATATTTTAAATACTAAAGGGATATTGAATTATCAGCTCAGACCATTCTTTTAAGCACATCTTTACCTTTAATTTGATACCATGCAAGTCTGGTTTGGATACACAGTATTACTTAATAATTTCAACGAGTTTGGTCATTAATTAAGCTTAATTAAGACAGATTTTGAGATTTTGTTAAAAGTAAAGATAAATGTGAACTTTTTCTCAGACAGTATTGTTGGCAATGATGGGAACTTCATTTCCTGTAACTTTGGTGTTAATAGCATTTATAGTTTTTGCTGGAAATTCCAAAAAGCAAAATGTTAATGTATTTCTTTCTAGTATGCTAATCATATGCAAATAAGGTCAAACCTTTTTTTTCTCTCTATGACATTAAATCACCAAGCTGTATTCTATAATATGATATTGTCTCCTTGTCTTACATATGTTACTTTTTGAATTAGAGCGTAATTTCAATAACATGCACTTTTAGAAATTTATGCTCTGTTGCACTGTAGTAAATCATATTGGCTAATAAACCCATTTCAGCTAATGTAGTTTTGTCTAATGCCCACGTCTAAACACCATTTTGCCTAAATGCCAAGGTCAGGTAATACCATCTCGTCTAATACACATCTTGTCTTTCACCATTTTCTCTAATGCCCAAGCAGGGTTAGTGCTGACCTGCAGGTTTAAGGGGTCCAAATAGAGAAAATGCTGGGTCCAGGTATCTAAAACTACACAAAATTAGAAATATAAGGTGTTCAAACTAGTCAAAACTGTCAATCTGAGGGGTCCTGAACCCCTGGACCTCTTAAACCTATGCCCAAGACACCAGTCCACAAGAAAGAAAAAATTCAACTCAAGGGCAAACGCAATGATGATTTCAACGAAACTTGTTTTTTGTTATGTTTTTAACTTGGTATGCAGGCGGGTACTCAAATTTACTTTTCATTGGCGCTCTGGTTTTCATCATTGATTGAAACTGATTATTGTTGGATGTTGTAGGTTTTGCATTCATTGGTTTTATATTCAATCAGTATATTCACTCACCCGAAAAAAGGGTGAAATATTCTCTTTTGAATTTGATTCTCAATCTTGTAAATTTTACTTCAGAATGAAAAATATTCAAAATTACTTTATTTTAATCTTTTCACTTTTCTATTTTTTATCCTTCAACTTTTCCAAATAGGAGTCCTTTAGTTCAAGGACGCCTTGTTAGTAAACCGCTTATTCCTGATACAATGACAGTGTATGCATCGCCCGCAGATCTGAGACTCAGCCACAGTAATACAGGTGTGTATGGTAGGCTAGACTTTAAACATAATCCACTTATATCGGAGCATATGACAGCAATTTGGAGATATGAGGGTTTTTATGGGTTTTAGGTAGGGTGTACAAATTAAAACATTGGGTGTACACTCTTTTTTTAACAATCAGTAAAAAATATTAGAGGCCATAGGTGTGTATTTTTTTCAAAATTAGCTAGAAATCGTTCAAAAATCATCTCCTCTGTGCTGATATTTAGGTGAGACTGTGCATGACTGTGAGATAATGTCTATTTCATAATACCTTGCGCGCTATCATCAATTTGCAGGGTAGCAATTTGTTGTGCTGAGGAGGGTTAGGGGTAACCCTAACTCCCCGGGTGTGTTTTTGTGAATTAAACTGTCAGGGGAGAAAAATAGGTCAAATTTGAGGGGAAAATCAGTCTCCGCACACGCCGCGAAACGAACCCGGGCCGCATGCGTGCAAGTCTGATGCTCTGATGACTGAGCTACACGGGGGAGGTTCAACAAATTTAAGTTTTTTTAACCAGTTGAACCAAGCGCTGAGCGTGGCACGAGATTGATGGGGCTGCCGGGCGGTACAAGATTGTAGCACTGTAGTGTCCAGGTTAGAGTTAAGGGAACATGAAAAGGATGTCTCTTAACCCTAACTTTGTTTCAGATCTTAATGCCTTCATTTCTATCATTTGGCATTGGGTGACTTAGCAGTGCTTTAGATTTCATTTTCACATAATGGATGATCAAGTTGGTCATTTCTTTTTTCAATTGGAGATAGTCCATTTTAATCACAGAATAACTCAATATGATTCAAATTGGAATTATTCACAAATAGGCATGTTTTAGACAAATTTAATCAAAATGGCACAAACTGGCACCATCATTGGGGATGATTGTGTGGACCATCTCATATCAAAATCATCGAGGGTTAAATCGTTAAAGTTTCCCGATTGATGTCAAACTTGGAGAAAAGAAACATGAACGCCGGGTGAACATTTTTGGGGTTTAATTTACATAGGTCATCTGAGGTCAAAGGTCATCCAGAGGTCAAATCGTAAAAGTTGCCCGATTGACGGCAAACTTGGAGAAAAGAAGCATGAACACCGGGTGAACATGTTTCAAATTAATTAGAGGTCATCCAAGGTTAAAGGTCAACAAGGGGTTAAATCGTACAATGAACACAGGGGGAACATTTCAAAAAATAATTAGAGGTCATCTGAGGTCAAAGGTCATCCAGAGGTCAAATCGTAAAAGTTGCCCGATTGACGTCAAACTTTGAGAAAAGAAACATGAACACCAGGTGAACGTGTCTCAAATTAATTAGAGGTCAACGGTCATAAGAGGTCATCCAAGGTCAAAGGCCATCAAGGGGTTAAATCGTGCAATGAACACTGGGGGGACATGTCAAAAATAATGTTAGGTCATCTGAGGTCAAAGGTCATCCAGAGGTCAAATCGTAAAAATGCCCGATTGACATCAAACGTGGAAAAAAGAAACATGAACACCGGGGAACATGTCTTAAATTTATTAGAGGTCATCCAGGGGTCAACGGTCATTAGAGGTAATTCAAGGTCAACAATGGATTAAATCGTGCATGAACACTGGGGAACATGTCAAAAATAATTAGAGGCCATCTGAGGTAAAAGGTCATCCTGAGTTCAAATCATTAGAGTTGCATGATTGACATCAAACTTGGAGAAAAGAAACATGAACACGGTGGGAGAATTTACCCCTATATGACCTTTGACCTAATTGAGTTGATCTTCCAGCAAGGGGGATTCGCAAGTTGTGACTTGCAGTATTTTTATTTTTTGAAACTTCTCATACGCTTTATGATATCAACTACAACACCTAACCATACGCCATAATACTGCATTCCATTACAATATCATTCATTATTCCACCCATAATACTCTGACACCAACCAAATATATTCACTAACAGGACCCAGTCAGGTTTTGTTCAAAATCTAAAACCATAAACCCCGATAACCGCGAAAGCCGAGAACCGCACTAGTTTCAAGATAATTTTGAATGAATGAACCATTAGTTTGAAAGACACTCTAGTTGATACTTTCGTACTTCAGTTCTGACTTTGCCAGAGTTAAACCATCTTTAACCAAATGTCTGTTTCTATACCACAGCTAGCGATACATCGATTACCATACTTCACTCTAGATTACATGCGGATGGTTATTCCACGCCACCAAGACAAAGTCTAGCCAACGCTAGTATGAATGCAAGCCAACGTTCAACACCACCGAGACAGAGTCTAGCGGATGCAAGTATGACTACAAGCCAATATTTATCTGGACACAGTGCGTTGCTGCCAAGAAGGTTGGTAGATTGGATACGAAAGTTTCACATTTTGATGAAACTTTGTAATGGAATTAGAATTGAACCCAACAAATTCAGATTGATGTACCAAAACTATTTGCTGTTTTACCACAAATAGACATTGACCAAACCTATTGCAAACATCAATATTTGCCAATTTCAGATTTAATGTTACAACTGCTATTAAAGCTGCCTTTGGTTTGTCTAATGGATCTTGAAACAAATCATACAAATTGATTGACCTACATGTATAATTAAATAGATTTACTATATAGTCTATTTGTCCATCACGAGACTAAGGGTGTAAGCAGTGGCGGAGCTAGGATCATTTTCAGGGGGGGGGGCAAGATTTCTGAAATTTTTCGTAAAAGGTTGCCCCAAATTGTTTGCAGCCACCAACTCGTGAATTTCACGTAAGTGGGGGTGGGGGGGAGGGGGGGTTGAGGTCAAAAAAATGTGTACGGTCAAAAATAAATCGCACAGTAGGCCTACAAGTACAATTTTGCCTAATATACCCCCACATAACCAGTGCCCAGCACGCAACCTCGGTCTGTTATCATTTTTTTTCGCTTTTCTTTTTCCCTCCCCCCTTTTTTTTTTTAGAGTGGGGGGGCGGGGGGCGGGGGGCGGGGGGCGGGAGCAGAAATTGTTTTTTTTTGTCAGGTGGGGCATTTGCCCCCCCCCCCCCATAGCTACGCCACTGGGTGTAAGGATATGTGTAATTTGTTGAACGTTTAGCCTGTTGATTTTACGGTCAGTTAAACGTTTAACCGTCTATTTTGTTCTAATGACATTATTCTAAATTCAGTTCAATTCTATTACTTTTAAATAATTGTTCTTTTATTGTGATGCCAATTTTTCAACATGCTTTCCACGATGTGGGGAAAACTGTAATCAAAATTTTGGAAGGCCTGTAAATTCACAGTAGTAGTAGTAAGTAGTGGTACTCTTTAAAGCATTAATATTGGCAAACTAGCAAATCAGTGAAAATATATAAAATAAAAAAACTATGGGCATAACCTAGTATACTCTGACTCAGATCCCGGAATTGCGTCTTTTCTAGCCAGCTCTGAACTGCCAAAGGCCATCATGAGGGTAATTGCTTTTCAGTATGTCTTATAAGGGTTTTAGATGTGTAAAATGTGAGGTTTATTGAAAAATCAAACCCATATGCGTGTAACCGTTAACTAGTTTTTGTAAACGGATTTGACCCTTGCGGTCGGTTACACGTGTAAACGTGTGGTTACACGTGTAAACGTGTGGTTACACGTGTAAACGTGTAACAGTCACATGCCTACACGAGACAGTGATGTAACTATACAAGCGCAACATTTACTCAAGCATGTGTGTCTTCCGCCTTTCTACATGTACAGCGCTTCAAGTAGGCGCGCGCTTCTATGTACTGCAATCAGTGTATGACGCAGTTACGTCACTGTCTCGTAATGGAGAAATAGACTATAGCACATAAAAACACTGATTTGATGAACATGGAACTGATATTCAATGCATTACATGTAAATTTCTTGCCCACTTTTAAGCTATGAATCAGACAGTGTATTTCTTGATCAGCAACCTCCTGGTTCACCACCCAAACCAACACCATCAGATGCATTGGATTTATCTGATGGGGACGATAGACATGCTATGTCAGAACACACACGGGTAAGGTCAAGATTTACTTCTCCCTTTTTTGACTTGATTTATAAAAATAATTGTTAAAAATGTTTGAAATGTTTTTAATGAACCAAAAATATCCACACATTTTTGACCCAATGTCTGCCCCAATGTCTGCCCTAATGAAGAGAACAGTGTATTTCGTAGCCTAGGCTTAGACATTAGTTATTCAGGGTTGTTACTGTACTTCTATCATCTAACTTTGCCACAGCCACTGCGCGTGATGTAGTGTTTGACGCAGCATTTACATGTGAGTATTGGGATCAGTTTTGATCAGATTCAGGGATGCAAGACTTCCGAAAAATATCTGGAATTCCGGATATTTGGCCATACAAAAAAATCCGGATTTTTGGATAAAGGATTTATTTTTTATTTTTATGATTTTTTTTATTATGATTTTTTTTGCATTTCCAGAATCAGCATGGCCTGAAAAAATGTTTTTTTCCCAGCAAGCGATTCCAAATTTCTCTCCAAAATGGAATGCATTTCTTAATGAAAGAGTAACATTTTCCTCCAAATGCCAAAATTTCCCTCCAAATGCTCAAATTTCCCTGCAAGGAGCTTTCCGTATTGCCTACTTTTTCAGCCTGTGAGAATCAGTTTAGCATAAAAGGAGTCAAACATTTTTTTGGGGGGGAAGGGGGGTGATAACCTGTAACCTTTTCTCCACACAAGCCCCATAAAAGTATGATGCCCCGCGCAAACGTTTGGGCCGTTTGGCCAAGCTCATGTAAAAAGTTCAGGAAATTAATCAATCACCCACTTGCATCCCTGCAGATTATAATCATGTGAACCTTAATGAAGTGCAATCATTGGAATACGCCCTTACACTACTGCACAGAGATAGACGAAGTATAACAGCGTGTCTAAAGTTTAATTGACACTTTAATTAGTTCCACCACAACCTTGTATCTAGGTTGATTATTTTCAATATCTATGATTTTCCCAAAATTCTTTTCTCCTTAATGTTATATGATTATCAATGACAATTCTTCGCCCAAGTCCTCCCGCGCGGGAGGCAAGGCAGTCGGCCAGTTTGCAACATAGGTAGGCTTAGCCAGCCTATTTCACATTTTGGTTCCTTCATAGATCTATACCTGGGGCTGTTGTAGCTGCCGATAGAAGTGCGCGAAGGCAGATGCGGATAGTCGTATGATTTTGTTAGGTGTAGTGGAGTAAGGGTTAAACAATTTGATAAAGCATTATCAAAACTTTTGTCAATACAGTCCATTTGTACTGTAAACACTATAATTTCGCAGATACTTTATTTCGCGAATTTAAAATAACTGCTATTTTAGCGGGCATTTAATTTCGCGAATCTGGAAATGTTACTGATACTTTCAATAGAAAATTGTCAGTTTCGCAGGCATTTAATCTCGCGCATCCGCTTTCCTCACAAAATTCGCGAAAATAAAGTGGTTTATAGTACTATTAAAATTGCTTCAATATTTTCTATCATTATCTCCCATATATCAGTCGCCTGTTCGTCACATCCGTCATTCTCCTTCTTCCTCTCCTGTCCTTATGGTTGATGCCGGTGGGAAGCGGATGAATCCCAACGTATCGGAGGTGGAAATCATGTCCAATCTAATGACATCTCCTGCTAAGGTGGTGTGTCATGCACCGGCTGTGGTGGAGAGTGACTTGAGGTAAGATTGCCAAAATCAAATCTCAGACATGTATTGTAAAAGTTGTTAACACTTTCGAACCGAAGTATATCTCAAAAATTACTGAACCAATACTAGGCATCTTTGTACTTATTTTAATGCATTTCTCATGGTGATTCTAAATATGGTGATGAAATTCAATAATTTTGACATTTTTGAAACATTTTGTGAACTTTTGAAACTGTCATCTGCAAATGACTGCCGCGTGGAAAGTGTTATGGATGTCAAATCAAAACCCAAGACTTGTAAAATGAAAGTGTAGTAGGTATGGGTGTTACTGAATCAAGTTCAAAGAGTTGTGAAAGTCTAATAGGTATGACTCCCAAATCAAATCCCAAGAGAGACTGGTAAAAGTTTAATCAGTGATAAAGGAGTTTAAATAAAACACCCATTCCATAAAAGTCTTATTTATAGTTATGAATGCCAAACTGTCATACCCTTGTGACCTGGGGCTAAAATAATGTAATGCTAAATCAAACTATGTTTAAAGTATGGATAATGAAAGCACAACAGCCACATTTACTGTGTTGAAATGTTCACTGGGACTGTTAGATCAAACTAAGGTCCCGAGTTTACCGCGTTGGAGAATTTCCGCGAAAATCCTGAAATTTAGGTTAAACGCGGAAACAACATTTTGATGAAAAGAAGAAGAAAAAACCCCGTCAAAAACACAACATTTATAAATAGTCTTGAATAAAACAATATAGATATTAAAAAACGATACGTAATAAAACAAAACAAACAATATTTAAATAGAAAACTTCGCGCTGAACTCCATACCATAATTCATAGGCCTATATTATTATTTTTGCATTGTAAGAACACAGCTGCATTGAAATTGACGCAATGCATTACTTCCGGCTTAATCTAATAGAGTTGGACTGGTACTTTTCCTAGAAACTTCGACCACGAGCATGCATATGACCGTACTGTACAGGCACAACACAATTGAGTCATTTGACAGCTGTTAATTGATTAATACGACGAGGCAAGTTACCGCGGTACTTTCATATTAATTAAGCTTATTCTTATTCTTATTTGATAAATTGACAATCACAATGCTGAAGGAACCGTTTTTCTGTAAAGTGTGTTTATTTTGGTTTTATAGATCGTAAATTTTAAGCTTTCTTTGGAAAATTACATCACAGAAAAATGCAAAATGTACAAAGTAGAAAAACGCAGAATTCGACAGTTACAAAGCAGAAAATTAGTGAGCTTAGAGTAAACTATGAAGTACCTGTAGGATTATTGTTTAGTTAAAGATAACAAGTTCTCTTTATCACAATAGAATAGCAATATATCAAATAGTGTATCATCGTATTCAGGACATTTCTGTGGCCCATGCATGAACCTGATATCCAACAATTTCACACTTTTGGAGTCAGGGTCATCAATGTGTAAGTAACACTACAGTCCTCAAAATAAGTAACTGACCAGGTAATAAATATACTCTTAACTTCAAAACTATAGCTCCTACGTAAAAATATTAAATTTTAAAGTTGTAAGGAAATCTCTTTTCTTCAATTTGAGACATTGTTCATGAAGATCGGTTAACACCCTGAGAACTACCGGCCGATTGGTTAAAAAGATGGATACATCATTTATTGCACCGATGAGAGACATTGTTAGAATAATTGTATCCCTGATAAAGATGGGAGTGAAACATTGTACAAGCTGCATTTGAATTGGCTATTCATATGAGTACATCTTGTAATAAACCAATCAGAACCACTGTAAGATAGACAGGTAGACCCCAGGGGGTTAATAATTGAGAACATTACATTGATAAGGATAGAACAAAGTGCAGTTTACATTTTCACACTTGGGTTTTGAACACACAGGACCGTGTGACAGGTACCATATTATCCCTATTAAGCGCCAAGGCCCTTATAAGTGCCCACCATACCAACAAACAATCCCATATAAGCGCCCACCTTTTCACTTACTGTAGCAATGTACAACAACATTTTTCGTCACAAGGTAAAATAATAAGCGCCTACCCAAAATGACTTTGCTAACCGCCCTGGGCGCATAATAGGGATAATACGGTATGTGTATGGGCTGCATTGATCAATTGAAGCATCCCCAATCCTCATCTTACTATCAACCCGTGAGTTATCGCTACCAGTTAATTAATAATCTGCCTGTTGCTAGTCCGAGGCTGCGTGTCAACGAATTGTGTATAATAATATGAAATAGAGCTCCCAGTTCACTAACCCTATACAAAGGGTGAAATACCCTTCACTTTTGACTTTCACCCTTCAAAATTTTTCTCAAGAGTGAAAAATGTTGAAAATGTCATTGTTTTACTGCCCAAAACACTGCGCGAGCACACGTTTTGGCCATCATTTTGGTTTTTCACCCTTGAGAAATAAACCCAGTGAAATTGCTGAATGTTTAATGGTTGATGGAAACAACTAATCCAAATGGAAGTCTTTGATGATAAACCAAGATGGCAGAACATGGATGTTGAAGTAGTTGAAGTAAAAACTTTAAGTTATCTCAGTTTAGTGTCTGTGTGGGATATCAAGTTTATGCATAGGGCCACAGATGTATTCATAGTAACACTAACATATGAAGAGGAAACTTGGAATAGATATGACAATCCTACTACACAGCACAGCCAAGTTTACTGTATTTCACAGCCTTGAACTTTTATACCCCTGCACTCAGGGGCTAAACATAATTTAATGTTCCGATAGATAAGTTAACTAAAATGTGAAAAAAATGCTGATATTACAGCACAACAGCTTTGCGAGTTTTGTTGTCCTTAGCCTTGAACCTTCCCTGTAAACAGGGGCCAACATCCTCCTGTTACTCACGTAATAGCTAACAAATCAGTCATGTCGTTAAGATATCACTATATGCAGGAAGGAAATGCTCCCCCAGATTAAATTATAACCGGCATGTTGAGAATGACCTATTTATGGAACTGTTTAATTAATATTATGCTGTATTTACAATGTACCATGTGATCTGAAGAACTATAAACACAATAATTTTGTTGATACTTTATTTCGTGAATTTAAAATGACTGCTATTTTAACGGGCATTTAATTTCGCGAATCTCGTAACCTGACTGTCACTTTCAAACCAAAATTGTCAGTTTCACCAGTATTAAATTTTGCAAATCCACATCTATATTTATTCATGGTAACACTAACATATGAAGAGCAAACTTGGAGTAGATATGATAATCCTACTACACAGCACAGCCAAGTTTACTGTATTTCACAGCCTTGAACTTTTATACCCCTGCACTCAGGGGCTAAACATAATTTAATGTTCCGATATATAAGTTAACTAAAATGTGAAAATATGCTTATATTACAGCACAATAGCTTTGCAGGGTTTTGTTGTCCTTAGCCTTGAACTTTCCCTGTAAACAGGGGCCAACATCCTCCTGTTACTCACGTAATAGCTAACAAATCAGTCATGTCGTTAAGATATCACTATACGCAGGAAGGAAATGCTCCCCCAGATTAAATTATAACCAGCATGTTGAGAATGACCTATTTATGGAACTGTTTAATTAATATTATGCTGTATTGTTTATTTACAATGTATCATATGTGGTCCGAAGTACTGTAAAACACTGTCATTTTGCAGATACTTTTTTCGTGAATTTAAAATTATTGCTATTTTAACGGGCATTTAATTTTGTGAATCTGGAAATTTGACAGTCACTTTCAATGCAAAACTGTCAGTTTTGCGGGTATTTAATTTCGCAAATCCACATCCCTCGCAAAATGCACGAAATTAAGTGGTTTTACAGTATTGGTTCGTGAAAACCTACATGGGGTGTTTTTAGATTTGAAAGAGAGGAAGGGTTGTATATTCTGTATTCAGAAAATATGCATAATACAAGAAACACAAATGGGCAGGGGTTAAAAATGCCAATGAAGGTGACATAAGAATAAGATAAAAGCCCAAACATAGAGAACAACATCAAAATATAAATAAAAGAAATAATAGTATCTGGAGGTCATGGGCATCAAGAGAACCTACACAACAAACTTGGGAACTAAATCTACCAGGAGATGCCTGTCATCACATGCTAATGTAACAGTCAGGTGTTGAAAGGACTTGAATGAAGGGTGTCATGAAAGAGTATGAAGGCTATGCCAAGTTAAGAGTTGTAGAAAAGGTGTCTGTGATTGCGGCACTTGAAAGCCTGGATTCCTGCCTCTGAAATGTTGCCAACAATGTCGTCTGGAATACGGTTCCATAAGATTCCACGCCAGTAAATAATTTCAGTCCTTGTAGAGACGACAATCAAAAGTTTTTTCTTAGCTTTCATCCTGTGGCCCATTGATTATAGAATTAATCAGAAATGGTACTTATTGCTCCCAAATGATTAAAGTTGTAGTTTAATCCTGATTTTAGGACTACTACCTAATACCACAGTGGAAAAAGACATATTTTCAATGCATTTTTGTAGGTTTTTTGGATGTATTTTGATTGTAAATGATCTGGCAACATTTCTCAACTTTTTCTGATAAATGAGGGCGCTACATCAATTGTCCAACTTTGGGGTCTTATTTCTCAGAACTTTCGGGGATACCATATATATTTGTTTTGATTAAATGATCAAATATATCATGAAATTTAAGGAAAATGTCAAATTGAAAATTCCAGTCGCTTTATAAGCGAGAAAATGGGCTTTTTGTAACTACCATTTTACATGTAAACGCATAGGGAAACCATTTGGTGGTGTGAATTCTGAAGGGAATGGCTATGTGAAGGAAGCTTCTGTCTAAGCCGCGAGTTCTGGCAGTCTGCAGTGAAAGAGCATGAATTGGCATTGATACACTCGAACGGGTAGCATGACTGTGAACATATGGTGTCGGAAGCAACGCTGCCAAATCCCTTGGGCAGTGGTTGGTGTGCATTAGTTGATGTATCCTATAAATCAGCGTTGGAATCTCAAATGCAGTTTATTGTTGGAAGTCCTATGATTGTGCAAAAGTGGAATTCACACTCTTGTTACTGAATTGATCATATATCCTCGAGAGTTAGAGAGTCAAATTTGATATTTGATAGAAGACCAAAAGGGTTTACCAACAGTCTATTTTATTTAAAACAAAAAAACATGTCCTCGATGTTTTGTTTTTGACACATCCTGTAGTAGCGCTGCAATTTTGATTTTCTCAACCTGGAAATAAAGGTAAAGTCACCATTTTTTGTGTTGATTTTCCATTTTTGTTGCATTAAAAATGTAATCAATCCATTGGAAACTGCTGAAAAGTGAACATTTTCTGTTCACTGACACCTCTCAGAAAATGTAAAAACAGTCGACTCCGATAAAACACTGATACAGTTTCATTCCGAATTTTGTTCCCTTCAATTTTTGAAATTTGTTGAAATATTTATGAAGTTTTCATCAAATTCAGAAACTTTGGCAACATTTTGATTTTTTCATACACTTTTTAAAACTATTGGAAGAAAAAAAGAAAGACAGGAAAAAAATCTTCCCAAAACGAATAAAAAAGACAACATCTGACCGACCAACCTGATAGAAAGGTCCATCAATGAAAACATATAACAGTTTTGATACCTATGCCTAGCTTATCAAATTTTGAGCCATTTATAGTCGCACTCATATTATTTATAAGTTGTACCGTTCATTTTACATCTTGGTCAGGGTTGGTAATTAATATCAACAGGCTTTTAGGTGTAAACACTTATACCATATAATTCGGCTAAATTAGCCAAAAAAACCCACCCAAAACATTACATAATATACAACGTGATTGTAGATATAACAGATGCTCTCTGATGGTTGATTATGTCAGATTAAATGCATGGTTTCAATCTCAACTGGTTATTTGCTGATGGTGATGATAACACAGGCTATTTAATGCAGGTGCAGCTTCCCTTACCCAGGGGTGTCAGGCTAAAAACATATTTTGTTTCCTGTAGGCTGCCCATATTTTGTATTTTGCTCCTTTTTCGACACTTATATTTAAGGTAAATCGTGGAAAACCCCTAAAATGCTTTTTTCAGACCAAAACTGTCTGATTTGTTTTAAATAACAAGCAAGATGCTCAATTAAAAAAAGGTTATGAAAAATTGATATTTTTTTCCTTCAAATTCATGCCTGTGACTGTGAGGGTCTTTATTTACAAGCTCTCAACATAAAAAGACAATATAATTTACAATGTACATACATAAAAACACACATCAATCGGTATTAAATGGATCTTTAGTGGTTTATAAATTGATGATTATTATAAAAAAACACATAAATGTTGCTGTTGTTTCACCCTCAATATAGATGACACGAAACAGATTTTATGTGTAAATCACAACTAGGAGCACCTGCAGGAAACAAACTTGTTCTACAGGAAAACCATTCTACAGTCAAACGAACCTCTCCGGTAGGGTCGAACGGTCAGACGGGTTTTTTCCCCTAACATTTTGGGACATTTTTGGTGAATTTTCAGATTTTTTTTTGAAATTTTCAAAAAAAAATCAAAACATTTAAATAAAACAAAAAAGTAAAAAATTTGCAAACAAATTTATAAACATTGTAAACAAATGTTCTAAAAAACTGGAAAATTTGAGAAAAAAAATGAGTCGGTCAGGCCGGTACAGCATTTTTTTCTTCTTTCAGCGCCTAATGAAACTAATAAGAATTGTTACTTTTGTGAGTCCCTGATGTCAATCGACGTGACCAACCTGGATATCCAGGCTAATTTGGGCATGGATGATGACAACGAATTTGGTAACAGGGATAATTATAGCATTTTGAGAGTCACCAGGGGGAAGTGAACGTCAAAATCCAGTTCAGGGATATCGCTGACCTCTGAAATTGACACGTTTGACCTATAGTCTGTTCAATGTGAGATCATGCATTCCTTAATTTTTAGCAATGCAAGCACGATGAATAATGACAGTGGTCATGCGCCATAGATCTAGATTGTCTATGGTCTTCTTATATTCTGTTTAGCTTACAATGGAACAAAAAAAGAGATATTTTATGCTCAACTTTATAAAAAATGACAAAGGTAAATGTTCTAACATACAGTAAATGTACTATAGATATAGATTTCCTGTTTAGTGTAAAGTAGAGTGACTTTTACTTTTGTGGTACAGGGTATCCCAGAATGATTTATACCATGTTTGACAAAATATTGAAAATATAAAAACAGCATTGCAGTCCAAATCTAATACCTGCAATTGGGGAACATGTTTCCTCGATTCTCTCAATTTCATGAAGATATCTTTATCCATTCAGATATGGCATGACATAATTGAAATTTACTGAAAATATGATTTTCACTTTCAGCATATTTCAATTGATAGAAGTCATGCCAAACTTCAAAACTACCGCTTAAAAAAGTATGGTATGATTCACTCAAGCTGAACAATTCTCTCACACTATTCCCATACCGTATAAATTTACTCCCCATTAAATGCCCCAGTGCCTTGCATTTTTCAAAAGGGGGGCATTTATTGGGGTCAGTTGACAAGCGCTAGTATCGATAAAACACTGCGATGTCAACATCGCTGAAGAGATTAATTTCTGTTATTCTAGTGAATAGGATCCAGTTGTTCAGACTCCCTTAGTTGCTCAAATATTTTTTTCCTATACCACGCCATGTTGTCGATCCAGAATGTGAAATGTGCATCTCGTATCATATTTTGACTGATTTTATCGCAAAAAGTTGTTCATCTCATGATTTATAGTTAAAGGTAGATGACCCGATCACATTCCGATTTTAAACTTGAAGTTTACTATTCTACATGAAAGGTCATCCTTAAAAAAGTCGTATTCCAAAGTTTGAGTTGCATAACTCTAATGGTTCTTATTTTAGACGCAAAAGATGCCGTGAAATGTACCCATTGAGTTGTACACAAACGATATTGGTGGTTACCACCTTTCGCGGTAATTCGACGTTATTTCATCGATTTCTCCGTAATTATACCGATTTAGGCCGTCAAATTTCAGTATGATGATGAGAAAAATACGAGCTTTCATATGATATGAAAATCTCCGTATGTTTGAAATAATTCTGTGTTACGAAAATGTGATCGGGTCATCTACCTTTAACAAGCTCAACTTTGCAGGCAAATTTGTTGTATTTTAGGACAAGAAAAGTGACTTTCACATACCTTGTTCTATCAAATTTGTATCGGGGGCATCGGGATTTTACGGGAGCGTATAATGGAGCAGGGGCATTTAATGGAGTAAATACGGTATTACTTCATACAACATCACAGAAAGTTGATATTTATTAGCTTTGTGGTGGAACCTACATATCATTTAAGTTGAGCTTTGTGCGGAACATGGTCAATGATTTTATGAGTTCCAAACTTGGAATCTACCATTTCCACAAACAAAGTCCATGATTTCTAACAGAAATGTCCAATTTAAAAAAATTCGAAATCATAAATAAAAAATTAAAATAATATTTTAAAGGCTCCCTAATACAGCACATTAGTTGAGGTTAATCAATGTTATCTGCCTGCAGTGTTTCTATTTTCTTTCAATTTACCCACTTTATAACAGAAACACCGGTTACACTCAAGAGACAGCCAAAATCTGCGTGGATTCTGTCCCGTCTGTCAGTCTGTATGGAGATTTAGATATCACTGCTACCAAGGAACAGCCAACCAGGAAAGACGCTTTGTTGCACCGGACTAAACAACCACGGGTTGTGAAAGAAAAGGGACACACATGTAAGCTTTTACAGAATATGTTATTTATTCACCTAAGTGTAGGGGCATCAGAGCAAGGGCTTAGGCAGCCAGCCGTGTAGGGAGTGTTTTACACTCCCACTTTTGTAAATTTACAGTTTTTACACACCCAGTTTTTGTCCACATGGCCTATACTTTGTACACAAATTCTTAAATTTACACTCCCAGTTTTTTGAATTTATACACATTTACACTCCCACATCTTCAAATCCTGCCTAAGACCTTGCATCAGAGTGTATACCATCGATGGGTGCATCATTTATGATAAAATGTGGTATGCATATGCATTGATAAGGTTTCCATCAGAAAAAGTTCTGATAAACTGCATAAAACATGCTCCATTTGGCTGATGAATGATTGAAAAATCCTATTATTGAATGTTTGTAAATTATACAAACTTTTAAATGTCTTTTTATGTAACATACAACTGTGACTGACAATCATATCATTGTGTAATATGCTTTTTTTTGTATAAACAAGGTGATTCAAGATTTGTGAAATCAGTAGATTATGTAATTGTTGACACACAGTCAAAGTGATAATTGAAAAAGGGTCAAATGGAATTGTCATTTTATGACTAAAAAACTGTCAAACTCAATTGACTGACTTTACTCCTGTCAATTGACAGAACTCTTGTCTACTTTGTGGGACAAATTTGCAAAATATTAAAAAAAAGGGTTTTTTATATTCTAAATTGGTAATATTTTCCAAAATGTCAGGGTCTTAGAGAGATTTTCTTGAAAGTATTCGTAAAAATAGGGATCATTAAGGTTCAGTGATCAAATTAGCAAAAGAATATTGTGTCCGGGTAACAGTGGAACTGCAAACACTTTAATTCACAGTATTTAATATTGATTGCAATGTGCATTCAAAAATATATTTATTTCAAAAGAACTCTCAAAGTCTGGTGGAAAAATGTTTTTCTACTTTAACACTTTCCACGAGGCTGTAATTTTTACTATACAAAACAGAATTTTCAGAAACCTTTCCCAACTTTCAGGGTCTATCTCAAGGATTACTGGACCAATACTAGGCATGTTTGTACTCATTTCAATGCGTTTCTCATGGTGATTCCAAAAATGGTAATGACATTTAAGAATTTTGACATTTTTGAAAATATTTGTGCAATTTTGGAATGTCGTCTGCAGCTGCCTGCCGCGTGGAAAGTGTTAAGTTATTACCGAATGCAAAGTGCACCCCATACAAAAAGGAATTGCATGCCATCCTCAAGAATGACATGCAATCGAGAAGACAAGAAGGCTACGCAAATGTCTTTTCAACATTTATTTGACTTTACACAATTTTGGGGGTCATGTGAATTCCACACATTTAGGTGGTCATAGTTCCAGTGGATCGGAGATAGTGTACTCAAGTCCCATTTTTGAAGGACTCGGAGGTGTTCGAAGGACTTGGACTCAGGGATTGTGCCCGAGTCCAGTAAATATTGGCTTATTTTGTATGCAGTAATCAAATACTTCAAATTTAGTCATCCTAGCTATCTTCAAGAGTTAAATAATGTCAGTTGAAAATATGCTGTTGAAAATACCTTTTGATAACCATTACAAGCATTAAAACACTATAAGCTCAGGGAACCTAAATTATATAAAGATTTAATATTCACGTGCAATCCAAGGCTGTTTGTACAACGAAATGGTCTTTCGGTATTTTTTTCCCAGTGTTTTTCGACAAAAATGATTACATTTCTAACAAAAGAGGATCTTTCATTGGCAATCTTTAACTTGCAAGAGCAGTTCTCTTTAACCCTAACCCATGGAGTGGAATTAGGGATGACTCTTTGAAGGAAAAGCAATTGGCGAAATGGTAGGGGAAAATTTGCTCTGCCAGCAATTGCATAACACACACCTTCGATCAAGTTTGTCATTTCTCAATCTATGAACTTCTGAATACTTTTTGAATCTCTGAATCAATTCCATATTCTTAGACCTTTAATTTAAAATGACATCAACATTTGTCAATGAATGCGAATGGTAAAAATGTGTTATCATATTAACACCACTGCATTGGCCTATAGATTAATGCCATGAAGTCAGAACTTAAAATACATATAAAAACTATGGACTCTGACTCTGACATCAAGGATTCAGACTCAGGACTCGGACAGTAAGGACTCAGACTCAGACTCGCGAGGTAATTATATAAGGACTCTGACTCGGGTAGGGTGGACACAACTCCAACACTGCAGTGAATGTCAATAGTGAAAGTAACGCCCTGACAGGAGACGATAAGCGGTTACCAATTATCATGACCTCCTGATATAATTTTTTCTTTTCTTTATATTTTGATTTTGTATTCTTATGTGTGGGCTTATATCTTATTTATCATTTAATTTTCATTGGCATTTTTAACCCATGCGCATTTGCATTTCTTAGTAAGTACTCTGTGTAGCAGTGAACCAATTGATTAGTCCATCAGAGCTCTTTTGTAGGGATTGCTTTTGAACCACTCAATCCTGGTAAATCCTAACACTTCTGGGGTGAAATCAGGGACAAATGTATTGGGGGGCAAAGAAATGGGCCAAATGTAGGGTGAAACAGCAAGTCTGTGCCTTAGTCCACTTTGCCAGGAGGTTGTGCCGCCGAATTCAACAATTCCGTCCACATTTATCCCCCACCATGAACACCCAGGGAGATAGACTAAGAGAACCGGTGCTTCCAGCATAGACTTCAAATGGGAATTTGTGGGTTTCAAAACTGTAAGGGTTATGATAATATGAGAAAAAGTTGTAAACTAACCCTTAACTCTCGATGGAATCAGGGATAGAAGAATCCAGGGAAAGAAATGGGCGAAATTTAGGGGGAAACCGGCCTGCATTAATTACCATAGCCCAGGGAGATAGACTGAGGCAACATTGCTGCCAGCATAGTTTTCAAATGGGATTTTGTGTGGTTCAAGCCCATAAGGTTTATGATAATATGAGAAAAACCTAAACTCTCGGGTGAAATCGGGGATAGAAGTATATGGGGTAAGAAATGGGTAACATTTAGGGGGAAAACCGTCCCGCAACTATCACCCATAGCCAAGGGAGATAGACTGAGGGAACCATTCCACCCTTCATAGTTTTCAAATGGGATTTCAAGGGGTTTATGGTTGCAAGTGTAAGGGTTAGTTGATTCCAGCTTTTTGTTGCTCATCAAATTAACATATTTTCATTATTAGTTCAGTCTTATTTTATAGGCGAGGTGAGGTGGCGCAGTCGGTTAGAGCGTCGTAATACTGCTGCGCACCGTAGTTCTGTTGGTGGATCGTTTGAGCATGAGTTCAATTCGATACACCAACACAGCCTCGTCCCCATGCCTCCTTCAGACCGTGCAGACTGAAGTAGGCATGTTCATTGGCACCGTGGTTCGGAAGTCACATAGAAATGTTGGTCCAGTGTATCGGAAGAGCTATCCCTGAGCACATTAAAAGGTTACAGACTCCTTCGTAAAGAGTAGGGGATCATCCCGGGTCTGTATCTGTACACAAAAATTCCATAAGTATTCAACAAGTACTGTAACAGTTGTTTTAATGTTCAACTAAACAGCCATCCTTGATGCCAATGTAAAACTTGTCCATTGAGTGGATGTAATAGAACTCCTCGTTTACTAAACTGCTTTAAATAAATTCCCCACTCTGATTATTCCCCTCTTAAGGGAATGTATGCCCCATGGAGCGCCTGGTTTTGTATACAGGGTGTCCCAGAAAGATTTATACCATGTTTGAAAAAATTATAGAAATATGAAAACAACATTGCAGTCCAAGTCTTATGCCTTTGATATAATGGGAAACATGTTTCCTACTTACTCTGTCAATTTCATCCAAATATCTTCATCCGTTCCGATATGGCATGACATTATAGAAAATCATTGAAAACCTGTTATTCATTTTCAGCGTATGTCAATTAATAAAGCTCACACCAAACTTCAAAATGGCTGCTTAAGAAAGTATGATATAAATCACTTATGTAGAACAATTCTATCGCCCCATTCAAATATTGCTTCATAAAACATCACCAACAGTTGATATCTATTAATTTTGTAGTGTAAATCAAAAGAGGACAAAGACAAAGACAACTAGAAGTAGATCTGGTCTGAGACCAGGACACCTTGATTTCCCTTGTTTAGGTCAATGACCCCTAGTGACCCCGTATGACATGTAACTTTTAATCGCTGAAGACCCTATATGTACATGGATCCAAGAAATCTTTTGACCAATTCTGACATTCATCCGGTCATTTCCTACCGAAAAATAGCATTTTGAGTGCGAGGAGTGAAAATTTACATCTTGACCCCTAGTGCCCCATGTTGACCTTTGACCCCAAGAAAATGATTTACTTTTGTTCTTGTCTTATCAATACAAATCCGGTCAAAATTGGAGCATGTCTTATAATTTACCCCTGTTTAGGTCAATGATCCCTAGTGACCCCCATATGAAATGTCACTTTTAATCGATGAAGACCCTATATGTACATGGATCCAAGAAATCGGTCATTTCCTACCGAAAAAATAGCATTTTGAGTGCGAGGAGTGAAAATTTACATCTTGACCCATAGTGACCCATGTTGACCTTTGACCCCAAGAAAATGATTTCCCTTTGTTCTTGTCTTATCAATACAAATCCGGTCAAAATCGGACCATGTCTTATATTTTACCCCTGTTTAGGTCAATGATCCCTAGTGACCCCATATGAAATGTCACTTTTAATCGCTGAAGACCCTATATGTACATGGATCCAAGAAATCTTTTGACCAATTCTGACATTCATCGGTCCTTTCCTCCCGAAAAAAATAGCATTTTGAGTGCGAGGAGTGAAAATTTACATTTTAACCCCTAGAGACCTCAAATGTTTTTTTGATTTTAAAACCCAAACTATATAATATATGCGTACGGTCATAAGGAATATGTTGTCTGATTTTGACGATCCTAGGTCATTTCGCTAAATTGCATGGCTGTTTTAGGTGAAAATCACGTTTTCGCACCTAGTGACCCTTGTGTGACCTTTGACCCCTAACTGTGAACACCCTATATGAAAGTCAGGTAGGGGGTCCTACTGACCAAGTTAGGTGATTGTAGCATGTAAACTGTAGAAAAAATAGCATTTTTGAGATGGGTTGGGAAGAAGAAGAAGAAGAAGAAAGAAACCGTTGGAATACAGTACCTCGATTTTTTGAAAAAAATCAAGGTAAAAAAATGTACCTATATATCATGTTCAATTATGTTATGAGTTTCAAAAAAGGTAATTTTTGTCAAACTTGGAATTTACCATTTTTACAAAAGAGTCTCTATTTTCTGTAAGAAACATCTGATTTTTAACATTCAAAATTCCTCAGAAAGATTAATGTATGTAGATGTAAAAATCATAAGCACTTTGACGATAACAATGGTATTCATGACTAAATAAATATACCTTTCCCGGTATAAATCATTCCAGGACACCCTGTATGATACCCAGGGTTGTAGCTACGCCAGGCAGCACTGGGCTAGTCCACCCAGCACTGGGCCCGGAATTGGGCTGGCCCGCCCGGCACTCAAAAAAAAAAGGGGGATTTTTCTTTTGTGTGGATAAAATCATTAAACTGCCTCATAAAACAAGAAATTATGTGACAGGAACCCTCAAAATGCATTAAAAAGCCTGAAAACATCCTGGCCCCTGATCTTGAGCCGCAAGAATTATGTAACCAAATAGCGAAAATTGCGCCCGGCACCTAAAATGCTCTGGTTACAACCCTGATGATACCCATATGCATTGTTCATGGCATCCCACATCATGACTGTTTATGAGTAGCAATGCAGCCTGTCACATTGAACATGCCCAATAGACGTTGAAAGGGCATTCATCTGATGTTATGGGAAACAATTAGGTCAGATTATTAAGTGGGCGGTTTTATGTTTGACTTCCTATTCTTACCTAATGTTAGTTCATTGGCGACGGACGGTCAAGGGAAGGAGCGTGGGTAACAGGTCGAGTACTTGACCTGGTTTTTTTGTATGCCTTCACAATCATGATGAAGTCAAGGTAAGGGGTGGGATCGAGTCATGGAAAATCAAGTCCCACGCAAAAATGTTGAGTCCCAGGGAACAAAAATCACCTTACCGAATCCCGAAAATAAACTATCGACAAAATAATAATAAGCTTACTACGAGGGTCATTCAATAAGTTCTACCTCCTACCTCATAACTTTATTATTATATGAGCCAGTCTTATCAAATATCACACGATTGTAGCTTGGAACCTCAGCTACAAATCCAATGTAAATTGATCTGAGTATTGGTTGTACTTTTCCGGACATGCAGTGAGAACCAAATCTCGATTTAGTGTGACGGAAACGGATGAAAAACAGCAAAATATCGCCGAAGGACTTTTCAATTGGCCCATTGTAAGTGGCAAAACATACCTATTGGTCAATTATAACCGTTCTAAATGTCAGATATCTCTTTAACAGACTGTAAACAATAAAGTTGACTGATTGGTTCGGAAAAAATATGCCCTCTGATTAGCCAGATCCAGGTCAGGACAACCATTCAGTGTACCCCTCCCCTAGAGAACCCTGTAAAAGTCATATTTGACTTTCATGATAACTAAGCGATCTTCAATATATCGAGCTAAATGGAGGGATTTAAAGTCTGTCAAAGCGATAATTTTCTATCATTGACTACCTATTGACTATTCTGAAGGTTGCACATTAGTAAAACTTATAAAGTGACTATTATGGTAAAGATTTAACATTCGAGGCATCATTGTGGCTTAAGTTGTAACAACGAAAATTTGACTGATGACAGTATTCTGGTATGCCAAAGGCATAGCAATACATTTGAGTTGATAGTACACTATTTGCAAGCCTACAATAGTTAATATTGTTTACAATCTTATCTATACATGATAATACTGTAATATATTCAGATATCATTCATTCATTTCCATTTTCAGTATTTAAACCATGCTCTTATATCTAACCGTTCAATACGAAAAAACACCCGAAAACATGTGTATATTTTTAAGGTAATTTTCTGTGTCCGTTGTCCAAAATCTCTCTCTGGCTTTAACCGCGTCATATCAAAAGTAAAACATATTTCAATTATCATTTACTACATATTTGTAGCTATGATTCAGAGCTATACTCGTGACAAATGTCGTGAGGTTGACATTAATATTAGCGATGTTATGAGGGAGGAGGTAGAACTTATTGAATGACCCTCGTAAAATAAGCTTGTCAGCTAAATCACTCGTATTTAATACAAATTTGTAGTAAAGATACACTTGGAATGGGTTTATTTAGTCAAATCTGTGCTTTTTAAAAAATTCTTACTCTTAAATGTGATTTTCACCACAGATTGTCCACTTCCGTGAAACACGCATGGCACAATTTCGACAAAACATGGCGCCCTAACAATCAACTCGGAGTATGTTTGGAGAAATTCAGGAATCGTGAGTCCCGCTTGGGAGCACCATTTCCCGAAAATGCTGGCTCTATTCCAGGTGCAATCTGTCTGGGAAACCTGACTGTCAATTTGTGAAAGAATATACCACTCCTGTTTTTAAGTCCCTAGTATAATAACAAAACATGGTGTGTGGGTGACAGAGAGGGTGTTTCGATAGCCTTACATATGTATAGGTTGGGGCGGACCTACGTCATGCTGGTGAAAACAATCAAATGCCGGTGAAAACAACTTGCGCAGATCAATCAATAAAGGCAACCGCACATTGCGCCTACTGCGTAACGCTCAGCGTTGAGTGCATGCATGGAATGTTTTGCTTTTGAAACACTTGTTGCCAAGCAAACTTGCTAAAAATAACTCAAAGTGCCCGTATGTCCGCGCTGTCCTATAGTCGTATACCAAAAATATACAGGAGTGCCCTTTCCCCGGCGTAGTATATAAACTTACCTGATGCATATTCAATAGATCCGTGGTTTTTTCCGCCTCCTCCGTTTCTACCTCTCCTTTTGAATCGGCAGTCAGTCAGTCAGTTAGCAATGTGAAACCCCATATAAAATAGTTCCAAGCTTATATTAGTAGCAGCATATGACACTCATCGTTCTTGACGATGCGTCCATTTCAGTGACGGAGGTACTGTGATCTGGGACAGATACAGGAAATGCAGGCAAGTTATAAAAAGCTAAAAGCGGAGAAAGTCTGCGCTTACTTAGTGTCAGCGTACAAGGCTACAAAAGGTTATTTTGTTTCCTGTAGTGGTGCTATGTTGAAATTTTTTTCAGTCGTTTCTATTGTATATTGGTTTTATTTGAAAAATATGGTGACAAAAGGAAATTTTAAGTAACTAAATGAGCTTTAAAAACGATTTTCATCTTGAAGTATATTAAAGGCATGCTATGTGATCTTTTTCATAGAAATCCCTTCATCTGTGATTTTTTTCCTAGAAATGCGTTTTGTTGTCAAATTGCATTTATAAAATTGTGAGATAGGCTTTACGACGGGTATTCATAATATAAGTTGAGAGTTTAACGAGTTACAGAGCAATATGTTTCGATTACTTCAAAATCAGATTTTGATTAAGTTGTCCTGGTATCAGGACAGTTTATTTTATGAGTGGTTTTTTCGTTTGTAAATAGAATTCCAATTTGACACTGTGTTAGCGCCATTTACTGTGTTTCCTGTTACGACCGCAACTGTGCACACGTGAACACACACCCCTACGGAATGCTTTATGATGACAATCAAAACAAATACCTTGAAAAATTCCTTAAATTTGAAGCAGATTTCCATTATGATTTAGTAAAGTTTTGTGATGGTTTTGTAACGAAAAATACAGTCAAAGTAGATTTATGAGTCCAGGAAAGACTTTGCTTCATTATAAGAGAGAGAAAATATGTGTAAAAATTTGAAAAAAAAAGATCACATAATATTGCTTTTAAAGTGGAACTTTAAAAAATTATTGAATATAAATGCCTTAGAAAAATAATCTTAAAAAATAATAATAATAAAAAAAACACCTGAATGACGATAATAGAAATAGTAATGATAATTTCATTTATTATAACAAATAAACATATTTCACACTTAATATTTCAGTCAGCTAGCTGCTAACGTTGAGTGAGTCTATTGTTGATGACACAATCTGTTTTCCCTTGCAAAGAGGATGTCAATCTCATGCAATTCATATGGCAAACTGTCAGCCTTATACAATGTCAACAAAATACAAATTTAAATCAAGTTTAACGTCATGTGACTGAGTGGATCTTCACGAAGGGGAACAATAAAATATTAATCAATAATTTGATTGCTCAATTCATGTTTACACAATCGTTTCTGCTTGGAAATGCTATTTTAGCCCTGTATATTTTCTGTACATTTTGGAAAAGAGGCTTACCAAAGTCCTTGTTCTTGACCCACTTAGGCCAACATTTTCTTTCTTTTTTATTGTCCTCGTCCGCCCGACCCTCATAATCATTCCAAAATTGAGAAAATAAGAATACTCATCAAAATATAAGATTTTGTTCCCCATTTTGGAAAAAGGGCAAGTGAGAAAAAACCACAAAAAAACCACAAAAAAACTTTCCCCGACCGACCTACTCAACTTTTAAAAGTGATCTATGGACAATCAAAAAAAAAAAAATTGCCTCATAGAAGAAAATAAACAATGTAGCCTTGTATGGTAAAGATCAACAGTATATTCTCCTATGAGAGATGTGTAGTGACTCTATCGTACCAAAAAATATTGCTTACAATATCATTATATCTCAGCTTTATTGCACCAATCCCATCTGTACTAGTCTATGGTGCATACAATGTACCTGTTCGTCTAGACGCGCCTCTTTTAAAATGCTAATTAAGTGGCGTGACTGTAAACTAACGCTGTAGACGAACACAGTTTGGAAATGGGGCTGTCTTGTTTTTGTGAATGCAGAGACACACCATAAACTGCGCGTGCAAGAGTGGAAGCAAAGTAGGAGTTCGGGTATTGTGAAAATTGTATGAACTCGGTGGTATTGTAAAAATTGTATGAATTCCATGTTTTTGACTCACTTACGGTAATTTTAGAACAAAAACATGGTTGTTCATAATATTGATATCATTAAGTGCCATGAAGGTTTATTGGTAATTTTTCCAATTTAATTTGGATGTTATTAAAACAGACTCTCCCCTTCAAAATGATACCAAACACGACCTTTTTTGATATAGAAAAATGGTTAAAAAACCCACCTATTCTTAAAGGAGCATTGAGAGATACGTATGGGAGTGCGCCCTCAATTATCCTGGAACTCAGTTTGTTTACATCGAAGTAATACTTATAGGCATATACGTACTAACTACCATCTGAAACAGTTTACCAACATTCGCCGTTTATCATATAGAATTTCATGATTTTCTTAGTTTCGATATGATCATATCGAAACTCAGGTGCTGAATTCGGAAGTTATGCATCGTTTGACTCACGGACTTTTGCGGCAAATCTCAACCCGGAAGTGCCGTTATTTGCTTTTTTTTGCATGAAGGCGATGTCGGAATTATATGACATTTTGGATAAATTGGGCTATGTTGATACAGGGTTGTAGCTAGCCACATTTTAGTGCCGGCTAAAATCTCACACATTTATCGCCACTCTCTGGCATTCTGAGCATTTTGTGGTATTTGATGTACATTTACTCAATTTTTGAGTCTTAGAGCTGGTTAATTTGCCTGAAAATTGCTGTGAGTGCCGGTTGTTTAGCCTTAGTGCCGGTCGCTACCAACCTGCACCGACCAGTGTAGCTACATCCCTGGTTGATGATTATCTTTATGTTATTTGCTCATTTAGTATATCGATACATCTCTCAATGCCCCTTTAATACAAATGCAGCGAAGTGTCTGTGTGTGGGAAAACAAAACAAGCCACTTAGTGTGATTAACTACTGACTGATTCAATCAACTACAGGAAACAATTAGTTTTTAAAGGCTTATGTTTTAATAAAAGAGATGGGTAAATAGGTTGGAACCTTCTTTCAATCTCAAAAGAAAGATCAAAGTTGTGTTCTATTCACTTTAGGTTCTGGTTCTGAAAATTCTCCGTTGCACTGTGTCTTTTGTAATCAAAGTGTTGCACATAAAAAATGTTTCATATAAAATTAAGTTTTTCATATAAAATGAAGTTTTTCATATAAAATGAAATGAAATATTTCATATCAAGCTTATGACAAGTTTTTTTCTCAAGGATCGATGTGTCATAGTATGTTTTTAATTTTTTATATTAATCAAAATCATTATGGTGAGGGTAATGATTGTATTAAAGGTAGATGTTCCGATTTTCAACTTGAAGTTTTCTATTCTACATGAAAGGTCATCCTTAAAAGAGTTGTATTTCAAAGTTTGAGTTGCATAACTCTAATGGTTCTTATTTTAGATGCACAAGATGCCGTGAAATATGTGCCCATTGAGTTGTACACAAATAATATTGGTGGTTAACCACCTTTCGCGGTAATTCGATGTTATTTCACCGATTTCTCCGTAATCATACTGATTTGGACCGTCAAATTTCAGTATGTTAATCAGAAAAATATGATCTTTCATATGATATGAAAATCTCCATATGTTTGAGAAAAATATGTGTTATGAAAATGTGATCGGGTCATCTACCTTTAATGTAAATCAAAAAATGACATTTATTTCATGAAACTCGGGCGTTGTAAATAAATATTGTAATATGAACCATCTTATTATGGTTGGGGAACAATATTATTGTGTATTTTACACTGTGAGTGAGTGATCTCTTTCATTTACTTCTATTTACCCATCTCTTTTATTAAAATTGACTACTGACTGATTTAATCAACTACAGGAAACAATTAGTTTTTAAAGGCTTATGTTACATCAATATTGACATTCAGTCATTAAATTTGCCATTTGCTGCTTCTGGGTCTATTATATGCAAAATCCATTCGTCTAACAATATAGCACAGAGGCCATCGCATGCACACAAAAGTGAAGAGTGACATTAATTGGGTTGTTACAGAGGTTACTGTTTACTTTTTAGAAACGTGATCATATTCATGTGACTACACTTTTATAATTTTGAAGGGTGCACTACACTGTATGGGGTTTCCCCTACCCTTAAGGACGGTGTTTAAAACTAGAATTGGAAAGTATGCATCACAAAATCCTCAATTAAAAAGACTTGACACTGACAGTAATACAATTGCGTAAATGCCTATGATTTTTGATTAATTATGATTAATGGGACATCACCTACATGCACCCTGACTATAAACTGTGAATATCATCTATATAAATTTTGAGAGATGTTTCAAATGTGTGCTCTTTACTGGATACATTGGCGATTATGGCGACATTTCCATGCTCGTCAGAGAGGTAGTCGACTGTATGGGTATATTTTGGAAAATCGAGCATGCTCACCGACCTATTTTTTTCACTATTTGGTGAGAAAATGTGATAATCTTTCAGAAAAAATCACTCTTCAAGGTCCAATTTCGCAATTTAGTGGTCTTAAACAGAATTTTATATCAGTGTTTTTGTACATATCCCTATGGAGCCTATTTAGTAGTGTGACCCCTGAAGGAAGATCGGGAAAAGTTTTTACATAATTTCAAGCGTGTAACACAATAAGGGCAGGAGGCTTTTGTCATTTGTCGCAAGTATGGTCAGTATCACGACAATTTGACAATTTGGACATTCAATAACGGCACCATATAACCACTGGTTCGCTTCACCAAATCTGAATAACTCTGAATAATTCCACCATTCTCAGTCTCAATAACCAATTTTTTTCTTTCTCTATAACCTTTAACTGTGCCAATCAACTTGAGAGTATATTTTGAAACTTGTGATTAAAAATGGGAAGGGGCCAGGTGGAGAATACCTTTTCCCTCCCAGGGGCGCTTGTCCAGGTTAGGGGGGGGGGGGCCTTTGGGTGCTAAAGCCTCCCCCCCCCCCCCCCCCACCCCCGTGTCCCCAATACAGAGCTAAAAAAATGTAATAGGTTAAAGTATGAAAAAAAATATTAAAAAACCCTGAAAAAATATGACTCAATCCTCTCCCTGTCTGGCTTCAGAATGAAAAAATAGTCACAATATGTATATGAACCATTTTCCTTAAAATTTGGTGTACATAAAGACTTTGGACCCCACCAGTTATGGGTGACTGTCACGCACATGTTCAGATTTCCTCTTCCTTCCCAGGCGCATGTCCAGGTGGGGGCTTTGGTTGCTAAAGCCCCCCCCCTCCCCCCGTGTCCCCAGTACAGAGCTAAAAAAATGTAATAGGTTAAAGTATGAAAAAAATATATATAAAAAACCTAACAAAATATGACTCAATCCTCTCCCTGTCTGGCTTCAGAATGAAAAAATGGTCACAATATGTATATGAACCATTTTCCTTAAAATTTGGTGTACATAAAGACTTTGGACCCCACCAGTTATAGGTGACTGACATGCACATGTTCAGATTTCTGGACTTTTTGGGCCGTATTCTCGTACGTAGTTAAACACGGTTTTAAGCTAAACACGAGTCTAACTTTGACTTTAGACACAGCGTTTAACTAAACGCGATTCTCATACATTTGTTTTACTTAAACATGCGCCTAACTCGCCGAAAAGGGTCTAACTTTAAACATGGGTATGGCGGTAGTTTAATGCACGTTTAACTAGACTCGTGCACCAACTGTATGCCTTGAATGATCACTCAACCGTGCCCTGTGCAAGCTGAGTGCGGATTGTGTAGTCTTTTAAAGTACCGTGTATTTAAGGCATTCGGTCGATATCTATTGTAACCCATTAGGGCCATTTTAAAATCATGTTTTGTTAAACACGTTGTTTAAAGGCTAAACTCACGTTTGAGTTAGACACACGTTTAGTTAGACACGGTTTTAAGCTAAAACCGTGTTTAGTACGAGAATACGGCCCTTTATGTTGGCAGGCATGCCACCGGTTCATCAAATGCTGAAAGTGTGTGTGTGCCTATCAGTCACTATATAGTAGATTCACTGACTTTGGCCAGTGTACCATTTCAGTATATACGAGGGGGTATCATAAAGTTTTAGAAATCACCCAGAAGTGGAGGAGCCAGAAACTTAATTTTGTTATGTGATCCTTCAGACATCTTTACTAAGTCCCTGTGCAAAGTTACACATTTCTCCTACTTTTTATTACCTGTCCACAGACCGCCATTGTAGAGATCCTCAGATTGACCGCCATCGATTGATTCTCAGATTGTCTCAGATTGTGTTATTCCCAAAACAGCAATAAATAGTTTAAAGTGTTTAGACAGAAAGAGGTCAAAGGTCATTACAAATAAGCTTGGTGACAATAAACTTATGGGTAACATGGGGTGTACACACATTGACCTCTAATGACCCCTACATGACCTTTGACCCTTTCTGTCAACACTTTAAACTATTTATTGCTGTTTTGGGAATAACACAATCTGAGACAATCTGAGAATCAATCGATGGCGGTCAATCTGAGGATCTCTACAATGGCGGTCTGTGGACAGGTAATAAAAAGTAGGAGAAATGTGTAACTTTGCACAGGGACTTAGTAAAGATGTCTGAAGGATCACATAACAAAATTAAGTTTCTGGCTCCTCCACTTCTGGGTGATTTCTAAAACTTTATGATACCCCCTCGTATGTATAGGTAATATCTTCCAATTGAGGGGGACGCAGTTATTTGAAACCTTAATCTGATCATTGACACACATGGTTATTTTTTCCATGTCTTGAATCACATCATAGGTAGTTCATATCCATAATAGTGACTTCTTGTTTTCTTGTGCCATTGTCCAAATTGATTTTCTTTCTAATTTAATCCCCATCTACACAAGAAGGATTAAAACTCTAAAAAGAATGATGATCAATATATGTCACTTGTTATAATGGCACATTTGAATAGCACGCTATGCGACGGTAGTTTCAATTCATGCATGGGCGCATGATATTTGGGGATGTGTTGCTTCAACGCTTTGAAGTCTATATGATGCCGATAACGTTGTGATTGGTTCATTGTGGTGCCTCTATAGTTTGATCAGTTCAAAATTGGCAAAGCATCATTACAGCAGCGATTGACTACAGAAGGACGCTGGCGCTCAAATGACACCAAGCATAATATGCATCATATGCGCCGACGTGTGCCTGGGCCCAACAAAAACCATATGCGTGTGGCCATAATTGCACACGTACACTTGGATTACTTTTACACGCGGAGAGATAAAAACCGAATATTTCTCACCAATTTGGAACTGATTAAACTATAGTGTTAGATGGAGTAGGTCCGGCAATCAATAACCGATAGACCAATATTTATGAATCTACTATAGTATGATCAGTTCCAAATTGGCGAGAAATGTTTAGTTTTTATCTCTCCGCGCGCATAAGTAATCCAAACGTACTCATGTAATTATTACGCACACGGTTTTGGTCGCACACACATGTTACGCATATGATGCACAGTGTGCTTGTAGTGCCTGCTCGCGCTCGCGTCCTTCTGTATTCATTCGCTGCTGTAAGAAGACTTCGCCAATTTGGAACTGATCAAACTATATAGATAGAGTATGCACATGTTGCGTCACAACCCAACTTGAGCTGACACAGAGTATAGGCATCTGGCACGCAATGTTCACATGATATACACGTGGACCGGATTATTATTAAACCCTAAAAAGGAAACTAATTCTGGTGGGAGTGACACAACACAGGAAATGTTTCAATTTGTTGTAATTATTGACACATTATTGTGGGTCATAAATAGACTTGTATGGATTGGTGTCACTTTTAGGATGAGTGCATGCTGGGTGATATATCAACCTTGGCCTGCCTGGTTCCTAAGAGGTTATATAAACTTATCAAATTATTAATCCTGATTCATAACAGCTATTTAATCATATTTATATAATGTTACTTTTAGACTACAGGACAAGGGCTGCTATTTGCTCTGGAAAGTGATTCTAATTGTTGTCCATCTCTGGGCAGAACATGAAATTAGTACCAAATGATGGCAATACATCCCTAAAGACAATTCACCTTATCCCACATTCGCAGGTTGCATGTTAATGAGTAATTCCATCCCAAAGTTTGACTGAACACCCGGTATGATTGAATGGGGAATGTCTTAAGTCTGCTAAAAGAGGGCGGTATTTTCTTAATTGCATACAGTAGTTTTGGCATACTAAATTGAGTAATTCTACATGGATGCAATAAGTTGGAACAAACATACAATGTATTATTAAAAATATCAATTTTCAATATTATTTTGTGTTTTATATTTATGTGTTTAATATAATATCATTATTTTAGGTCTAAAACTGTATGGATTAACATTTGATAGAACCAACAGCATATTCCATAAATATGATTATAGAAATATCATTCAAAGTTACCATTATGCAATGGGATTGGGAACTGACCAATTTATCAACTTCAAATATCAAGGTATCGTATACCAATAGTAATGCAGAGGGTCCCCCCCCCCCCCCCAATATCAAGATTGGCACTGTCGGTTCATTTGACAAGAGAAATCATGGAAATACAACGGTCAAATGTATGGGAAAAATCATGCGCTACATGCTCAGGTGTCCTCAAAGCTATACACAGACCATATAGTTGGCTTTAATGTTGCCTCTTAACAGGTATGACACTATTATATTTTATCAAAAGTCTTATAAAATAATATATCGGAGGCTGATCGGTTTGTCACGGACGGACGTTTGTGCAAAACATGAGCGAAAAACAGTTTGTAAAAAGTAACTACTGACATTTATTCAACTTTTTATGTTTAATGTTATAGAGAATCATCAACTTTATTGAAATACACACACACAAAAAAGGTGTGGTTTGTTACTAAAAATAGAATGACGGAAATGTTTGTGTCACGGACGGACTAGATAGAAATAGGGTTCTCTACCTTTTAGTGCTTCTTTTTAATTTCTATCTAGTCAACTCCATATTCCCCAATGCTTTCCAGGTCAAATAGTAAGTAAGATACATGGTTAGAATATCTGATACACAGCATTTGAAAATATTTCTTATTTTTTACAGGGGTAGGGTAACAAACTTTGTCACGGACGGACATTTTTGAGCGTCACGGACGGACTCAAATGTTAACTACATAAAAAACTTTGAAATTGCCACTTATTTACACTTTAGTATGAAAAAATGGTATCAAATACTTACAAAATAGTAAGAAAAATGTTAAGTCATGAATTTTCAGTCTTAGTAATAAAAAGCAGTCAAGATATTAGTCTTTTTCCAACACTACGGACAAGATAGAAATAGGGTTCTCCGGACCTTTAGTATTTCTATTTAAACAATTCCATATTCCTCAAGCTTTCCAGGTCAAATAGTAATTAGTGAGATACATGGTTTGATACACAGCATTTGAAAACAGATTTATTTTTTACAGGTGAAGGGTAGACCTGTAACAAACTGTGTCACAGACGGAAATTTGTTAGCGTCACGGATGGACACAGATGTTGAAGAACTTTGAAATTGCCACTTATTTACATGACAAAATGGTATCAAATACTTACAAAATAGTAAGAAAAATTGAATGTAATCATTTTTTCAGTCTTAGTAATTAAAAAGGATCACAAGATACCAAAACCAGTGTGATGGTTATATTCAAAGGTTGCAGAATTTGGCACTTTGATAGCAGAGGGTGATCGGTTGAAGGTTCACATTGGTGTGAAAAGAGAAAAAAAATTGATATTGATATTGAAATGTACCTCGCAATATTGGACAACATCTTGGCTAACTGAAACTGTATTCGAAAAGATGAAAAAATGTGGAAAAGTTTTCGGAACAGTCCATTATTGCCCAAGGGGTAGAAACAAGATGCGTCATGGATGGACATTCTTAGTAGAAGTTGACCTTGCCATATTTTATGTTAATGAAACATTTTCAATTTTTTTAATTAAAAATTGATAGATGGCACATTTATCCATTAAATAAGAAATATATTTTAGAAAAAAAGTTCTGGGAAGTAATTACCCTGCCCTTGTGATAACTTTTTGATGCAGAGCTGTCCGTCCGTGACGCAAAAAAAGTTTTAAAGTTTTACAACTTTTTTCAAGGAAAGAGAAAAAATAAAAACATAGTGGGCTATCTCCCCTATATACCCCCTTTCTCATGTAGAAATGAAACTTAACAATGGCGTCAATAAATAAGTTAAATCAGTGATTAAAAGTTGTCACGGACGGACACAAATTTTGTCACGGACGGACATTATTCAGTTCTGAGTACATGCCAAACTGAATCCTGCCCCTCTTACCATAAATGGCAAGAGATAGACCTGCTGCATCATGTAAATAGACTGTATGCTGTGATACAACTTTGTAAAACAATTTTGACTCTTCTTTGATAAATTTTGTTCGATTAATTGTGTAAAAGACTGTATGCTGTGATACAACTTTTTAAAACAATTTTGACCCTTCTTTGATAAGTTTTTGTTCAATTAATTGTGTAATTAAAGGTTAGTGATAATGGATACATGTAGGCATCCAACCGTGTTTTGATGAGTTTCATGAAGACTCATGAAGAAAAAGCCTGCAACTTTTGATAGTGCAAAGCTTAAAATTAAATTTGTGCTAACATCTCCAATGATACTTTCTGATTTCAATGCTGTTACTTGCTTTTATTTTACATACACTTATTATATGGGGCAATTTTAAACAGTGTCTTTTAACTGATCTCATGCTACCCCTTTTATTTGCAAGCATTATTTCAGCATGTACAGGCAGTAAGGTTAACAAGCGCAAGCTATACTACAGATTCACCAAAGAAGATCTGCTGAGGGTTCACAAATGCACAAATAAGCAAATGACTTCATTTGACTTTTAAGTAATTTTACAGTGCACCTGGTGAGCATCATAATATGTGCTCACTGCTGTAGCAAACCTACTCATTTGCATAAAGGGCATACCTGTATGGACTAGTTATGCATTTAATGGTAAGAGGGGTGGTATTCAGCTTTGCTTGTGTACTCAGAACTGAACAGTAGTTAACAGTGTCCGTCCGTGACAAAATTTGTGTCCGTCCGTGACAACTTTTAATTAAAGATTTAACTAATTTATGCCTGCCCTAATTAATTAATACTCCTGCATGGGAAAGAATACATATATAAGGGAGATACTTCACTATGTTTTTAATTTTTTACTTTGTCCTTGAAATTAGTTAAAAAACTTTTAAACTTTTTTTGTGTCACGGACGGACAGCAAAACATCAAAATGTTAACGCAAGTCTAGCGATATAACTTCCCCAGAACTTTTTTTCCAAATATTTATCTTATTTGATGGAAAAGTGTGTCAGCTATCAACATTACATCACAAAACTCTGAAAATGTTACATTAACATAAAAATATAGCATGATGAACTTGAACTAAAATGTCCGTCCGTGACGCATCTTGTTTTCACCCCTTGGACAATAATGGACTGTTCACCGAACGTACCGCATTTTAATTTTTTTAAAATGCAGTTTCAGATAGCCTAGATATTGTCCAACATTGTGAGGTACCTATCAATATCAAAATCAGAAATTTATTTTTTCATAACCATGTTAACCTTTAACCGATCAGCCTCATAGCACATGATTCTATTGGAATCTATCCATTTAAAATCATGGTACTGGTATACTAAAACTATAACAGTCAATTAAGAAAATAGTGCCCTCTTTTGATAGACTTGGGACATTTCCCCATTCAATTACACAGGGATTTCAGTCAAACTTTTGGATGGAATTACTCATTAATGTGCAACCTGCGAACGTGGGATAAGGTGAATTTGTCTTAAGGGATGAATTTGCCATCATTTGGTACTAATTTCATGTTCTGCCCAGATATGGACAACAAGAGTGACAGATACACAGCATCATCCCATAGCCTATTTCTATTTCAAAACTAATTTGAGCCAATGCACAGTGCTCTACAGTCAGCAGGGAGGTCACGCTGCATGTCAGATTTTATTGAACACAAGAAAACAATGGAGTATCAGTGACTGCAATATTTGCTAGAAATAGCTTCGGGAAATGGTCTATTTGGGCATCTCAAAAACTGAGAAACGTCATGTCGAATTTTAGAGGAGGGTCAATAACATCTGCAGAACGGTAAAATGTATAGTATTAAACACGTTTTGTGACCAAATTTATGTCGTAAAATGTTGGAAAATTCACGATTTGAAAATCTGTGGTCTTTGAAATTACAGGAATCCTAACTCATTATAAACCTCATCAAATCATGAAATGAACCCTCGTCTACAAAAAAGTCCATGTACGTATTGCTCTATCTGCTTGGAGATAGCGAAGACCACGGAAACTTCAAAGCTTCATACCACGGAATGAAATCTGCCATATACATTACATGGCGAACATCGTACAGATTTGCACTGCAGTCCTCTGTGTAGGGAGTGTTGACAATAGCAAGGTCGTTTAACTATTGTGTTTGTTCATGTTTGTGACGACTGATCCTGTTTAACAATCTTCATAGCTTTCATATAGGGCTTGGGTGACCTAACTATTGACTGAGAAGATTGTTTCCAAAAGTGGTTAAATCTAATGGCTGCTTCCTGAAAAAGTTTGAGTAAACAAAACAAAGTTCACAATCTAACAGACTCCATATCAAAATGCATATAGTTTGATCAGTTCCAAAAAATCCAAAAAAAAATGTAAACATGTTGTCAGGTTTTGTTGGGGTCGGTATTCATTTACACATGACATTTTTGTTCACCAATTTCTAAAAAATGGGTTGGTCAGGCCTGTACAACAGGGTTTCTTTTTTTCGTCGCCTCGTAAGCAAAACTTACAACTACAGTATCAGTTGGGACAAATTAAAAAATGGAACATTAAAAAATACAATACAACTTTGAAACATTCGTTTGAAATATCCATTTTCTATTCAAGGTCTATTACTTTGAATTTGTATTAGGCTCTACCTTGCGGCATTGAGCACTCTATTCAAAGGTAGTCTACATAATAGGCATAATTTCGATACATGATATGTTTAATTTATGTACGTAACCATAGTGTTCTGTAAAAGCAAGTAATATCTAGCGACACAAATTGTTGTACAAAGAGGGCTGATTTTTCTTAATCCTTATTGGTGTAAGTTCATACATATAATACAATTGTAAAAATATACCAATCCCAGTTTTTATCATAATTGAGGGCGCAGCTCCCAGCACATCGCTTAATGTCCCTTTAACATGTCAAACTGGATTCAGCTAAACTGGACGCTCTACAATCCTGGAAAAAAGTCTTGAAACAGTGAATTGTTAACAACGGAAAACTAACACTCCCTCTCCCTCGTGCAATGTTGAGAATTGTCAATGTCTTCTGCAGTTATTCAAGGTGTCCCAACATTGATTGATGGGATGTGGGGAAGGAAATTGTTGTCTAAAGATGTCCTCTTCAGCTCTTAACAAAGAAAATGTCATTTAAAGATTAGAAAGATGTCCGAAATGTGCTCCGTGTTCAGGGGACTTTTATCCAAGATTGTAGTCAAGTCGCCCCTCTTGAATCCTCTGACTACCCTCCAATAGATCTCCTGACTAAGATTCTTTGTATGTTTGATCTGTACAGCAACCACAGGGTCCGTAAAGACTTGGAGGAGGGGTAAATCTAAAGACCAGTCAACCAGTGATGAATCTATGCAAGCCAGTGAGACCAGTGCCAGTTCAATGAACAATGATCAGAGTAAATCAGGGATGCAACACAAGAAGAAGAAAACAAAAGGTGATGATGGGTTGGGGAATCCCAGAGGGGGGAGGGGCAAGTGTGGGGAATCCCGGTGGAGGGGCAGTCAAGTGTGGGGAATCCTGGTGGAAGGGGCAGCCAAGCGTGGGGAATCCCGGTGGAGGCAGTGAAGTGTACTGTCCAGCATGTGTTACAAAAAAGAATGAAAAGAAATTTAGATGCTCCTTAAACATATATAACGTGTAGGCCTATTGCACCAAAAGTAATACAAAATATGTATATCACATATTTCCTTTTTAAAAAGTTTGAAATATGATATGTGTTACTTTTGAATGATAATATAAAAAAGATTCAGAGAGTATCGCTTTTTATTGATATTGACAGAATTTTGAAAAAAGTACTGTAGAACAAATATAATTTTGTGAAAACTTTATTTCGCGAAGTTAAAATAAGTGCTATTTTAGCGGCATTCAATTTTGCAAATCTGGAAATGTTACTGTTACTTTCAATGCAAAATAGTCAGTTTCGCGGGTATTGAATTTCGTGAATCCGCATCCCTCGTGAAATTAATTGGTTTTACAGTTCCCTTTTTCTTGGAAATGGTTGATTTCAGACCCCTTAACGTGATACATGTGTAACATACCCAATCTCAAAAATGCCTCTTATATCACATGTTTTGGTCACTATTCTTACTGTAGTATTGTTTACTGCCCCTTAACATTTTAAGTTTGGTCAATATTTTGCAGTAAGCTTTTCATCACATTGTCTGCTCAGCTTCTGTTTGATACAATGTGTCCCCAAGATGACCATACCACGTTAAAGCTTCATTATGTAAGAGCAAGTGGTATTTTGTTAATATGTAACATTACCATGTGTACAGTAGAGCAAAATGCAAAATATCTGGAGCCCTCCAAATCATTTCTAGGCGATTTCAGCTGGTGGACCAATCGATACCTGGCCCAATTGATTATATATATATATGCAGCGATGGAAATACCCATATGACTTTCCACCCAGGGAACAAGGAACTACACACTTTGTGGACTTAGAATATTTCTACCATCTATGTTCTAACCCAACTTTTACAAAAATAAATAAATCAGTTGAAAAAGTGGTCCTAGTGGGAATCGAACCATGGATCTCTAGACTAACGAAGGGGTGAACTGCCAAGACATGATTTTAATCGCTCTTATTATTACGGAATAAAGCTATACTACTGTTATGATCAGTACATACAATATTATTAATAGAGCTGCGACACACATGATTGTCAACCCCGGGTGGAAAGTCATGTGGGTATTTCCTCTACTGCATATTTACATATATATACTTCATGTGAGTTCATAGAATTTGATTAATGGTTAATTCAATATTTAAGGATTTTTGTAATTTTTGAAAATCTTTGGAATGTTGTCAAATGTAGGCGTTTTCCACAACTTTTAGAGTGCAAATATAAGAGGTTAGCAATTATACCTAGTGTATTGCTTTAAAGGAAATTTTATACAATATGCAGAAAAACGATTGCTTTGAAATCACTGAGTAAACCTTAAACTTGATTTGTTTGTATGGACCTTGATGTTATTACAGGAAGAGTTGTGGCATCTCGATATATGCAGAGTACATCCTCCAAACAGCGGGGTAATGAATCTAGTGTGAGTATTTTATAAACTGTCCAACAAATAAACTAATCAAACTTTAGGGGATGCTACTAAATAGGTTCATAAGGATTCATACACTCTTAGTATTATCGAACCAATCAGAAAGCAGGAAACTAGAATATGCGGCTGCATTGAAAGTGTTTAATTGCACTCTGTGTGCACGCCGTATGGTTTGCACACTACATGCATTGTTTTGATTCATTGTTCAGGCAGCTCGGGTTCGCAGATTTTTACTGCCGGTATCAGCAATCTTGTTCACATGTTTTTATTCATTATTATAAAGAGATTAAAAGTAAAACAGAATTGTGAATTTTGATTTGTAGTGTTGTGTATGAATTAGGTTAATACATGTGTATGTTTTGTTTCCTGAAAAGTAGACAAATTAATGCACTTGCACAAATGTTGATATGCTCACAATAGCACGACCCGCACACACATCAACATCAGCCCTCGAAAACAAAACATATACATTTATTGACCTATAATCGTTGATTAAAATCAGATATAGAATGTTCATTATACTGATCCAGTGTAAGGTACTCATGTGTACGTTTCGAATACGTCTGTACTCTTTATCAACACTTTTGGTAATGATGATCTTGACAACTCCCGATGCTTTTTGCAGGCTTGGAGTTGCCAGAAATTTATCATCTGGGGATTTTTTACCAGAAGATAAAAGAGGTTGTATTGCCCCTCGTCTTGATTCACCGTGGCAACTCCCAAGATTGCAAAAGCGTTGTGAATCATCAAGATCATCACTACCAAAAGAGTACAGACGTATCCGAAACATACACATGAGTACCTTACACTGGATCAGTATAATGAACTTTGGAATCATTTTTTTACAAGAAGAGTTTGCTGCGATTAATAGAAGAATAGACCCCTAAAACTCAATATATGAAATACTCTCCCCTTAACACCCTGCCTCCCCCATATTAATATCATTGATTACCAATTATGTTTTTCTAGTCACAGGGTCAGTCCTTCCTCGACATCACCAGAAAAGAGCCCTCTCATTCTGAGCCAATACGCAGGCCACCCTCAAGCAGGCTAGTCACAAAGCCAGTAGCAAGAAAAACTGCAAAGTCATCATCATCCTCAAGGGTTTCTAAACCCTCTCTGAGTGACACCCTCATGGTAGGAGGGAAGGGGGCAGCCACGGGTGGGATCACATCAACCCCTGCTGTCGGCCTGTCACGCCTGCCATCTAGTTCAGCATGGGATGCCTCTGCCATCCAGCCATTGCATGGGATGTCGACGCTTATGGGTGAAGATATGTCTATGATAGCTCAGTTGTCACAGTCAGGTAGGCCCGGTTCATAACTATTTGTAAAATTGATCAGCTTCATATTACACAAAGCTTTTTAAAACTTGGTGAAATATGAAGCTGATCAATTAAGGTACTATAAACCTATTATCAGTAGGAAAATTGATCCGAAGTAGATTTCCCTGAACATGCGAAAGGATATCTAGCCTGGAACCCGTCATCAGTGTATGGGCGCAATTGGAGCAGTTGTAGCCCCTTGGTAAGTATACTTTTACATGGTTCCATGCCATGTGTTTGAAGACCAACCATCAATCTTGCTAATAAAATGGTACAAATTTCACTTTAATTGCCTATGTTTAATCAATGTAGTTGGACAGGGAAAAACAATAAATAAATATGACAAAACAAACAGCTGTAGTTAAAATACACACAAAAAACATGCACCCCTCACAACACACCCTACACTCACTCAACCCACCCCCCCCCCCCCCCCCACCACCACTCAAAGCAAATGAATACCAAGGATATCACAATTTCTAGAACTTTTCAATCTTTATTTTAAGGTTGGTGACTGCGTACGGACTATTCTAAGGTTCTTGTTTGAAATCGCTGACTTTGTTTTGGTACCAACCCCGAGGGGCGGCACGCCCCCGAGGGGCAATCCCGAGGTACCAAAACAAAGTCAGCGATTTCAAACAAGAACCTTAGAATAGTCCGTACAAAGTCACCAATCTTATTCATAACTGTCATTTAATGCTGATTAGCATCCAAATTGTAAATAATAAGTTATTCTAAAGGTTTATATTTTGACTTTGGAGTTCGTATTTTTGTGTCATTTTCTCCTGAGGTAAATAAACACCACCCCATTGAATAATGGATCAATCTAGGGGGTTCCCCAAGCATTGACCAATAGCAGAGAAGCTTTTATAAACATGATAAAGAACGATTACGAGATAGACCAATCACAGTTCTGCACACTGCAACTATTATATGCATGTTCGGGGGCCACAAATTACAATCACAGAAAATACGTTCATTCCCGATCCTGTAAAGAATTCAGAAGCAGGAAACATCAATTTTGCCGATTGGATATAATATTATATGAAATATGACTTCATACCCTGGACGAATATTTCGTCTCAGATCTACCGTACGAATAAGTTTATGAAGCTATTTTTGTAAGCTTATTTCATCATTGAAAAAGTCAACGCAAATGATGTCTCATAATCATGGATCCATGGATCAAAGTCGGATCACTTCAACAACCTTATGTTTATGGTCAATTGATGGGGAAATATAATCAAAATCGCAGCTAAATCGTGTTGTACGATTCCATTCTTTGTATTACCTGCTTGTAAGTTGTAGAGACAACGTTATTCGGCATGTTCGGTGAGTAAATCATGAAATGATTGATGGCCGCCTAGACCTACATTGATATTAATGACTCAATCATGTGAGTCTTTTTGACAAACAAAAGTATGTTGTCTTGCCCTAGTATATTAGTTGCAGTGTTAGTGTTTGTCAAGTTTTGACAAAAATTAAATGGATTGTCATGTGTCGTAGACGGGATGGCTATTATAGGCCTAGCTAGGAGTAGGCTCGTACGTCGTAGGCCTAGGCTATAATTCATGTAGCCTAACATTTTGTTAATCTCGTCAGTTTCGGTTTTACAACAAAAATGGATGATGCCTGATTTCGATTTTGAATACGTTTCTTGAATTGAAACATTATAAAGTCACCTTTGTCTGATGAGACATATCCCTGCCCTGTTTTTATCAGGGTTTTTTTGCGTGCCAGTCAAATTCTTATTCTAGTTTGTTAGCCCTGTAAACTGTATCTGAGTGTAGGCCTAATCAGATTTCAATTTCACTGATGCTTGATTATTGATACGGCCGTGTTTGCCGGTGACAGACACACAACGTTATGAGCGGTGTTTAGCTTACAATCGCTTGACACATGACATACATTGTAGGCCGACGTCGTCGACTTGTGGTGTCATAGGTCCATGAAGAGCGAACATGGTGAACCTTACCAAATTTCACCGAGTCTGCTGAGGGACGTCCAGTTACCAGTATCTGTAGGGCAGGCTAGCCGCTGCGATGGCGGTACAAACAAACGCCCGTTATTCAAAACCATGCAGACCAAATTTGCCGTTCATCATTGAGATTTTACAACGATATAAAAATGGTGTTTTGGTGTGTTTTCATGTAGTATTTATTGTTGAAAGTACCGCCGCGAGTCGAGTAGTCGTGTCATGTGTATCCATGTTCGGGGCCCACTCAAGCAAACATCTGCCTCTTGTTACCATACGACGTCACTCAAAACGCCCCGCCCCCAGGTCATTGATGCGCGTACAAGTGAATTTTAGAGGTCTTGGCAATATATCAATAACCCGCGTTGTGCGTTCGCGTTTCAATATAACGATAAATTTGAGTGGAAGCGCGATGGTACGCTCATATTCAAAAGTTATGAATCAACAACAGTTGGTATTTGTTACCCTTAAACACCGAGTGGCATTAATTACTTTTTAAAATCTGTCATGTCACCTTACACACCGAATAAAGCTGTGCACTGTATGTTGTGGATTAAGCTTCTGTTATGGGTGTTGATGTAGGTGTTGCTGACTATGTATTATGGAATAGAAATCGGCAATTCTTAAATTCAGTAATCTACATAATCTACATTTTTTGTTGTTGATAAAGATCAATAAATTGATCTGAAATTTGTATTTATTATTCGTTCAATAGACCATTTCAAATTACGATCAAAAAAGTTTGGAAAAAACAGGTCATCGAACTGGTACCCATTTGCATTCCAGTGTCTGTGTTCACGTAAACATTTTGATGCATTCCTATACCTTACTGGCAGTCATTGCTGCATGAGGACATCCCACTTGAAATCACCCAAAGTTGTGGAATTTTGTGTGAAAATTGTGTTCGTTAGCCTGTGTTACAGCTTGGCAGAAAGAGAAGCCGTAAAAAATATAATATTAATTCATGAGGTTGATCTGATTCCTCCAATTTGCTATAGAAGTGCCATGTAATGGGATTTGTTCCCCGGCGATGTGTCCAAACAAATTACAGGGCTGAAAGCGTGGGGAATTTAAACTTTGCTGTGTATAGATGATGTGACCATTGTTTACATCAGTAGTGTTTACAAATTGATTAGCGCCTGGTCTGCAGACTACTGCATACATACTATTCAAAAGCAAAATACTCATCACTGAGCGCCAATTTTAAAAGTACCTGCCCTTAATGGTGGGTACGCGTACTGCCGGGCAACCAGATTTAGTACCTGGTCTCTCATTGTGCTTAGGGATGCAGACCATGACTATAATTGCACTATATCCTACACCATAAGTAATGATCAATCAAGTGTGAATTTAATTTTCAAAGCATGTTCCCTGTAGGTGCGCACATATATACATAGTAAATAGTAATTGTATAGATGGTGTGACCGGTGACGTCATGTATTTACAAATGGGACACCCTCTGTTGATTCCCTCCAGGCAGAATATACAGTAAAGTTAATGAAGACAACATGAAATTTCTTTCTAATGAATTGTAAAACTCATTTATTTTAATTTTTTTTGTGAAATGCGATAGCTTATAGCATTCCTAAGCAAGTTTAAAGACAGTTTTGATAACAATTTGCTGTGACACCACAATCTAGTTAGAAAACCTGATCTGGCCTATGTAAACTATAGGAACTCTTGCCCGGTGTGTTTTGTCTCAAATCAACAGAGGGCGTTCTAAATGTAAACAACGGTCACCTCATCTATAGACACATTGCTAAGACAATGAAGCATGTTACGCATGGTTACATCATTATTTCTATGACAAATTTGGATTCACAACACCAGTATGGTGTGTGGATGTAGCCCAATGATGGCTAAAATTCTGACCATTACTTGGCTCGTTAGATTTGTTTAAAACATGGGTATTATGAGTTTTCGGAACCAATAATTATGATAACCATTTTTTGTTTAACTTCAATTTGAAATGGTCCACCTTAGATCCTATAGATTTTAAGTGTTATTTTAAAATCATGAGCTTTAATTTTCATAGAGCAGAAATCCAGAGAAAGTGGTGATTCGGTTGCCCCCACTAGCGACAGTTTGCCCATCAGTGTATGCAAATTGTAGCCAAACCTTATCCCCTTGGTCTAAATTTATAATAGCAATATTATTACCCACATCATAATCGCCAGATATGCTTGTCGAGCGAGTACCCACAACCTGATCACCATTTTTTACCAGCCATATTCGTGGGTGATTTGCCTCAGTTACACCAATAGCCATTGTAAAAAAGTATGTGCCTGGAATGGAGCAGGTGAATATGTTTGATGCCAGGTTGAAATTGTTGTTGATATTTGTGGGCATTTCATCAAATCTTAGCACATCTCCAATGTGCCCTGTTTGGGAATCTGTCTTGATGGCTGTGAAAGCACATTTTCTGGATTGACCCTGTTCACCTGTGGCTCCCTTTGCCCCATCTTGCCCAGGTGGTCCAGTGGGACCAACATCACCCTTGTCACCTTTGGTACTCAGTCCATTTCTTCCATCTCTTCCGTCTGTACCTGAAGTGCCTGCCACACCCGGTGGCCCGACCACGCCCTGTGGACCAGACACGCCCTGGGGTCCATGGAGACATGTACAGCAGTCTGGGCTGATTGGTTTATCATCATCATCTTGGGTTTGTGTGGTTACGTGTCCCATCAGACAGGTCATCAAGGTCAGTGTGAGACACAAGATGGACAGAAACATTGTAAATCTGTAACAGAGAAGAAGAAAGGGTCGGTGATGTGACTTGATGGATACACAATTCAATTTGCTCAACCGAATGCATTAATATACAGGATGGTCCACTAAAAGCAATACAGTATCATCATTGATATTCTCCACACACCGTGGAACCCGCCAATTTGGAAGGAAGTTTTTGGAATATTGGACACACTTTTAGAATTCAATGCATAGTTTTTTTCTCCAAAAGCCATAATGGAGAGGTAACTTTAGGTTGATTATCTTACTATGATTCATGTAGGTATGTCGCGTATCCGTATCAAAGCACTGACTTGACTGAAAATATATTTCAACATGTCGCACTCATTTCCTTATTTGCTCGCTTTCTCGTTCATCATATAACATCAATTTGGTATCTAATTAATCCTGAAAAACATGCTAGGGGACCATTATTATTATTATTTATCTAGATGCAATAGCGTCAAAATCCTTTTTTTTCTTCTTCGATTTCTCGAACTTAGAGATTGACAGCGCAATTCAGAAACGATTGTATTTTCCAGGAGTTAGGTAGTCCGATAGCCAAGTCTATTCTGAATTGGTTAGTACAGCTCCTGTGATTGGTTGAATATTTACTAGCTAGGTAAATTGGGAACTTAACACCCAAAGAAAATACGAATTCTATAAAATTCAGCTTGCTATCAAACCCATAGCGTGACGTAGCGGCATCGCATGGGTCATCACGTGGCCCAACAGCGAAGCGTAGGCCCTATGTATTACCAAGGAGTTATCATAGTTAATATAATAACTCCTTGGTATTACGATACAAAACGATGATGTAATGCATATGCAATGGGAACACTGGAGGGCCTCCTGTGTAAATTGATAAATATAATAAACTCGAAACGAACTTGATGTACATGTACATAGTATAATTATGTTGATACTATATATATATAGATCATCTTTATTAAACAACAAAAGAAGATAACATACAATGCCCAGGAACAACTGAGATCCATTCCGATCTCAGGCAGGGATTAGACAAAGACAAACAACTAATAATTAAACACTAGAAAGAAAGCAGAGAACGAAGAAAATAAATACCATGGCGGGAAGGAAAACAGACTAGATAAATTCATGAACGTTTCACTGAGGTTCATATCTGGCATTAAAAATGGAGTATGAAGAACTTATCGCGGATTTTGTGATATGTTTCTTCATAACAGTGAATGTGGTAGGAGTTTGAAGTTCTTTGGACAAGCGAGTTATTCTGCCTTTATTGTCAGTATCAATAAGCGCAGCCCTCTTGATCCTACTTCGACCGCGATTAAGGTGCAAGAGAACCCGGCGTCGACAATGTCGGTAACAAGGGATGCGTACCGTTCGTTTTTGGTACGATGAGGCTGAGCTTTCTCGATGTAGGGTTCAAATGGCACCGACAATTCAAACAGAACAACCCGCTTGTCTGTAGGCCAGAATAACACAATGTCAGGTTTTTGGGAGGTGGCGATTATGTTGGGTGGAATTGTTCCACCTCCGACAGTGTTATTTTTGATGTCGGCATAGATAAGTAGATTACCACTCTTGTATAATTCTGAGTCCTTGAACACTGACAGCAGATTGAGACAGATTTAATTGAGTTAAAAAATACGAATAAAGAAATTGGTTTGAAAATCAAGAGTGATGTTTTGGGGCTGTTGTTGTGATATTACATTTGTTTGCTTGTTTTTGTGAACGCTATGCTACATCGTGTACATAACAGAGGAAACATATCTTGAACAAATAACGTCGCAAAAAATACCCTTCGTACATACTGTCAGAATATCAGTATTCGGTAACTTTGTTAATATCCATCCGATTTCTACCGTTCAAAGGGGTAACTATATTAATAAAGCCACATTCTTTTCCTATTTTGCCTTTAAACTTTCCTAAAACAATAAAAAGCGTTTCATTTTAATATAAAGTATTTTTACAGTCAATGAAGATGTGTTTATTGATGGATGCTAGTCCATGAATTGACCACAGGCTGTGTAAACAACTGTTATTTGATGTCAATGAAGATGTGTTTATTGATGGATGCTAGTCCATGAATTGACCGCAAGCTGTGTAAACAACTGTTATTTGAACAGATATGCAGTGTTGCTATAACCGCATCCCAAATGTCACCTAAAAGTCTCGGCCCGCGCCAAAGAGTAGCCCAATTCCAAGAATATCTGTACAAAACCTATTTAAATACTAATTGAACTGGTTTTAATTGAAATAGGTCAGAAACACTCGTTGGTAATATGTATACGCTAAAGGAAGGATCTGTTTTTATGTATTGTGACATACGTGAGACGTAAGGGATTTATTGTCGCATGTAAACCGTAGGTAAGAAGTCGTTTTCCCAAAAGGGCAATATCTACTTATATAGAGGCGAGGCCGTTGCCTCCGCCCCAAAAATATTTATAAATATTTGTATAGTTTATTTGGATTTTTTGAAATTATTTTGAAATTTTTAGTTTAAAATTTTTATTTCAGTTCGTATGCAGGTGACTTTGTAATAAAAGATGATTTATGTATTGCTATAATAACACATAGGATTTGGATGCATCGCAATAGCGTTAATGTAGACCTGTGGTACCATCTTTTCTTACCAGTTCACCTGCATGTGAACTAATATCGTAATTTTTTCTGACTTGAAGTGTTCAAACATATTTCAATTTAAGAAATTATTCTATTGTAATATCATGTAACAGGCAACACTTATCTTGCCATATTAAATGATAATTTACTGGATTTAGGCATTTTTCAACTGTTAAAGCATTCTAAGATGTATGTCTCTGCTGTTTAGAACAATGAAAATATCTCTTATTGATTTGAGGCACCAAGATAGAGATTACATGAACATGGCATGGGGTAACATGAGGGGTCACATATGGGGTCAATAATAGAGGTCATTTTGAGGGACAAATTTGTACTCCAAAAAACTACCTGTGCATTCACAGCCCTATATGCTAGCTGTATATGGTCACAAATTTGGCTAAAAATGTCGCTTGAATTGCATGATATTGTGTGTCCTGCGTACTACCGTGGTGATGCGTCGTGTGAATGTTTCATAGATAAGCAGAGCGTAGATGGGAAACTTGTCGAAATTGATGTTTCCGACGCGATCAAGTATGCGCCCTATCTCACTGTACTTAACTTGAGGACAATTTTCCTACAATTAATATTCATGAGTTGAGTGCGTCTGTTCTTACCGTATGAACTGCGTCGTGTCATGCCGCATATCTTAAATGCATTCTTGATTGTAAGCAGGAGAGTTTGTCGGCTGTTTACTTGCACCTTTGCCATTTCTCCAAGTGAAGGTTTTATATCCGCATCCAGAGATTGGGGTTAGGATAGGGCTAGGATCTTTGGTTTGGAGAAAATAAAACGAACATATTTGTGTGCAGGATAGTCAGCCAGCCGTATAAAGCCAAATCACGGATTTAAAAACCCTTTTTAACTGCACAAAAACCGGTGAAACTGGATGGACCGCATAGAAAGCAATATATAAACCTACAGATGATAAATCTATGTAAAAACCCCAACTAAATCAATTTTATAACCAATAATATTATTCATTTTGCAATAGAAAACATTATGTCATTAGTGTAGTGCAGCGTTTTTGAAATTGATAATGTTTATTGTTACATTCTGTTTAACATTGTTTATTGTGTCTTTGAATAAGTTCATCTGGATTGTTTGTAGACATAATATTGAGATTTCTTTGTGTACAAATCCAAGGAAAGTGAAAGATGTTACTCACTGTTTAATGACGTTTCACTACCACGCTGGTAGCTTCATCAGACTGGCAACTCTGGCTGAGGGCTTAATCAACGTTTCTATTGAGGAGGATGAGATTCTCAACTCTCATGATGTAATTGCGCTGTTTACAAACACTCCCATAGACATGACTCTCCAAATAATAAGAGACCGTCTTCAACAGGACACTGACCTCGTCAACAGAACGAACCTATCAATTGATGACATCATCCAACTCACGGAATTTAGCCTCTCCAAAGTCGCGTACTTCAGTTACAACAACGAAATTTACAGTCAACGTTTTGGTATGGCGATGGGTAGCCCTCTTAGCCCACTATGCTGTAATATATTTATGGAATGGCTCGAACAGAAGGCCATATCTACAGCCCCCATCACTTGCCGCCCTAGACTGTGGCGTAGATATGTGGATGATGTGCTGGAAATCATACACAAGGGCGAAGTCGACAATCTCACCGATCACCTTAACCAGACGGACCCATCCAACAGCATCAAATTCACCTACGAGCAGGAACAGGATGGGAAGATCCCATTTCTTGACACATTGATTATAAGGAAACCCGACGGGACAGTCAAGCTCTGCATCTACCGCAAAAAGACCCACACAGATCAGTATTTACAATTCTCTTCTCACCATCCTCTGCACCAAAAACTGGGTGTCATCCGAACTTTACTTGACAGAAATGATACCATTGTCACCGAGGATGAAGACAAACTTCGAGAGGAAGAACATATACGGAAAGCGTTCTCTACGTGTGGTTATCCTAAGTGGGCAGTTGACAGAGTCAAAAAAGCGAAGCAAGCAAAAAAGCTTAATACCACCAAAGACAAAAAAGCCAAAAATGACACGGACAAAACAAAAGGTCTAGTTGTTGTGCCCTACATTGAAGGTGTTTCGGAGAAGGTGGCCAGGGTCTTCAAGAAACATGGCTTCTCTACAGCTATGAGACCCCACCAAACCTTACGCAACATGCTAGTGCACCCTAAGGACAAAATAGACATGCACAAAAAAGCGGAAATAATCTACGAAATACCCTGTTCGGACTGCTCAAAGACCTACATTGGTGAAACGGGACGTTCCTTCGGTGTCAGACTTCAGGAGCATCAAAAAGAGGTCACCAAGTATGAAGCCAAACCATACACCAGAGCCGCGAGAAAAGCGTCAACCACCGAACCACAATTCAAGTCTGCCATCACCGAACATGTAGCGGCCACAAATCATAACATAGACTGGGAGGAGGGACACATAATAGACAGGGAATCGCACAAGACCACTAGATGGCTAAAGGAAGCTATCTGGATCAGGAGGAGAGACACAAAGACACTTAACAAGGACGAGGGGGCCTACAAACTGCATAAGATCTATGATCAACTCATTCTGCCCACGCCCTCTACGACGGGTTCCAGTAGCTATAAAACCCCAGTGAGCAGAATTCAGAGTTGCCAGTCTGATGAAGCTACCAGCGTGGTAGTGAAACGTCATTAAACAGTGAGTAACATCTTTCACTTTCCTTGGATTTGTACACAAAGAAATCTCAATATTATATTGTTTATTGTGCTTATGTTATTTCACGCGAAATATGTTGGCCAATCTTTGAATTGTAACTTTCTCTTATACTCGCTGAGTGGCCTCATAAAGGGTTTAGTTTATAATTCTCCTGAATTTATACACTTTTTTTAGGAAAAAGGGCAGTGGAAAAGGCATACCAGAGGGCTACCAGAATGCTCGCCCGGGCCCATGGTGCCTGCTCCAAATAAAACACATTTCATATTAACCGGCCAGTCAGTCCGTTATACTGCCACCCCCTGACATTGCCTGAACATGTATACAGGCCTATCACCCCTGCCCTCCGTGAAATTGGAAATTTAACACCATTTAGGTTGTGTTGGACTTAGGGATTCAGTTGAAAATAATAGGCCTACATTATTATAGATGATTTTGCTCGCGCTTGTGGTGGTAAAATGGCATACTTGAACTTATAAAAAAACCACTTTAAGAAAGTCTGAAGGCAAACATCCCAATTGAGATTTTAAAAACTTTCCCTAAAAATGAATTAAAAAAGGTATAATTTTATCTACAGGCTAGTTTTTTATTCTCAAATATTCATTACAACGTGACCTTTAAGTGATTAGAGCGTCCTAAATATTTGGAATGGAACAATTCAAACGGAAAAATCAAATCAAATAAGTTTGTTACAGTGGCGGCACCATCATCAAAATTGAGGGGGTGGAGCAAGCAGGGGCAAGAAAAAAATGGAGCTAACATTTTGGGGGGTTGGGGTGAGGGAGTAATGCGTTTGAAGAAAGCCGAATTTGATTAGGTTCAGTGATAGTAGTCAGAGAACCTCCATCCAAGTTTGTATATTTTGCAGACTCACTTGTGCGGGTTACTCATACTAATCTTGCTCATTCACTTTTCAATTAACCGGTAATGCAATTCTTCCAGTTATTATTTCTTTGAGTACTGGATAATCGGTTGTTACACTCTAACAACCAGAAAAAATCAAAACAAAACAAATACAACTCATTGTAAGGGGAGTGATTACCATTTTTATTTTAACTTATTAATTAAATTAAATTTTGTTTTCAATTGCCATAATGATTTAACCTTTAGGAGGCCTATGTGTAAAATTGGCGATATTTAACATTATTTCAGCCCTTATTTTCATCAAGTTGAAAGTGTGGAGATAAAAACCTTGATAATTTGTATGCCCAATTGGTTAAACTTGGTTTAAGTAACTGACAACTTTGTTCAGACTAATCATCGTTTTTCTTCTCCTATTGTGATAAAGAGATTGAACCTACCATTCAAATTGGCGATATAGTAAACTTCAACCCTTATTGATATCAAGTTTAAAATGTAATGAAAATAACCTTGATACATTGTATGCGCAATATTACTAGTTGAACTTTGTTATATTATTTTGTTAAAAAAAATAGAACAACAAACACGAATTAATGAAAGTTATCTTTGACAAAAGTATTGATTGATTTCTTGCCTGTGTTGTCTGAATCACTCAACATGAATAAACTTGGATGGAAGTGTTTCCTGACTACTACTGATATAAAATTGGATCGATTGAGCCCATATGTATTGGTCAAGCTATGAGTTTATAAAAATATTGGGCGAGACGCAGTCGAGCCCAATATTTCAAAACTCATAGCGAGACCAATACATATTGGGTGTAAATCATCCAATTTGTTTGACACTCTTTTTTAGATCTGAACTCCTTAATATACAGACAAGAAGGAACCATGTCAAATACACATTTATTATTAATCAAAATCCGCAACAATAAACCATGGAAAATAGCAAAGGATATAAAGAACAATTGAGGGATTTTATAAGGAGCTAATCAAGAAATTTTAGCAAACCATTGAAATTATGTGACGATTACTTTAACAATACATGTCTAGAAGCTCTAAAGATAGCAGTAATAAGAGAGGTTGTAGCAGCCTTCTTTGATTGATACATCCATGTATATCCTTAATTTTGATTGTCAATATAATTATACAAATTGATGTAAGCATTGTTCAATGTTTCCGATAATATTTTGAAGGGACAGTAAGCCTTTCTTTGGTAAAATTTCATATTTTTAGCCGTTTTTGGTCATATTCAAAATGAATAGCCTTCTGTGCGCAAGCGCATATTATTTTCTGTCGGTTTCATATGAATAAGGGAGCGATCATTTAATATGGCAGGGGGGAGTGGGCATTTTAAGGGGGGAATCCGAATTTTTCTCACAAACTTGAGGGGGGAATCTGAATTTTATTTCAACCATTTGGGGGGAATCCAAATTCAAATAAGTACTAAGATACCTTCTTTTTTTGGGCGCTGTGCGCGCATTTGTTCCCAATACAATAAATAGATTTTATTCTTTGAAGCTCGTTTCAAAAGCCAAAATGTACCTCAATCTTTGACAAATTTGTGTTAAGTATCACATTTTTCGCGCGCTACGCGCACGTGAATATGTGTTATTGTTATATCGGGTCATTTGACCTATGTATAATGATTTATAGTGGTAAGACTTTGCTATTGCATAAACATTCAAACTTAAATTATGTTAAAATAGCATGACCAATATTCTACTAATGAACCCTGACACACAACAAAACCTACACTGCTACAATTTGTTACCCCATGCTCCCCGGTCCGTTACCACACTCTGGATGCCTATTAAATGGCGAGAAAAACTGTTAAAGATTATACAGGCTGGCTATCACTTTTGGTAGAGTGTCAGAATTGCACTCACCTAAAGATTTTTTCTCACCCGATAGTTTAATTATTGCCAAAAACCCCCCAGAAAAAACCAGTTTATAGAGTGACCTAAAAATACTTACCAAAATGTATTGTAAAATAGTTCCCAAAAAAGCTGTTGAGGGGGAACCTGAAAAAAATTGTTAGTATTTAAGGGGGAACCCGAAATTTGTGACAGAAAATTACGGGGGAATCTCAAAAACAAATTGATACAAAAATTTGATAATGCCCACTCCCCCCCCCCCCCCCCTGCCGTATTAAATGATCGCTCCCTAAGTTGGGAAAATAAATTAATCATCCTATTAAATCATCCAAACTGGTTCATTTTTTCGATTTTTCTGGATGTTTTGATTTCCCGTAAAATTAGTAATTAACTGACTGGGCATATTTTAATGAAAATGGGCTATTTGAAATAATGATATTTGCATACTTTTTATTTAACTGCTTCCCTTACTGTTCCTTCTTATACTACATTATTTCAAATTACAATGGGATTTGAAAATCGACCACAGTGTTAATGGGGTTGGGACTGGTCATGGGTATAACTTCCTTATTGTGAGATAGGCTTTTAAAACTCGTCCGACGGCGAACCCGTTAAACTTTTAACTTATAACTTCCTTATGTTCTAATAGTTGACGTTAATAAAACATGCAACATATCGGGGTGGGGGGGGGGGGGGGGTAGGTATGAAAAAAGGAGTAATCAATCCCCATCCGCAACTGATGAAGTCATCAGTTTGTGCGTGAATTTAAGGCCCGATTTTAAGTCTGTGAATGATTTCAATGTGGATTTCTAATCGTATAAAACGAGTGATATATACAGTTCGCGACCACGGTTATCCTAACCCCGATTATTCGGATTACTCTGTTATACGGACGTCATAAGATGTATCTATGAATTTATTTCTCTGTAAATTTTTTTCTCAAAAATAATAACAACAATATTTGCAGTCATTTGCAATCATAATTTAATCGTTTCTCAAGGTTTCATATGGTATACACTCACCAATTTCAGTTTTCATGGCATGTTTCTTGCTTTCGAGAGTAGTATTCCCGCTTTCTTAAAAATCGCCTGCAATTTCAAGGAATCGTGTGTTTTCCTTTTAAACTATTGTAATTTCACTCAATTTCAGTTATTTAGGTTTATAAAATCACTTCTTCACAATGAATTCTTGGTCTGACTCATGTGTACATGTCAACAGTTAATATATTTCACATATTCGAATTGTTCATGTACATGTATCCAGCCAACAGTCGGTCCTGACTTGTTCGGATAACTTGGGTCGAACTCAATCGGACTGTATTTGTAAATAAAGGTAACATTTTACAATATTTTATCTTACCTACGATTCCCATTGTGTTTTGTGTGCCAAGCACCTTTAGTTCTTTGTTTCAATCGTAGTAATCAATTCTTAGTAATTATATCAAGAAAAATAGCCAATCTGGGGTCCATGTTGCAAGAAAACGTGTGCCTCACGTTCTAAACTGGCTGTACTTACTTACAGAACCCGAACTGCGTGTTGACCGTTCACACACTTTAGTGTTTGCGTACACCCGCATGGGTGGCATGTGAGTCGCATAATATACATTTACGCGCGCATTTTTACTTGACGCGACGCTCGCTCTATCGTGGTGCAGTACCCTTAAACAGCAAAATTTACACAATTTCATGTATTTAGATAAATGAGGGTATTAGCCACTATTATTTCTTAAATCAGTTTTACGACAAGACCGTTTAAGTACATTAAAAGACATTTTAAGAGAGAGCAAAATTTGGATCCATTGGCATTTTGTCCATTCATATGCAATCACGTTCAATTTTGATTATAACTCGTGCTTGCGGACTGTAGGCGATGTAGTTTAGGGTGAAAATTCTTTTTGGGTGAATTTTTTTCCAACTTGTAAACTACAGTCTTCTATTTTCCCCTTTGCATTATCACATGTATGTACAGTACGCCATTATTTGTGGGTTTTAATTTACACTATGAAGCAATGACCGGCAATCGGGGTTCAATAAAATTCTGAAAAAGAAGACGGGATGAAATAATAATTTGCTACTTGGTACAATATCATATGGTGAAAAATCAGTAAATAAGTAATTGTTTCCGTATGATATAAATTACAAATATATTATTGTCTTGATCATCACAGAATCTTGCTCTGTTGCAAGTGTTGCACACCATTTCGACTCATAACTTGGCACATGCATACAATGCATTGCGCTCATAACCCTTGACCTTCTCTTGCCGGCTATTTTTGACATCCGTCTTCTACGTGTCTGTAGAAACAATATTGCTCAAGTGTATCCACCTTTCTAGCCGGATAAAATGTTCGGCAGTAAATAGCGGCGGCTCTGTAGAAACACGCTCATTAACAACTAGTTAATAGATATAATAGATATGAGGGTCTGTAAATATGTAATGAAAGTGATCTTAGTATGGGATGCATTAGTGATTCTATTGAGGGATAGTGTTATCAATACAAAGTATAATCCTTTGTCTTTCAAATAATGCAATTTTGGATTTGTTGATACCTCTATGTAACATCATTAACCCTAACCCTACCATTATCACAAAATATCACGACTGGGCACGTTGGTATCACCCGTTGTGGAAGTTTTTCGATGAAAAAATGGACCCAGCCCATATAGTTGGCGTAATATACTGCTCCAACTAGCCTTGACACCCGTGGTCTAGTGGGAAATCTTTCGACTCAGGTGCTGGAGGTCCCTGGATCAAATCCCGGGGGATCGGGGGATATTTTGGTCAATTTTCCATGTTGAAGAACAAAATCTGAAAATGGGGGGGGGGGGGGGGGGGGGGAGTAGAGATAGGGTTAACACAACATAACACAATAGGTTTCAACCACTGACAAAAATCTGTCAACATTTGGCTGGACATGTAATACATGTTGGTTGAAATAAGGGCCGATTGATACATTTGTGTATATCTTGGAAATGTAAACTTCGAAACAGATAACACTTTAGATCTGAATTCCTTAATAAAACAACTTAAAGAAATGAGTAAATTGTTGTGGGATGGATGTAAAGCAATAATGGTGGGTATTTCAAAAAGATCATGAATTTTTGTCTAAGGATTACTTATACACATCTAGTAAGCTCTAAAGATTATAAGTAGAGCAGTAATAAGAGAGGTTGTGGAAGCCATCTTTGATTGATACATTCATGTTTATCTTCATTTTGGTTATCAAAATAAATATACACATTTATTTCACTTTTATTTTTTTGACTGGATTTTAAAGGCACAGTTAGTATCATAAGTATGCAAAACAAATCGGGATTACCTCTTTCTGGTGTCATGTTATGCAATCTTCTTAACACATGTTTCGCACAAAAAATTCAAATTTCCCGCCAAATAACTGATTTGGCAGTGTACTTACTTTAACCCAATGCTATGATGTCATAGTTCACACTTAAAAATCCAAAAGTATATTGTTTGAAAGACAAAGGTTCATAGTTTGTATTGATCACACTATTTCTCAATAGAATCATTCATGTGTCTCGCAACAAGATACTTTTATTACATATTGGCTAATTCTCGTACTTGTCAAAAATCACCTCCGGGTTCTAGTAGCACACACTTGACTGTTTCGAATGTGTCTAAAAAGTGTTATGACGCCGACTAAACCTAAATTTATTCATCACCTAATGACAATGGACATTTCAATTTCTATTTTGATTTTTTTTACATTTCATATGGTATGTTTGCAAGATTGTTCTAAAAAAACAGCTTTCTTGTCAAATATAGTTTGTTACCAATACACTAAGTAAAGAAAATTTCTTTTTAATGCCCTCAAGGTGCTCAATCTGATCAAATCAAATCAAATCAAATTTATTTCCATAAACCAACACTACATCAACAATGTAAAACTTAAACACAACAAAAGCTTATGGAGGAGTAGGCTGAAAAGCCAATAAGGCCCGATGGTCTGCTTATCGCAATATTAATACTTCTATATAAGATTTAGGGGTGGGAATTTCGGGTAATTGTGTACCCGGGTACCCGAAATATTTTTGGGGCAGGTATACCCCACCCCCCCCCCCCCCCCCACCCCCCCCCCCCCCCTCCCCACCGAAAAAAGGGGAAAAATAAATAAGTTTTTTGTTGTTGATTAATGTAAATTTTCCATTTCCTGGATGCCAACCTAAGACGACAAACGGTATGTAATGTACATTTACAACTCCTGCATCCCCAATTAAGATCGTTGAATTAAGATGTTGCTCTTGAAATTAATTGTATTTTTACATAGAAAACGGTGTTGAAAAAAACTTTTGTTAAGAATGAATTAAATAATTTAGTATGAGATCCTAGGTTAGGAGTTACTATCCCTAATGGTGTGGGTTAAGGGTCTAATACGAGTCATCTAAGGTCCTGTCCTGTTTTTGACTTAGAAAAAATTTAAAATGTAAAAAAAATGGGTTTTTTAAATTTTTAATTTCAGGTAACCGGGTACCTAATTTTTGCACCCTGGTATCGAAATTACCAGCCTTAAAAGATTGCATGTACAGGGTGAAAACCAAAATATGAAGGCAACCAATGCTTGAAACAATAGCTACATATATTTACTGTTATCAGCAAAAAGAATCACAACATTTCATGGTACCGATATCCAGTTATGACTATTTTGGTTAAGTTAATGCATTTTGAAACCGAACACATTAAGTATTGTACTCAATGACACATGATATTTATGATTAAGTGGTTACATGCATGAGACACAATTATGGGTGATTACCTCATATTTGTACTCATTCCATGTTGTCAATCTCCACCCGTCCTCCATGGTTCTGGTAAGACCCTAACATATATAATGTTAAAAACCTACAACAAACTGATCTCCCGAACATTGTTCACTCAATCAATAATCGCCAGATTGACAACCACCAAATCCAAACACCGCGAAACCCACAAACCGCAAAACCTGAGAACCGCTCTAGTATAATGTAGATGCATAATAACATCAGTGCATACTCTATCCTTTCTACATCAGGGCCAATATTTGTTTTTGATTATGTGGGTGCAGATTCCATCGCATTTGAGCACAATATTATGATGCGATAACCTGAACACCAGCTGATGTCATTTCGTAACTTACAGCTAATGAAATGAAATTATTAATTTCTCATCACCCGCCCACATCAAGTTTTCTCATTTCCAAAAACTTTTATTATTTGTTTGAAATATTAATGTATCTACAAAAATTATGCAATACTCTTATTGTTTAGCTCCTAAAATATCAGGGATGTCCTGCTGATGATTTTAAGGATATTTGTTTGGCAGTAGGGCACAGTATAGGGGTAATAATGAAAAGTTTAGCATTACCTGTTCCTGATGTTACTCAGGTAGGTACTCAAAATAATTTATTGCTATTCTACATAAAACAACTATTTTATTACATTGATCAAATGTGTCTTAAAAAGTGTTTTATGCATTAAAGGTAGATGTTCCGATTTTCAACTTGAAGTTTTCTATTCTACATGAAAGGTCATCCTTAAAAAAGCTGTGTTCCAAAGTTTGAGTTGCATAGCTCTAATGGTTCTTATTTTAGACGCACAAGATGCTGTGAACTGTACCCATTGAGTAGTACACAAACTATATCGGTGGTTACCACCATTCGCGGTAATTCGACGTTATTTCATCGATTTCTCCGTAATTATACCGATTTAGGCCGTCAAATTTCAGTATGATGATGAGAAAAATACGAGCTTTCATATGATATGAAAATCTCCGTATGTTTGAAATAATTCTGTGTTACGAAAATGTGATCGGGCCATCTACCTTTAATCACAAAGTGTTACCCTAACTTCCATCAAGCATCTGGTGCAATAATGAAATAATGAAATAATGAATAATGAAATAGTCGCCTGGTCCCTTACCAGAAAAAAATGTGAAGGGAAAATAAGAATCAACTGTTATTGGCCTAAGGTGACACAGGGTGTATGTGTAGATGGATTGATAGTTTAAAATTTACAAACTGTTGTAGAATGTTGACAATGTACTTACTCAGACTGCAGTAGTTGATTGGTTTTAATCAAAAGTTGTAACAAACTTAGACTCCAGTGCAAGTTGAACAAAAAGATTGATCAGCAATCGATGATCAGATGTGCAAATGTGTCCAATGTTTCACAGCATACACAGAATTATCGCCTCTTGTCCGGATTAATTGGCATAGCACCTCTGAAATACAGAAGACATTTGTGCCTTAATATATACTGGTAAGGATGCCTCTTCACCATAATAGATGCATACATGACATATTTTGTTATGATCAATGGTTAACATTCTATTTGAGGAAGACACGCCTATCTTTTGGAGGGGATTATTTGCTTCCATTTTACATGACATATGGTGTTATGATCGATGGTTTACATTCTATTTGAGGAAGACATGCCTATCTTTTGGAGGGAATAATTTGCTTCTTTTAACATGACATATGGTGTTATGATCCATGGTTAACTTTATGATTGAAGCAAATAGACATAAAACATTGATTGTGCCTGCAATCACATCACATGCCAACAATTGGGTTTAAAAAAAAGTTGACCTGCCCTTTATTAAGTGCTAAAATCTTGGTTGGCTGGTCGATTTAAAAAGAATGCTGAACATGCATCTTTCTTTTTTCCAAAAACTTGTAGTTTTTTAACATTGAACAAATAAGTGAGTAATTGACAATTGTATGCATTGAGAGATTGCAGAGGAAAAAATTTGGAAAGAATGAATTGTTACAATAGATCAGGTACGTAGGAACCCAGAAGTGTAATGATGTATGGGAAAACGGTTGAATGATGGCGCTAGATTGAAATTTGGTTGAAGTAATTTATGTGGTGAGTGATGCTGATCATTTTGATGTGATCTTCATCGAAATTACCAAATCGTGAAATTTTACATGGTTGATGGCGAAGGTAAATGGTTTCATATGGTAGTTAGTATACCTAAGTAGTACGTTGGTGCAAAACAAACTGATTTCCAGACAAAGTGAGGGCGCACTCCCATACATATCGCTCAGTGCCCCTTTACGTTGCAGTTAAACATTAACAGAACACACACACACACCCACCCCCACAAATTTAAAGGTGACCCTAGATTTTCAATTTTTTGGGTCGGACGCAAAGGGCGAGTTAACTTCTTTTCTTTTTTTTGCCTCATTGTAAGTAATGAGATAAATTCATTTGAATCAAGTTTAATTAATATCAAATACTAGTTTATGGCAATGGTCTTTTCACAGATGGTGGTAATGCTCGTAATTTCAATACACCACTTGAAATGCTGGCAGTAAGTTTGAACAATATATTATGATTATAACAAGCGTCCATATAAATGTTAATTTGACAGTTTAATTGTTAGGTGAATGGGATAGATGAAACACAAAACTTTTAATCAGCTAAACGGTTCTATTTTCTGTCTGATAGTTTTATCGTTTGCTGACGTTTGCTAAAACCACCAGTCGACTTCTTTATTAATTTAATTAATTGGGATTTTGGTTATATTGTTGTTATGGAAGTAAGATTGGACCAGGTTTGGACCAGGTCTATTAAGTTCAACTAAAAGTCTTTGAAGCTTTTTAGCCCATAATCTATTGTACTCGATTTGTCACAACTTTACAATGACTTGGTACATAGCTATAATCTTTAAAAATGTGTGTTCAAACACCAACCCAATTGACAAAAAAGGGGTCAGCTTATCCAACACTTGTCACATTTTGCCAATTTGGAACTGATCAAACTAGAATGTGAATTATTCCAATAATGTTTTATCCTAGATTGAAGGAGTGCTCATCACTCATCACTCATCACTCATCACTCATCTATAGTAGATTCACAGACTTTGGCCGGTGTACCATTTCATTATATGTGATATCTTACAATTGAGGGGGAGGCACTGATTTCGACCACTAACTTTCAGCCACTAATTTATTTGAAAGAAACAAATGCACTTTTGTCTGTTTGTTCAGGTTTTTTTACACAGTTGGTCCATGGGGACACACATTAAGGTCCCTATTGGACAAGACTCGTGCAAAATGCTTTGGCAAAATGTAACATGTTTTATTTCTTCTTTCTTATTATCTTTTGTGTTTATTTTCCTTCCTCACACAGGGGTAGAAATTCGTCTCCAAATGCGTGAATCAAATGTTCTAAATTTGATTCACGTTTGCCCATATTGATGAGTCAATGAAAAATGTAATGAGACTGAGGTATGACCTGTTTTGTTTCCCCTTTGTTTTACTTTGTAGGTATAAAGGCAGTCAAGTATCAAGCCATTTAGCCTGCCACTTGCCAAGATACAGTTAGCTTCAGCCTCCTCTACCCGGGTACTCCCCCCCCCCCCCCCCACCCCCAAAAAATGTTTTTGGTTTTTGGATTAATGTCTATTTTCATTTCCTAAGTCACAATGAAAGACAAGCTGTATGTAATGTGCACTTTCATTTTCCTGCATCTCCAACTAGGACGTTTAATTATATGTTGTTGATTTTGAAATAAATTGTATTTTTACATAGAAAACAGTGTCGAAAAAATCATACTTTTGATAAGAATGAATTAAATAATTTAGTATAAGATCTTAGGTTAGGAGTTACTCTCCCTAATGGTGTGGGTCAAGGGGTATTATGTGGGTTATTAAGGGTCAAATACGAGTCATCTAAGGTCCTGTTTTTGACTTAGAAAAAGAATTAAAATGTAAACAAAAAATCAAACTTGATCAGATTTGATTCACGCTGCTTTGTTCCTGCGCGAATCTTTGCCCGAATCGATTCGCGGATTCGCGCCGAATTTCTACCCCTGCATGCATAACATATAATTATTGTTTTCATACAATTCAATATTTTCACAACTTACATGATTTTATAACTGTTTCAACATTATAACATTATATTTCATCATGTATTCTTTTACACAGATACTTGTATATTATCTAATTTTGTAAATTCATATTTCATTTTGATATAAGTTTTACATCAAATCATCAACTATGTTTACAATATTGATTCAGCATTCTGTTTTATTTCTGTTTGCAATATAGATTCACCCGAACTTGAGAAACGCGATGTACAGTTGCTGCCAACTACCCAGCATGCAGTTCACCACAAGGTAAATATCAAACTGAAATTGCAGCATGACATTAGAATAGAAACTTTTGTAGTTTTAAAATGTGCTACAACATGCGCTCTACTGAACATTAGTATTTCAATACCTAAGAAAATAATAGCTAGTGTATACAGACTGTAACAAAACAAATTATACAATAACTATTATGTCGACATGACAAGAATAAAAGTGATGATAGCATAATGCTAAAATAAGTAAAATATCAGCTACCAGTTACAATTTATTTGGTGTTTCTTTTTTAAAAGGTATGTCCGTTCACCCAAGTAGGTGAAAATGAGTTTGATCAACCAGTGCCACTGTTTTTGAGCGTACCAAATCGCTTGTTAGTAGCGATGTTAATGAATGGTTTTGTAACCATCATTCAGGTTAACAAGGAAGAAGAGGGAAAAACCAAACATGTTTTTTAGCATTTTTAAGTTTCTTTAAAAAAATTCATTATTATTCTATTCTTCAGTACCCAATCTTTGGCAATTTGCCACTGTATGTTCACAGTATGATATTCATTCCAGTTTGCATTTGTTTCTTTCACTTTAAGACGCAAAGTGGCCCAAGTGATTAGTTTAGACTAGTTTCAACAATTGGTCGGTCACATCTTTGCAATTATACCACCGATTTGAGCAAAACAACATTTATTGTTAGAAGCTGAAGGCATTACCTTTGCAAATAAGCAAAACTCAAAACAATAATTCCCACGCTGGCATTTAATAAATGAAGCTCGTAATTAGAGACACGGTTCAAAAGGTCAACTTAATACTACGCATACTATAATACGTGGAGGCGATGATCTGTGAATCATGCCGTAACACGCGGTTATGTATCCCAGGGTGCACTGCACTGAATGATACAGTTATTAAACTCCCTGAGCTGCCGAAAAATGGTTCTGTGAGCATGTCATGTGCGATCGCGATATGAAACGATTGCAGAATAAAATAAGAATGATTTGCGCCCGGGATTTGTGGCTTGTCGGACAATTATCGCGGCTGAAATAACAATTCCGGATTTCACGGAACTGTTTACAAAATCAGTGATTTAGCATGAAAACCGTGAATTTTGCCGTGAATACCGTGATCACGGGAAACGCCTAAGCTTAGGCCTAACGAGACAAAAACAAATAGGGTAGGTCGGTCGGGATTTTTTGTTTTTGTTTTTGATTTTGATTTTGAAATCACCTGCTTTGGGGACTTAAAATAGCCGAAAATGAAAGCAAACAGTCAGAAACTTTAATACTTTGTTCAATTTTTATATATATATATATTTAGGTTTTCTAGAAGTAATGTGTTCCAGAACGTAATGTGTTTGTGTTATATAGAAAAAGATCTACGGTCAACCAAGTTCATGGGTGTTAAACCATCAACACGCTCCAGATGGTATGATAAACCTCCCTAACGTCCCAGTGAGGTCCTATGTCACTTGTCATGAAATAAGGCTGATATTACAAGCTCGTGTAATGTTTATACTATATCACGACGCAGCTGCTGTAAAATTATAGCCGGGAATAAAATTAACTGTAAATTAATTAAATATTATGCCGGTGATGTGATCGGAAGATTGATTATGTGTATGTGTACATTGTATTTCATGCATAGCAATTATAATGTGTACATAATAGACATTAATTTTGATTTGTCAAGTTAAAGTTAAACTAGAATTTCAATGAGATCCACTTATATTAGTACAAGCGCACGTGGTGTGTCGCGACGATTTAAAAAAAATGTGCGCAGCTACGCACTATCACTACACAGTTGTTCAATTCAAACTTTGTTATTTGCCCAAGTTGCATGGCTGTATACTTTAAACTCTAAATATGAAATAAAAACTAAAACTATAACACAGCATATTCATATGGTAGATAACGCCTTTACTGTTCTTTATGAAGTTTGGTCAGTGATTTTAAAGGGAATTGTCATGGATAAAATCGTAATGATTTGCTTTTATTTTGCGTACAATATGTCCAAAATCTGATAAAAATTAAGTGAGCATTTTGATCAGTAAAACAGTGCATAATCTGTTTCACACTTTAGATAGAGGCATGCACCCGGTGTGATCTTCTATATTTACTAAGGAAAGTTTTAAGTGATTATTTTAATATAATTTCATTTATCATTCTAGAAACACACAAAGGATCCAGAAGTGACGCAAGAGTACCTAGACAGAATATATGCACGCTACTTGCAGTGGGTCTACATTGATACAAAGGTAAAATAGAATGCCAAATGTAATAGGGCACATAACAATGGGCCATGATGTCTGGAAACGCAGTGTTTTGTGATAGTTAAGGGTCTCTTGGGATGTAGTTGTGCCTAAGGGTAGTGTTATGATCAAATAGAAGATATTTGGGACTGCCCAACAGTTACGCATAGGAAGTGTTGCTTTATATGTGTTCAGGTGCAAGAGCACTTACATGTACTAGGTTTTGATATATGTGTGTTTGGCCTTTGAACATGGTTAGAGCAGACAGTCCAAAGGTTTATACATAGGAAGTATTACTTTATACATGCTGAAGGGCCGTATGGAGATACAATGTTTTGACAGAACAGCGATGAAATGTAAATTTTTTATTCAATAGAGAAAACAGTATGAGCATTAACAACCTTGATCGGAGGTGATCAGATGGTGAACATACAGGCTTGTAATAAAAGTCGTGTGGTTTAAATGACCATATTGTAAAATCTTATTGTAACACTTTTTGACAAAATGTTAAAGTGTGTACTTTGACCACAAGCATTCCCGACACCAAAATTGGGTACTAAAGGCAGAATAATTGAGGTTGTTTATTTCATGTGTAATCCAACAGACATTTATTTATTATTATATCCTTCATCAATATATTCCTGTTCATTAATTGGTTAAAAGTGTGTCACATGATCAAAAATAGTCTCACCATTAGGCAAGAAAGACCAAAAATGCTATTGACGAGGGAGAGAGGTACTATTTGGAGAATGAAATAGTCTACTATTACCCTATGACCTCGATTTACGTGTCAAAGTTCTCTTTATGTTAATATTAGGACAGTTGACTTTAGGATTGACAAGCCTTAAAACGTAAACAGACAACAGTTTCAACAATGGCGGCTGTTGGTGAAACTCCACGGTTTCGGCGTGTAAATGAGGATCAATTGACAGCGCAGACAGCGAGAACACTATAAACAAATAAAATATGGGGTGTCATTTTGTCGCGAATTTTGCAAGGAAACCAACGCCGATTACACTTTATTGGAAAACACCGTACCCTTACCCGTACATGTTGCTTTCCAAGTTGTACGCCGGTGCCCGTAACCGAATTAAATTTGAATTGAACAGTTCGTGAGTTGGAACTTTTTGAAACTTTTGAACAGTTAACTTTTGACTTTGAAACATACTGCAGCTACAGTATAGTGCCAGGTAGTGAGTAAAATTCTTTTTTTATATTTCTCGTTGCCTATGCCCTAGGCCTAGGCTAAAATGTGCAAAGCTTAGTGTTAGCCTAGTAAGGCCTAGGCTTAGCTCAGTCTTGAGAGTCTACTTTTAACAAATTAATGAACAAGAAATATATTGATGAAGGATATAAAACAAATATTTTCTGCTCTTTATTCGGGATCTGGTGGAATCTATTGGGCCCCTCGGTGAACTGGAGACCGTGGGGTACTATTTTCCCTCGACCTTCGGTCTCGGGAAAATAGTACCCCACACGGTCTCCAGTTCACCTCGGGGCCCAATAGATTCCACCAGATCCCTCAAGAGCAGTAAATATTTGTATACTATGCCCTGTATGTACCCATAACCGCTGTGCCAGAAACAATGCTCAGCATACAACTAGGCTGGCTCACAATTCAGTGTTTCTATATATTATCATGGTAATTCCCAAGATTTGTTGATTTATGAAATAAAAACCCTATTCAGTTTTTTGTTAGAGTTTAGAATAGGGTTTGTGAATGACATTGCATTTAATTAGACAAAGAAGGGTCAAAATCCATTGCATCCTAGAGGTCAAATCTATTTTATGTGCATCAAAATGTGATTAAACTTACCTCAACTCTGTTTCTGTATTCTAGCTGCGGAAAAGTTTCCAGGGACAAGAAAAAGATGCCATGGTAAGTACTGCATGAATGGATGTATTCTTGGTGGAAAGACTCTATTATGGATTCAAAACCTTATGAATATACGCCTAACACAAAAAGTCCCTGACCAGGCGCTTTTATGTTGGCTAATCCAAAGTCAATAATTGATAACAACAATCTGAGATATACATTAAATGAGCACATTTTTTCTCCGTAGTTTGATAACTCATTAATATAAATCCCTGTAAAAGAATTTCAGAGAGATAGGTGGTTTATACAGGGTGTCTCAGAATGATTTAAAGTAAAGGTGCAGTTAGTTAGATTGCTTATGATTCTAACATCTATATGATATTTAGCTTTCATAGGAATTTTGAATTTTAAAAATCAAACGTTTCTGACAGAATTATGAATTCTTATATAAACATGGTAGATTAGATGTTTAACCAAAATTGCCTCTTGAAACTTGTAAAATCATTAATCATGTCTCGGCACAACACTCAATTTGAATGATATGCAGGTAATTTGATGTGTCCTATTAATTTCCACTATAAAGTTAATAGATATTTACTATCTGTGATGTTTTATGAATCAATATGTGAATTGAGTTAGGAAATTGTTCAACTTGAGTGATTTCTACCATACTTTCTTAACCCTAACCCCCTGAGTGCTAAAAAATGCTAATCCAAAGTCCCTCTCCAAACGCATGCGCTGTCGGTTTTCGATGAAGTAGTCAACCGAGCCTATATAATGAGCGCAATATACTGCGCGAATGTGTAGCTGAGGGCCGTGGCTTAGTGGTTGGAAGGTGGGGCTTGAGAACGGAGGGTCCCCGGATCGAATCCCGGCAGGTTCCCGGAGATTTAGTTGGTGTTTTTTCCTCGAAAATTGTGATCCCGATCAAAAATCCTAAACCGGGGTTAGGGTTAAGTGGCGTTTTGAAGTTTGGTGCAAGTGTCAATAAATGAAACACGCTGAAAGTGAAAAACATGGTATAAATCATTCTGGGACACCCTGTATTATTTGGGGAAATTGCTCACCAGGTTCCACGTTGACTTGGCTTTCCCCCTGACATCTGTCTCTTGATTTTAATGATGGTATAGACAACTAACAACAATTAACAACAATTCTCTTGTCTCTCGTCAAAATACAAATCTCAGGGTCAGTTTTTTGCTATGTGGTGTGAGAATGAGAGAATGAGAAAACGGAAGACGGAGCTTGAGTTGGAGATGTCCAAGATTAAGCATGAGAACCATCTTGATGAACAGCTAGAAATACAAGTAAGTTATCATGCCCTTAACTTGACTCGTTTACCTCTAAAGTCATGTAACTCCTTAACTCTACATGTACTCCCTAAGTTGAGTTAAGGATTTACCAGGCTACTTGAGTTAAATTTGACCAAAGAATACCAATCTCTAAAAGTTGCACAGGCCCCTAAATCCGACACAATATGTTATTGTGACATTCCATACTCATTAAAAATGCAACACCACCCTTGTGCATGAAGCTGCGCGGTCATTCAGCAATTCAACAGATGCATCAGGTGCCTGTATGTGCGTTAAAACGTTGCATAAAAATGATAAAAGGAGATGCACTATATGCTATCCACCTTGGCGACAAATTTAACAAAAAATGATGCCAACTACACTCAGATCACACGGTGACCACGGTCAAAGTGCGTTTGTGCTCGGCCTCGGTAAAAATACAATACAAATGTAATCAAATCAGTAATGATATATTTGCATATGATATATTGATCTTAAACTGTCCTTGGACAACCAGAGTTTGATTTGATTTGATTTAAGATCATTTGGGTCCTATGACCCTAGATAACCCAATAAGCTTACAAAAGTGTATATAGCTTATTTCCATTTGGGTCCATTAAATGTGTGAACAGATACAGACCGGGATGATCCCCTACTCTTTACGAAAGAGTCTGTAACCTTTTTAACATGCTCGGGTATTGCTCTTCCGATGCACAGGACCACCATTTCTATGTGACTTTTGAACCACTGGTTTCTGCTGCCATTAGGAAATCGTCACAACCACTTCGCTTCATTTACCAGGCTACCGACACGGCGCACACAATGTATCAGCACTTAGATTGTAATATCCCCTAACAGCTCCCTAATCTCGCTTGGGTCGACGAGGCAATTGAGACTAAGTACCTTGCCTAAGGATACAAACATTTTGGCTATAGCTGGGCTAGAACTCACAACCTTTATATCATGAACCCTGCATGCTATCCACTAGACCACACATGCAGTTACAGATGATCTTTTTCAATTTTTTGTTATGAATTAAGGTAACCCAATATATAGGCCTATAATAGCGGGAGCATGTTTCAAAATGCAGTTTGTCTATCACCGAACTCTCTTTCCCAAGAGACAACTTCCAACTAATTTTCTTCAAGAAATATTCTCAGTTCAATGTAATAGGACCTAAGGTAAAAGGTTGTATGTGGTTCATGATATATTTATTATGGAAATAGTCGTGATAGATAGATAGCCAGGTGTGGACAACCAGTCCAGATAGTGTAAATACGTTTGGTATATTACGACTAGGGTTTAACATTTAACTTGAGTACATTCCATGTCTGAACATGGCTTATGATACCAACCATAGTGAGTAGTTACGCCTTTAGCTTTAACTAAATACACTAAATTGAAGCTACGGGATTTTCACTCGGATATCATTAACATTAACATTAAACTTGAAACTGTAAAAGACCACAATTACCTAGTAGTCAGAAATGTTATGATTACTGTTCTTCATGTTGTTGGGCTGGTTCGTTTGCATTCAGGCTGGTAACTTTAACTGCCTGGCTCACTGGTTGGGAAAAATGAAGATACACCCCTGGCCATATATGGTAGACTGTATACCACAAACATACATTTATGCAAATTGGTATGATATATCAAAACATTTTCTTGATGACTCTCATATTTTTTCCAGCGCTCCGGCCTCGGACCAATTACAGCCAATACTGACCAATATAAACATCAGTACAGTACCATGGCGCACGCCTTGGACACCACTAGACATCAACTGCCACTGAGGGGAATACATGTACCGGATAATGAAGATGTGTATCAAGGTGGGTGTCCATATTAAGGGGTTCTAATACCTTAATTAACATGACACATGTCTTGGATACCAATCAGGGAATACACATACATGAATGATGATGCCTATCAAGATAGGAGTCTTAGATTATAGTCTTAAACCTAACAGCCCTATTGTTTAATCAGTTCCAAATTGGCGAAGCGAACATTTGTGGCTAATATTTATCCGCGGGCACAAATGTAATACCTACTTAACTACCGCTCGCTGATACCCCCTTTATGATGCGCAAACGCACACTTTCACCAATAAATATGCGCAACGACATGGATTCTTTTTGTGCATGGACAAATACAAGCCTCACAATTCTAGCCAATTTGGAACTGATTAAAATATATTGTGCTACAAATACAACTCCAATGCTGTATTGGTAGACCTCCATTCCACAGTCTCATGACACGTCATCATGTCGGGCTGTATATGCACTTGTAAAAACTTTTTTATTAGAAGCTGATTCAAGTGGCGTATAGGATTGAGACTCTCATACAGGCGACCTGTGAACAAAACGATTATAAACGGTGCTCAAAATGATTTAATATATTTACTTAGGGTAATGTCGCCTACTTTCAGTCAGCGCCTATTTTCGGTCACTGGTCAAAATCGTGTAATTGCATCAGTCGTCGCCATTTTAAAAGCAATACCGGGCATCAACTATGCGGGTTTTTTTTAGTCGTCAGTTTATAACGACGAAGTCATTTTTATTACACGATTTGGGCGAAGTGACCGAAAATAGGCGCTGACCGAAAATAGGCGACTTTACCCTATATAGTTTCATAGTTATGAGCATATATATTACCTGGTAAGTTACTTTTTCTAAACACTGTAGATTGATTGGAGTGTTAAAACACCCAATTTAAAACCCAACCTTTTTGTATATTACTCTCCTTAAGACTTTAAAACCTCCCATATTGACAATCAATCCGATGCTCTTAATTCCTACTTGATAGTTGTTTCAGGACATCCATGATATTGACACCCTTCCATGACACATTTTTGTCCTCTTCTTTTAGACGCTCTTATAACCCGCTTTGACAGTTTCAAGAGACCCATATAGACACCTAATCCATTGCACATCTTGCTATCATCTTTTAATGGATGCACGTCACCTAAGGTTATGCAAGGTCATCCTCACCCCTTCTGCGTATCCGTGCCTGTGCAAGACATAAGCTCGACCTCACAGTGCTGATTGACTTGTTGCTGCTAGACTGAATCCTTCAGTTGTGCAATGAGCTGATCATACATGCGCCCTCTTGTGTTTATACAACCAGGAGGATATGTGATTTTTGTCCATTATTATGTCATAATACCGCCTTGGATAGTAGTTTCAAGACACCCATATTGATATCCCGTCCATCACACATTTTGTTATCAACATTCAGATGCTCTTATAGCTGCTTTGGAGGACAGCGAGAGGCTGCTGCAACAATTTAGTCTGACGGTGGGAAGCAGTCAACAGTCAAAGGTCACCAGCTTTGCCAAAGCTGTGCAGACGCTAGAGAATGTTGTGCAGAATGAAGAAAAAGAATTGCAAAGGTGAGAAAGTTGATGGGAGAAGTGTCATATGGGAAATAATGATCTATTCTTGATTTGGGCAAACCACACTGGTTCAGTGTTCATCCCTGTTTCTAGTAAAATATATTTACTAAACTGACATTCAAATCTTGAGACGTAGTTGATTAACCATTGTATTATATTTATGCAACAATTGAAATACCCACATGGCTGTCTACCTGGGGTTGTCTAGGTAGGATTTACACACTTTGTGGACTTAGATTATATCTAACCCTAACTTTTACAAAAAGGAAATAAATCAGTTGAAAAATCAGTCCTCTAGTTCAGTCAGTTCCTAATTGGCGAAACCTGTTTACAGCAGCAAATGAATTCAGAAGAGCATCATACTCAAAATGCTGGCATGTCGCAATATGGCACGCAATGTCGCAGTGTCATTGTGTGCGTGATGCTTGCATATGCCAAAATTGGGCTTATACACTTGGATTACTTTTGCTCGCAGATAGATAAAAAACAAATATTTCTCGCCAATTTGGAACTGATTGAACTATAGTGGGAATCAAACCATGGACCTCTGCATATCAAGGCATGTCTCTTAACCGCTAGACTAGCGAGGGGTGAACTGGTCAGGACATGATTTTAATCCCTCTTAAACATTACGGAATAAAGCAATACTACTATTATGATCAGTACACACAATAATACGAATAGAGCTGCGAAACACATGATCGTCCACCCTGAGTCGACAGTCATGTGGGTATTCCCTTACTGCATATATTTATATACTTGAGGGATTTTCAAAGTATTGACACCTTAAGGGAAGTGTCAACCCTAAATATATGAAATTTATCAAGCACTGTAACTTTTAAACTAATAATGTAATGTACATAAAAGTATACAATTTTTCAAATGAAATGAGTCGGAGAATCTATATTTGGTATTAAATTTCCCCCAAAAAAGTGATTTCTACATTTTTGCCCAAAAATCCCTTTTTTGGTGCCAAAAATTTTCAGACAACCTAACAACATCAGTTTTTGATTAAAAATTTCAATATTTCACCAAAATCATCTAAAGTCAATTATCTAGGAAGCACTCTTTTTTTTTTGCTTAACATTTTTTATTTTTGAAAATATTGACCAAAAAGTGCCAACAATGAGATTTTTATCTCAAAAATCACATTTTTGGCACTTTTTGGATGCATATCTCGAGTTTAAAATCCATAATCGAAAAAATAAAAAAATGCCTCCTAGCGCTGAAAGTCCTCTACACAATGGTAGTAAAATCTTACCTGATAGTTTGATATCTTTTTAGTTATGCTGTCTGAAAAATCATAACATTCCTTCAAATTTGAACTTCTAGAAAACAGCGAATTAGTAAAAATATTGACGTTTTCCACCATTTAAAGCCAAATATTCTCGGAATACACGGGCGTGTGACCTTAAAGGCGAGTATACTATTATGAACAATCAAAATAAACTATCAGATTCAATTTATATTGTCACAATGTTAAGAAATTGGAAGAAAACTGAAATTTAAATGATCGTAAGATTGGCCTTTGTTTACATTTTTATCCCCCTGGTTTGTAAAACCAGAAGGGGATTTTGTCATCATGTAATGTGCGTCTGTCTGTCTGTATGTCGGGGGGGGGGGGGGGGGGGGGGGTGTGCGTGTGTGCCTTTTGGTTAGCCTTTTTTTCCAAATGCTGTATCTGTTGAAAGGATGGACAGATTGACTTCAAACCTTCAGTGATAGGTAGGCCATGGTCAAACACTGTAGCTGCTTGTTTGGGGGTCTAATTTGCCATTGTCAAACACTGTAGCTGCTTGTTTGGGGGTCTAATTTGCAAAGGTCATCTGAGGTCAAAGGTCATCTAGAGGTCAAATCGTAAAAGTTGCCCGATTGACGTCAAACTTAGAGAAAAGAAACATGAACACCGGGTGAACATGTCTAAAATAAATTAGAGGTCATCCAAGGTCATCTGAGGTCAAAGGTCATCCAGAGGTCAAATCGTAAAAGTTGCCCGATTGACGTCAAACTTGGAGACAAGAAACATGAACACCAGGTGAACATGTATAAAATAAATTAGAGGTCATCTGAGGTCAAAGGTCATCCAGAGGTCAAATCGTAAAAGTTGCCCGATCGACGTCAAACTTGGAGACAAGAAACATGAACACCGGGGGAACATGTCTAAAATAAATTAGAGGTCATCCGAGGTCAACGGTCATTAGAGGTCAACCAAGGTCAAAGGTCAACAAGGGGTTAATTTGTGCAATGAACACCGTGGGAACATGTAAAAAAATAATTAGAGGTCATCCGAGGTCATCTGAGGTCAAAGTTCATCCAGAGGTCAAATCGTTAAAGTTGACCGATTGACCTCAAACTTGGAGAAAAGAAACATGAACACCGGGGGAACATGACCCATATATGACCGTTGACCTCATTTAGTTGATCTCCCAGCCAGGGGGATTCGCAAGTCGTGACTTGCAGTATTTTTAGGCATTGTGTTGCGCTCTTTTGTTTTTGCGTCTTCGTAGCGGATATTAAGCGGCGCGTCTAGTATTACGCACGGGAAGATTCAGCGCGCGACGCAATAATCGAACAGCTGTCGCAGCATTTGAAAAGCGCGGAACTCCGCTTAATTTCCCGCCAAATAACCATGCGCCTTTTCCTGGCTCAAACTTACCAAAACAACAATTTAAAATCACCCAAAAGAACGGGAAATAATCGCTTCCGATTAGTAACTTATGATGGTAATGATAGAATACAGTCATCACAATAAGTAACTGACCAGGTAATAAACATGCTGATAACTCTAAGAGTATACCTCCTACATAAACATATTTAATTATTAAGTTGTTGAAAAATTTCTCTTCTTGAATTTGAGATATTACACGCTAAGAATGGTTGATTAATGAGGAAGTTACGATCCCAAACGTTAGGGCAAGTCTGATTTTCATTTTAACATTTTCTTTTCAACACGGGGAGAGTACGACAGGTAAGGCGTGTGTGCCGTATTGATCAACCGTTACAATGCCACCGGTCGACTATCCAACTACCAGGCCATCGACGGGTGAATTGGCACTACCACTACCAGTAATCAATAATTTGCCGGTCTGAGTCCCCGTGTTGAAAATGAAAATGTGAAAATGAAAGTCAGACTTGACAGTACATTTGGGATTGTAACCTCCTTAATAATCAGCCATTCTTAGCGTGTAATATCTCAAATTCAAGAAGAGAAATTTCTCAACATGTTTATAATCTAATATGTTTATGTAGGAGTTATACTATTAGAGTTATCAGCACATTTATTACCTGGTCAGTTACTTATTGTGATGACTGTACATATAAAAGTATAAAATAATAGAGAAATATGAAATTCAATTTTTGAAACAAGTGCCGGGTTGACACTGCCCTTAACTATACATGAATCCAGCTGAGATATGTCAGTATTTTTCAGAAATATGGCACTGTTACTTTACATAAACGCCTACACTAGACATGAACCAAGCTGGCATATGTCAGTTTTTTTAGAAATATGGCACTGTTACTTTACATAAACAGCATCCTTACTGATAATCAGGCTCTTGATTTGTTTATGAAATAGCAATGCTATAGTCTATTATCTATCATGAGACAGTGACGTTACTTCAGGCGCCGGCGTATATACACATGCGTAGAAAGGCGGATGTGCGTGCGTAAATGCTGCGCCTGCAAAGTTACGTCACTGTCCAGAGGAATAGAATATAGCCGTAATAGCTGAACTGTTTATGGGCTGCTTTTGACTAATCTATATAATTATAAGTCTGTGATGAGGGCCAAAATGGAAAATGATTCCCCTCTGCCCTGCACAGTGGAACATTACGCCTTTTGTGTTACGATTATTTGGGGGTTTTTTCAGGCACTATAGTCGCCGGCAGAGAATTTCAGCACTGCCCTACGCGCAAGTGATAAATAATGAGCGTGTGGGCGGTAACATTCTTGACGCCATTGATACAATCGGGCCAATCGGATGCGCCTGTTGGTCAACTTATGGCAACAGGCACTTCCGTGTTAACGCTTAAAATGCGGTCGTAACAGAAAAAAGTGCTGAAGTTCTTTGCAGCCGACTATAGTAGAAGGATAGCTTGGTGGCAGTGCAACAATTTAGGCATTGACTATAAACATGATATAAATCAGTTAGATAATCTCTTCATAATGTTAAGATTTCAATAGGCATGTAGTTCTTGTTTTTGTATACCTTTCTTTATTTTACCCATCCATATAATTTGTTATTGAACTTTTACACAGATGTCAGGAATTGTTAGCGGCCACAAGCTCACTGACAACTCACGCCAGCTCATTGCAGATTCAACGACTAGAGGGACTCTCATAACTCAGTTGACTCACCGCATACAATATATGCTACTACCAGCCTTGAACAAAATCAATTGGAAGTGCATTCATATATTATATATCCAAGTTATTTAGATTAGCCATAAAATGGCAACACTAGAAGAAGGTGCTGAGATAATAAAAAAAATATTACACACAATGCTCTTATTCAACATACAAATATAAGTACCCCTGAAAATGATCAGGGCATGCACAAGAGTAACCGAATCACTTGCCTAGGCAAATAAAAGTGAACCTATAGTGATATAAATATGATGTTGCCGATTCTTCAAATTCGCTGATAAAAGGGGTATTCTGAACTATTACTCCCATTAGAGCTCATTAGGTGAATCTCCCAGCCAAGTCTTGACTTGCAGTATTTTTACAAATAATACAGAATTATACTGTAAAACACTATTAATTTGCGGATACTTCATTTCGTGAATTTAAAATTATTGCTATTTTAGCGGGCACTTAAATCTTGTGAATCTGGAAATTTTACTGCTACTTTCAATGCAAAATTGTCATTTTCGTGGGTATTTAATTTAGCGAATCCTCATCCCTCGCAAAATTAAGTGGTTTTACAGTAGGGTAAAGTCGCCAGTTTTCAGTCAGCGCCTATTTTTGGTCACTTCGCCCAAATCGTGTAATGAAAATTACCTCGTCGTTATAAACTGACGGCTAGAAAACCGCCGCATAGTTGATGCCCGGTATTGTTTAAAATGGCAACGACCGATGCAATTACACGATTTTGGCGAAAGTGACCAAAATTAGGCGCTGACCAAAAACTGGCGACTTTACCCTACTTAATTAATTCAACAACTCCCCCATACCTTAAGTACCGTAACAAAGCGTTGTTGATTTGAGATAAACCCACTCTTCATATGCAAATTAATAGGATGGCGAACCTTATTTGGAAGCCATGCATCGATGCAAAATTGTAAACAAACAACAAATGTTCGCAAAATGTGTTCATTTTTTCGCCCATTTTTTTGGCGTATAAATGCATTTCGCCATGCGATCCTTAAAGTTAGCAAACAGCTTTATATACCAAAATGTAGCTATATCCCTGAAGAAAATATTTTTGGCGAGGGTCATATGTCACGGATCATTCCTAAAGCCACAATTTTAGCCAGAACGGTCGCTACCCAGCACAAGAGAATCGCCATTTTGTATCATCGCGCGGTGAAATGAGTTTCCTTTCATCATCTAATGGACCGTACCTCTATTGAAATGGAGGGGTGTGTTTTGATTTGATACAAATATTCTATAAACATGTATCAAAATGTGTTATATAAATTAAACGTATTCTTGATTTAATTTTTCTCTGAAGTTGAAGGTGGTGTGTGAATAAAATGCTATTTACAAAATATTTTAAATTCCACAATTACTTACGCAATAATTTGTCTTCTCTAATGTTTACCTTTTGTAACCCATCCCATTCAGAAGTTCCCTCGCCCATTTACAGGGAACGGACAATGTCCAAATAAGGGCTTAATTATAATAAAATGTAAACATTTTGTTCCGTTTTTTAAAGAGCAGCTATTTTTTTATGTCAAATTAAGCCTATTAAACCACGTTTTTTACTTGTTTTCATCAATTTTCCAAAATGCTATTCACATATGAATGATGTAAATATGTTTGGTCGTTGTTGAACGGGGTTCAACAAGGTCTTCGTCGTTGTTTATCTTAAATCCACAACGGTAAGACGTGTTTATTTTGCTCGGGCAGCTTCCTCACAAAATAAACCCGTCTTACAGTTGTCGATTCAAGATAAACAACTCCGAAACCTTATTGAACCCCTAAATATACAACAGATTATTTTACCATTCAAAGATGAATGACAAAGATATCTCAATAAACTATCACATATCTTCTTCATAAACCAATTTATACTGTAATTGTCTGCTATGGGCCTGTATCTCTCAAGCTACCTTTTGTTTGAGTTCTACCGGACGCAGTTAATATATAAAATACAGATTTCTGTAAATAAATTGTTACGAGGCACATCTATTCTTTTGCTTGTCTTATGCTACATTGAATCATTTGAATAAGCGCGGTGTTATGACCGATCGCTGTGGTAGCAACTGTTACTATGAATAGGAAATATAATCATAATATCGATACACTTGGTTGCAATCAAGACGATTTATTGAGTGTGCAAAAACAAATTCTACGAAGTAATAAGGGGTAATGATAAGAATATGGGCTTATTCCGAGTGCTGTGATAACAATATCTCAATTTTGATGGTAAAAAATGGATTTGATCGGGCCACCCACTTTTAATTTCTGGGGTTTGGCTTACAAATTGTAATGTTAGATTTTGTTATACAATATAGATATGACTGCATAGTATAGCACCTGTTTCTGAACATTTTGGTGGAGAAGGTGTATGTTTGTTAACACTTTCCACGCAGCAGGCATCTGCAGACGACATTCCAAAATTTCACAAAATGTTTCAAAAATGTCAAAATTACTGTATTTCATTACCATATTTGGAATCACCATGAGAAATGCATTGAAATAATTACAAACATGCCTAGTGTTTGGTCAGTAATCTTTGAGATAGACTTTGAAAATTATGAAAGGTTTCTGACAAATCTGTTTTGTGTATTGTAAAAATAATAGCCACGTGGAAAGCGTTAACATTATCAAGTACATTATGAAGCGTATACAGTAGGGCGGGGCGTAAATAGGGAAGGTATTTTGTTCAAATCGGCCATGGTCAAAATGTATTCCACTTGACCCCACATGATCAAATATGCACTCTAATTATTTTCGGAGGGGATCTTCAGACCCCACCACTACCCTTGATCCCCTTATAGGGAAATACATGGTAAAGTTGCTAATTTGGTTTAGCAAAATTAAGTTTCGACCTAGAACGAAGTGATACATATTTTTTTCAGCACAATGCATTTCTATAAGGTACCCATAATGACATATTAAAAGTCTGAAAATATCAGAGTGTTAGAAATATGACTTATTTGAATAAACTTAAATTGGCCGCTAATTTGAGCATTTTCATTGTTTTGGACTTATTTCTAGATAGTTATGTCACTTTAAATAGCTTCAGCATACATTTCAATTTCACCTTTGCCTTTGTATGGTAGAATTTATAAGTACATGTTGTGTTTAAAGTGTGTGATATAAAATACAAAGTAGACAAAACGATAAAGTACATTGTTTCAATGGAATAGGCATATTTTTCGGACTTTAAGGCTTGCCAATCTAACATTTGAGCCATTGGTAACGTAGGTTTCATCAGTAAATTTTAACATTACCATATGAAAAAATAAAAAGTTGAGAATATTTGTCCGAGTCAAAATTCAAAGTGTTATCTTTAATTCTTTAGGTGTTACAATAGTTTTGAGAACATTTGAATTCTCACAAATTCTGAAATCCGAATTGGTCGTTTTTAGTGGTTTTGAGCCCTAGCTTATAGAAATGCATTGTGCTGAAAAAATATGTATCACTTCGTTCTAGGTCGAAACTTAATTTTGCTACACCAAATTGGCAACTTTACCATGTATTCCCCTATAAGGGGATTAAGGGTAGTGGTTGGGTCTGAAGACCCCCTCCGAAAATGTTTTAAAGTGCATATTTGATAATGTGGGGTCAAGTGGAATACATTTTGACCATGGCCGATTTGAACAAAATACCTTCCATATTTACGCCCCGCCCTAGTATACAGTCCTCAAAGAAGTAACTTACCAGGTAATAAATATGCTTATAACTCCAAAACTTTAGCTCCTATGTAAATGAAAGTTGCACTTTCTCCCATTCTTTTCAGTGTAGCATTCTTAATTGTTGACTGATCTTCGTGAACAATATCTCAAATTGAAGAGTAGAAATTAATCCATGGATTTGTCATTTGATATTTTTAAGCTGGAACTATAGAGTTATGAGCGTATCTATGACCTGGTAAGTTACTTTTTTGAGGACTGTAAATAATTAATAGATGTGTATATTGTATTGACAACCGTTTCTGGTTAGACTAGCCATTGAACAAAGTGCTCAATACCGTACATGGTAGAGCTTATAAAAATTCAGAGGTATAGACCTTCCGGAATATTATCGCTACTCTGAGTTTCATGGACAATCCCATACGGTCATTTTGTCCAATTGTGTATATTGTAATTTAAATAGCTTTTTGTACATATTGGCGTTGTATTTATTGTAAAATAAAATATCTTTGTATAATATACAATGTAGAACCAAACTGAGGTAAAGTGTGTTTATCAATAATATTTTCAATTATTGGAAAAAGTTTACGGTACTTTAGGTCCAAGATACTGGAATGTTCTAGTATCACTTTGATACTAGCACAAAATGTTCCAGTATTGCCCAATATCGGGATAAGATTATGTACCAGTATCGACCAATACTGATACATTTCGATGTTCCAATATCGATCGATACTGGCAGTATTTGAACCAGTATCACCTGATACTGGAACATCAAAATATATCAGTATTGTTCAGTAAAATACATCTTTGAACTTCAAAAGGGTCACCTTTTACATGAGTTATGAATGATTCAATGTACTGTAAAAGTCAATATTTTCGCGAGAAGATATTTTCTTGAAAATGGTCATAACAGCCATTTCGCGATTTTTTATTTTCGCGATTTTCAACATTTGTGAACAAAAGTCAATAATTTTCGTGAGTTTATATTTTCGCGGATGAGGATTGATTCGCGAAAATAAAAACCTTGCGAAAATTTCTACTTTTACAGTAATCTACTTTAACATTTACATATATTTTCTAAAATTATGTATCAAATTTAATCTTGTCGTCTCACCATCAATCCTTCCCTAACCAGGGGTATTGTTATTGACACCCCAACCGCCCCCCCCCCCCATTATTTTTTTGCTTTGCTAAACCGCTCAAAATAAATCGTCAAATGAGTGAATATTTATTGTCCTACCACGGATTGTGTTTATTGTCAGTGCTATTAACTTCAATCAGGGGTGTCCCACTTAACTTGCCTATCGGAAGCCACTTAACTTCGGTCAGCATAGCCTTGGTTGCGCTATACTGATAAGGCATGATTGTAGGGGGGAGTTGTGTACATGTATAGTAAGGTAACCGCGATAAAACAAAAAACAACAAAATAAGCGAATATCATTTACCTTGGAGCACTATAAAAAGGAAAATCTGGAAATGATTCTTTTTTACTAAACAGTTGGGAACACAGCACTTGGCATACTGTCTTTTGTGGCTCACAAATATGCATATGGTACTATAGCATTTTAGAGGATATTTGTTAATAGGCAATGATAACCATACACCTTTTACTACATCTATGCATAATGGAAAACTGCATGTATGACGGATGGTAAAGCATTCATTAGTGTTTCGTGATGTAAATCCATGTAGCAACTATAACTCACATCATGTTTAGGGGCATTTGTTTATGTAAACAATCATGTACAATATAACTATGACAATGTTATAAAAACAAATCTTAAAACTGAGAGTGTTCGTTTTGGTATGACACAATTCTCTTATGATACTCTTCCTTATTTCTGCTTGAATTCAAATTCCACCCCCCCCCCCCCCCCCCCTCTAAGCGATATTTGTCTTTTCTTTTTGAAGACTCTTCTTGTTACAATATGAACTCATCATGCATGTCTTTCATTTGAGTTCAAAGAGTTCATCCACTTCTCATAGCTAAGATAGCTGACATCTCAATGTTCAGAAAGACCCCCTCATTGTAGATAATGCTTTACATAGAGCATGACCATCTTTATTCTACTGTGATAGACTCTACTGGGACTTGGGTGTACTAAACTACTTGGTCTTTCTCATTCACACATAAGAGAACAAACAAAATAATTTAGTTCAAATGCAGCAAAATGATTTGCTTTGAAATCACTGAGTAAACCTTTTAACTTGATTTGTTCGTATGGACTTTGGTGTTATTACAGGGAGAGTTGTGTCATCCAAACAGTGGGTATTGAAACGATTGTGAGTATTTTAATTACTGTCCAGCAAAATTAACTTATCAAACTTTAGGGTATGCTACTAAATAGGTTTATAAGGATCATTGATTAGAATCGGATATAGAATGTTCATTATACTGATCGAGTGTAAGGTACTCATGTGTACATTTCGGATACGTCTGTATCCTTTGTCAACACTTTTGGTAGTGATGATCTTGACAACTCGCGACGCTTTTGCAGTCTTGGAGTTGCCAGTTGATTTATCATCTGGGGATTTTTTACCAGAATATAAAAGAGGATGTATTGCCCCTAGTTGTGGTTCACCGTGACAACTCCAAGACTGTAGCTGCTTTCAGACCTGGCTTTTAACTCAAGTTTAATATTTTATGACCTGTGATAAAATACCTGAAATATTTTTGCTAACTTGACTGATTGTCCACACGCAGGCACCACATCTTTATTCAGACCCGTCCAATTTAACACGACCGCCTGCCCGTAGAGTTAAGTTCCGGATGTTGTCCACTTGCCTTTAGTATTTTTTCTTTAGGTCTTTAATTTTAAAGAATATCTGTTGCCCATTTGGTGCTGGATATCTAACGTCATGCAATCGCACGGTGATATCCTCCTACACCAACTTTTTGGAACTTTTCTTAGCTTCAATCTTTGCCTAAATGTCAGGCTCTCGCCAGATTGTGATGAGTTACTTTGTTTCCTCGTCTTTGCCACCTGACCTCGATTACTTGTCTGACGTTCTGCCATGATCAAAGCACAATAAAAAATGGTAAAAGGGAGCTGGAACGCACAAGTGTGAATAAATAAACAATATTGAGAGGAAGTCTTCAGCAGCAGGTCAATTACATTTGCGAAAGGTCACATTTACCTCAAGCTATCGTACCGCGCTGTCCACACGCTGTGTTGACTCGACTCGACTGGTCGAGATAGGACTTTACCTCTGACTTGGTCGTGATAATGTCGTGTTAAGTTAATACGACTCTTGTCCATACGGGCACTAACTCGACCATTATTACAAATTTAACTCGACCTTTAGCTCAAGTTAACAGCCAGGTCTGAACGTGCCTTGTAAAAAGCGTTGAGAGTCATCAAGGTCATCACAACCAAAAGTGTTGATAAAGAGCACAGACGTATCCGAAACGTACCTTACACTGGATCAGTATAATGAACTTTGGAATCAATTTTTTTTAAAGAAGACTTTGCTGCGATTAATAGAATAGACCCCCCCCCCCCACACTTAAATTAACTTATGAAATACTCCCCTCCCTTAATACCCTGCTCCCCTCCCCCAATATTAATATAATTGATTACCAATTATATTTTTCTAAACTCTTGATAGTCGGAGACTTCAACTTTCATTGGAATATACCATCTGACCCTGATGTCATCCGCCTCGCTGATATTCTTTCATCTTCAAATTTAACCCAGTTTGTATGCGATCCTACCCATATTGATGGCCATACTTTAGACCTTGTTATTTCGCATTCAGATGATGATATCGTTGATTCTGTGACTGTTCCATTTTTGTTTACTGATCACGCCGTTATTCATTGCCAGTTTGCTTTACAAAAACCTAAATTTGCAAGGAAAGTAATTTCTTATCGTAAATGGAAATCCATCAACAAGGATAATTTTGCGAAGGATTTACAACTAAGTGAATTAATAAGCAGCTCATCAGATTTTGATCTTGATACCTTTGTTGATAAATATGACACTATGTTTGCAATATTCTTGACAATCGCGCACCTTTAAAACATAGATTCATTACTATTCGCCCCTCTATTAGAGGGGCGAAAAATCCATGGTATACTCCTGAAATTGATCCCGCCAAAAAACTTTGCAAAAAACTTGAGATACACAGACAGCTATTCAAATCACAGCGCATGGTTGTTGTTAATATGATAAATGATGCCAAATCAAAATACTACGAAGACAAAATATTGCATTGTCAAAGCCAAAAGGAAATTTTCAAAGTTGTCGAGAGTCTCTTACACCAGGAAGGCAATGTCAAGCTACTCTCGCACGCTTGGCAAAAGGAACTTGCACATCGATTCAATGATTATTTTGTCTCCAAAATTTCTAAAATATGTCGAGATCTTGATACCATTGCTCCAACTGCTCCTGTTCTGCCTACTGAGAATAATGTTGCTACATTCATGATGTCTTTCATGCCTGCCACTGTCGATGAAATATATAAGCTTGTGTTTTCTTCACCCATTATGTCGTGTACATTGTACCCAATTCCAACATGGATGTTGAAAGATCACATTAACATCATGGTGCCCGTTATTACTAAGATTGTAAATCTCTCTCTTAAAAATGCAAAATTTCCGGACCATTTTAAAAATGCACTTGTTTCTCCACTTATAAAGAAGCTTTCCTTGGATGCAGACATTTTGAAAAACTTTCATCCTGTGTCCAATCTGCGTTTTTGTATCAAAAATTGTTGAAAAAGTTGTAGCACATCATCTTGCTGAACATTTATGTCTAAACAACTTATATGAACAACATCAATCAGCATACAGAAAATATCATGGTACAGAGACCGCTCTTCTTAAAGTACACAATGACATTTTACGTGAATTGGATGGTAAACGTAGCATTTTTCTCATTCTTCTCGACCTCTCTGCAGCCTTGGACACCATTGACTATGATATTCTGTTCAGGCGTCTTGAGTCAATTGGTGTCAAGGATTCAGCTCTGAGATGGTTTCAGTCCTACCTCAAAAACTGAACTCAAGCAGTAAACATAAATGGAACTATTTCTACACATGTTCCACTAAAATATGGCGTTCCTCAAGGATATGTGCTTGACCTATACTATTCACCATCTATTCCTCTCCAATTGCTAGCATTGCTCGCAAACATGGATTAGATGTTCATTCTTACGCGGACGATACACAACTATATGTGCCTTTCAATTTAAATGATCGTAAATGATGAAATGTCGGCTGGTCAATGCGCAGAAGCTTGTATTTTAGAAATTAAGTGGTGGATGTCTGTAAACAAGCTGAAATTGAATGATGATAAGACAAGAGTTTTTAATTATGACCTCCAGATTTTATCAACGTAAAATACGTGATCATCATCATCAATATTGACACTTCTTCTGTTCTTGCTTCAAAATCTGCTTGAACTTAGGAATTGTGTTTGATAATAATCTATGTATGGATGTTCAAGTTCGACGGATATGCCAATCAGTGTATTATCATAATAAGGAATATCAATAGTATAAGGAAAATGTTAACATTTGAAACGGCAGCTACTATCGTCCATGTTCTTATTGACAATGGCAATTTTTTTCTTTTTGGCATCACTGATCACTTACTTCACAAACTACAACTTGCTTAAAATGCAGCTGCTCGCATTCTCACAAAGACAAGGAAATTTGATCATATCACTCCGATATTGAAAGATCTCCACTGGCTTCCTGTTTGCGAAAGGATTCATTTTAAACTTCTTCTTTTAACTTGGAAAGCTTTGCACTTCACCTACATATATTGCTATCTTCTTGTTCCATATCATCCAAAACGTACTCTCCGGTCATCTGATAAACTTTTACTTGTTGTTCCACGGACTACTTCTTCATTTGGAGATCGCGCATTTTCACTTGCTGCACCAACTCTCTGGAACTCACTACCTTATAATTTAAGATGCTGTGATTCACTTGACTCTTTTAAGGACTTGTTAAAAACAAGATTATTTGACTCAGTTTATAATTGATTTCTCTGTATATACACTAGCAACCAAAAGTATTAGGACACTTGGTTATGGTGTCAAAATCATCCCATATATTCAATTTGGAGTGTATATTTCACTATGAGTTGAATAAATGTGTTGTTGAATCTCTTCTTATTAATACATTAATGTTTCCTGCAACATCTGCTACTTCAATTCCATGAAAACATGTGCCTTCTTCAAATCCCCATACAAATTTCCCATTGGAAATAGCTCATGAATAATTCATAAACCTCATTATAGCCAATGTAATCCTATGGTGGGTAGTTTGACAATTTTCACTTCCTTTCAAAAAAACCTTTCTCAATTGTTTGTCTATATGGATACACTCGAGTAAAACTAACCCCAATATTGTCACAAGTCTGTAATCTCTCGCACATATTGACACCTGATCTCTTCATTCATCTTCATAATTAAAATATTTGGGAGGGAAATTTAGTTTAATTTTGAATCCTTTACTTTCATATTTTAAATGGAACCAACCTAATTCTCTGTACTTGTTCATAACACCCACATAACCTGGGCCCATTACACAGGGCTATCCTTTCATCATGACTTTTAAGAATTTTTGTCAAGCTATTTGACTCAAATTAATTAAATAATATACATGTATCGATGCAAAAAACCTTTATCACTGAAATATTGTTACAAATGTTTTCCTTTTAAATAATAATGTCTTAATTAGAATATCATCCCAAATTTATATTGTAACAAACTTTTAAGAACTTTCCATTAATTTTATAACCCTAGAATACCAAAAAGCAAACACAGTAGTTCAATAGATTCCCAGTGTTTTCTCTCAATTTGCAACTTGCAAAGTGTCCTAATACTTTTGGTTGCTAGTGTACATGTATATATATGCAAATCATCCTTGTGTATGTATTTTTCATGTTAATTTGTATTTTTGTTTTATATGTTTGCGCCTCGGAATAGTTCACCTAGATTGACGGCGCAAACGCCATTATTATTATTTATTATTATTCTAGTCACAGGGTCAGTCCTTCCTCGACATCACCAGAAAAGAGCCCTCTCGTTCTGAGCCAATACGCAGGCCACCCTCAAGCAGGCCAGTCACAAAGCCCTTAGCAAGAAAAACTGCAAAGTCATCCTCCTCAAGGGTTTCTAAACCCTCTCTGAGTGACACCCTCATGGTGGGTGGGAAGGGAGCAGCCACGGGTGGGATCACATCAACCCCCGCTGTCAGCCTGTCCCGCCTGCCGTCTAGTTCAGCATTGGATGCCTCTGCCATCCAGCCAGTCAGGTAGGCCAGGTTCATAACTATTTTTTAAGAAATTGATCAGCTTCACAAAGCTTTCAGATGTGTCTAAGGTACAGCAAACCTATTATAAGTAGGAATATGTATCCAAAGTAGATTTCCCTGAACATGTGATAGGATATCTATCCTGGAACCTGTCATCAGTGTATGTGCACATTTGGAGGAGTTATAGACCCTTTGTAACTGTAAGTATAATTTTACATCGTCGTGCGAGTGCAACAACATCGTATCTGCATTTTGCTATATTTGCATGAGGAACATTTTTATGTTTTACATAATTATCGTGTTGAGTAACCACAAGGTTATGGATGTATAACAATTTTTTTGGAGAACAGACGGGAGAACAGAGTGCAACAACATCGTAACAGTGGTAGATACGATGTTATTTCACTCAGAATGCTATGAAAGCAGAGTGCAATACTGACGTTAGTGTTAGATACGATGTTATTGCAAGCAACCATAAAACTGTGGTGCACTTTAGGCATTTTTTTCATTAATTAAAAATTGCTTCATTTGTATTAGAACTTTCAGAATTAGCTTAAAATGTGCGCAATTACCTACTCTTTCAAAATATGTAAAAAAATCAATTTTGCCAAAAATGTCTCTTATGATGTTGTTCAGTGATGTAGTACTCGAGTCCCTATTTTGAAGGACTCGAACTCGGACTCGGGAGGTGAAGGACTCGGGTACTAGGGACTCAGAAATTGTGCCAGAGTCCTGTCCGAGTCCAGCTACCGTAATATTGACTTATCATCCAATCTTCAACAGTTAAGAAATGATGTCATAAATCATCATAAATACATTTGAGCAGTAAAAAATATGCTGTTGAAAATACCTTTTGATAACCATTACAAGCATTATAAAAATTCCTTTAAAAAAGAATGGGCGCTCAAATGAACATGCTTCATTTGATTAATTACAAATATATTAAATAGATAAATCTAGATAGGATTTTTGATTAATTACAAATATATTAAATATTGATAAATCGAGATAGGATTGTAAGATAGATTATTATATTATAATAATTTGGTCCTGAAGAAGTCAGAGCTAATCCTGACGAAAGTGTAACAGTCTTAAACTTGTCCGCCGGCGAACCCGTTAAGCTCTTAGTACATAGGCTTATGTTCAATTTTTCGTCCCTCCGGGCATTTTATAAACAATCTCCACAAATTTTATATTTCAATCAAAATTTTGTGTAGATTAAAAAAATTCCGGGTGGGAATTTTTTAAGTGGTGTCTTTGGCGCTTTTTGGGCTACTTTTGGCGGCCATCTTGTTTTGACTTTTTGATGGTATTGAAATTGATAAAATGGGAGTACTTGGCATGTAAATCATTTGCACACCACCTCTTATGGTATAATTATGAATATGTGATAAATAAATCTCTAAAAATAAAAATAGCAGTCATTTTGGGGGCTTTTTGGGCTACTTTGGGTACTTTTGGGGTGATTTTGGGTGCTTTTTGGGCTCATTTTGTCATAAGTGTGAATTAGGACGTTTTAGTGGTAATTGGTCATTTATTTTGATGGATTTGTATATATTTTCTTGCCACCACATATCTGACGATGGGCTATGTCAATTGGAACTGTGTTATCTGCTATTAGGCCATTCGTGGGGATATAATGCTCTGATTTTTCACACACGTCCTAAATGCATATTATTTCACCTTAAATACCAGGACACATACATCCTCGCATGTTTTTTCTGTTCTATACGAGGCCTGTTCCATAAATAGTGTACAGTAACGGGTCTTCAGACTGTCCCAAAATGATAGTACCCATCATTTCCCAAGTTCAGTAATGTTTTTAATCATGAAACCAAATGATATTAGGCCATTGTTTTTTCATCATCTTTTACATTACCGTAATACCCTTTCATTTTAGATAATACCCTTTCATTTTAGATAATATAATTATCGGATTTATCAGACTGAAGATACACACCATTGTGTAAAGACAATGTGCAAATAATTGTGTGTTTAACGTGTTTGAACGGAAAAGGGCCTTCTGTTAATCTCTAATCAACTACTATATGTTACTCTTTACTATTTTAACTGTTATTATATAGTTATGCTTGTTCAAAATCAGTAATAATTCTCATTTTGACGAGTACATGATGTGCATCACACATGAGTAATCCAAAGCTTTGTTTCTACATTGGGCCAGGGTAATTTTAAAAAGGGGTCTTGGATAATTAGCAATGGCTTATACTTCTTTTTCACATTGGGTGGAGTTTCTTTTCAAAATTGGTAAACATTAAAAAGTCCCTTACTTTTTAACTTTTGATTTATATGATCATTTCATGCTTTAGGCAAATAGAACATTAACTTTGTTTGTCTGCAAAGTAGATGAGGGTCATTCACTAAGTTCTACATCCTTAACATCGCATATGAATGTCATCCTCGTGACATTTGTCATGATTATCTGAATTATGGTTAAACGTCAAAATAAATACTTTTTTCCTCTCCGTATTGTGTGGGATATAATAGCACGATTTTATACTGAAAATGGAAAAACAATGGAGGAGTCATTGTGATCTTTAGGGGTGACTCTGCCATCTTAATCTAAGATGGCCACAGTCTGCCATCTTGAAAAACCTAAAATATGCCGTCCTTGGCACCAATCTGAGAGCATCTTATTATACACCCCTACTGGAGTAGACACCTGTTTGTATGGTAGCCTATACTTATTTTGTTTGGTTCACCGCTGGAGTACGGATTTAAAACCGAAATCATTCAAATGGGACACCAATAGACACAGTTGAATCACAGATGACTGAACTGTCTGACTAAATATATTCATGACATAAGATCATTACCATCCATGTGATAATTTAAAGACCCAAGTGATCATTTAATGACCACGAGTGATCATTTAATGACCACGAGTGATCATTCAATGACCACAAGTGATCATTCAATGACCACAAGTGATCATTCAATGACCACGACTGATCATTCAATGACCACAAGTGATCATTCAATGACCTCAAGTGATCATATAAGGACCACGGCACGGCTGTTTGACTGTCCGATTTATAATTAAAATTATGGGATAAAAAAGATTACATAGTGGCCCATTTATGGTTTGACATGATTTAGGTAGCGCTAATAAATACGAGTATACGGTGAAAATTTCAAGAAAATTGTTTGAGCCCTTTTTAAATTATCGGCATTTTCTACTTGACACACATTTTACACGTAACTCTATGGGAAATGTGGCTGATGAGGGCGCTATTATAGTAAATAATAATATTCAAAGCTCTATATCTCAGAACTGGCACCAACAAATGTTCTCTAATTTCTACAAAAGATGGCCAGTATATTCAGGTGCTTGAATCAGTTAAAACCAGAACCGGGCCAGCAAGTTACGGTGTTCTCAGAATAAATCGGACAAATGATGTGGGATCAAACAGCCGTGACGGGGGATCATTTAAGGACCACGGGGGATCATTTAAGGACCACGGGGGATCATTTAAGGACCACAGGGGATCATTTAAGGACAACAAGGGATCATTTATTGACCACAGGGGATCACTTAAGGACCTCAGAGGATCATTTAATGACCACATGGGATCATTTAAGGACCACATGGGACCATGTAATGACCACATGGAATCATTTAAGGACCACATGGGATATCTAATGACCACAGCGGATCATCTAATGACCACAGGGGATAATTTATTGACCACATGGGATCATTCAATGACCACAGGGGATCATTCAATGACCACAGGGGATCATTTAATGACCACAGGGGATCATTCAATGACCACAGGGGATCATTTAATGACCACAGGGGATCATTTAATGACCACGGGGGATCATTTAATGACCACAAGGGATCATTTAATGACCACAAGGGATCATTTAATGACCACAGTAGATCATTAATGGACCACAGGGCATCATTTAAGGTCCACAAGGCAACATTTAATGACCACAGGGGATCATTTAAGGGTCACAGGGGATCATTTAATGACCACAGGGGATCATTTATTGACCACAGGGGATCATTTAAGGATCACGGGGATCATTTAAGGATCACAGGGGATCATTTAAGGACCACAATGGAACATTTAAGGACCACAGGGGATCATTTAAGGACAACAAGGGATCATTTATTGACCACAGGTGATCACTTAAGGACCACAGGGGATCATTTAAGGACCACATGGGATCATTTAATGACCACAGTAGATCATTAATGGACCACAGGGCATCATTTAAGGTCCACAAGGCAACATTTAATGACCACAGGGGATCATGTAAGGGTCACAGGGGATCATTTAATGACCACAGGGGATCATTTATTGACCACAGGGGATCATTTAAGGATCACGGGGATCATTTAAGGATCACAGGGGATCATTTAAGGACCACAATGGAACATTTAAGGACCACAGGGGATCATTTAAGGACAACAAGGGATCATTTATTGACCACAGGTGATCACTTAAGGACCACAGGGGATCATTTAAGGACCACATGGGATCATTTAATGACCACAGTAGATCATTAATGGACCACAGGGCATCATTTAAGGTCCACAAGGCAACATTTAATGACCACAGGGGATCATTTAAGGGTCACAGGGGATCATTTAATGACCACAGGGGATCATTTATTGACCACAGGGGATCATTTAAGGATCACGGGGATCATTTAAGGACCACAGGGGATCATTTAAGGACCACAATGGAACATTTAAGGACCACAGGGGATCATTTAAGGACAACAAGGGATCATTTATTGACCACAGGTGATCACTTAAGGACCACAGGGGATCATTTAAGGACCACATGGGATCATTTAATGACCACAGGGGATCATTTAAGGACCACGTGGGATCATTTAATGACCACATGAGATATTTAAGGACCACAGGGGATCATTTAATGACCACAGGGGATCATTTAATGACCACAGGGGATCATTTAATGACCACAGGGGATCACTTAATGACCACAGGGGATCATTTAATGACCACAACTGATCATTTTAAGGACCGCAACTGATCATTTAATGACCACACCTGATCATTTAAGGACCACACTTGATCATTTAAGGACCACAGCAGACCATATGATGACTACAAGGGATCATTCAATGACCACAGGGGATCAATCAATGATCACAAGTTATAGCATAATAACCACAATATTGACCCCACACAATCATTTAATGACTGACTGTGAATGGTCATTTAATAACTCAGACGATAATTGACTAACCTTCAAGTGAGATCAATATATAACACCATGTGATCAATTAATAACACAAACGGTGAAATAATGAATGATGAATTATTTAATGACCATGTGATAGTTTGAATTTCGCCCAAACGATGTTGGACCACGGCTGCCTTTGATTTCTAAGTCTATATTAACCATTCCACTGTAATTTGTAAAGCTAGAATCAATAAAAAATGACACCTCAACTGTTCTACTAGGTAAACCAAGAATCGCACACAGAACCTCAATAACCTACTGATAACTTTTGTTTGTTCAGACCTATCGAGTGAGACCCGGACCGAAACCGAGTTGGGAGTTACACCTGTGGCGTATGTAAAATGCTCAACAAAAGAAAGTCATACACTTTGTTTAGGTCCTTTAAAGTAACTTTCGATTATTTTTTTACCAAACAGGCTAAATAGACATTTGGATGAATCTTTTTAGACACATTTTGATACCAACCATAACACCTAACAACAAAGATAAACCATGATTAGCACCATTTATAGAAAATTAGTCACTTTTCAAAAGTCACATTTTCATAACACTACGCGGGGAAAAACCCGGGGGGGGAGGGGTCAGTGAACATACCAAGCGGGTACGCATCCGCGTCAAAAAAACACGTCGAAAAGGGTCCATATTTCACCAGACGACGTCGACGACGTCTTTCTTAAAAGGGGTACTTTTTAGGGGGCATCGCACTTTAGGGTATCCATTACAGCATCGAGGTTTCGACGTTTAGGGGTACTAATTGTTGTATGTGTGACTTTTCAATAAACATGCAAAATGTTGAATAAAGTCTTCAATATTTCCCTACTTTAATTGCATATCACATGCATATCTGTATGAATGTCAAATGATTATGAATTAAGATTATTTTGAGCATTACTATATTACGCCATTTTAGGGGTGCGGTATTGAGTGTTGGTAACGCCGTTTAGGGTAGGGTTTGTATGTGTTACGCCATTTAGGGGTATCAAAATGGTGTTCATGTTTACGCCATTTAGGGCCCATTTCAGAGGTGCTTGGACGCGCATGTGTACCCGTTTGGTATGTTCACTGACCCCCGGGGGAAAAACACCAATTGTTAACAAGCACATAAGCCGTATCAGTCCCGTGTTGATCGCTGCGCATTTTCCCTCAATGCGCGGGCTAGTTCAAATTCAAAGTGTCATGCATGGGTGAAGGATATGAATGTAAATGGATTTTTATGGAAAGGAGAACATGGACCAATTAATCAAATTATTTAGACGTTCAAGATCTTATTTTTTTCATATCGGTGCAATTAATTTGAACAATTTGAGTTGACAGAGTCAACAGCATTTTATGTTATCAATCTGAAATAAGAGAAATTGGTGATATAATTACTGACTGATGTGTAAATGTGTGTTATTTAAAATGCTTCATTGATATCTACAGCTAACCAAAACCAAACCAAACCAAGGTGCATCCCTAACGCTTGGTAAAATGGGGATTACAATTCTCACAATTTAACGAAACGTGTAACTTCAAAATTGGGAGAGCAATCTTCCTGTGAGATTTGGCATTAATGTGCACTACGCGCGTATAATACATTATTGCGTGTAAATGCTGCATCATATGATAGGCGGTACGAGATCGCGATCTTTTGATCCCCTGAACCAATATCTAGAACCCTGAGTTATATTTATAGATTAATGCATTGTACATCTCTCTTTACATACATGTATATTATATCAAAATAATATGATTAACAGGTGCAATATAGGCCCATTTAGTAACGTTAGTCACAATGTTTTCATATTTTTATTCCTGATTAAAAAGAACTTTCAGGTATGATATAGATTACTTTTCCCAATCCTAATGATAGCGAAGTGAATGCAAGGATATTAAGAAACGAGTTCAAGAGGAATTTGAAAAAGTACCCTTTTTCTTTAAAAAAAAATATAAAAGGTTTAAAAAACTTATTCAAAATGTCCTCAAAAATGAGAAAAAGCTAAAAACAAATTGCTCAAATTATATAGAACAAGGAGATAGTGTCTAATACATCGTGTATCAAAAAGGAATATATTGGATTGTGATGTATCCATTTCTTTACACTTTTAATGAAACAGACCTTGTTCAGAAGAGACACCTGTTTTACGGTACTGGTATCTAAGGTGAAATACGCATTTAGGGTGTGTCTTGAAAATCATTATATATATTATATTTGAGTTACCCCCCCCCCCCCTCCCCCGGTGATGGCCTAATAACAGATAACACAGTTCCAATTGACATATCCCATCGTCAGATATGCAGTGGCAAGAAAATAAAAACAAATACATCAAAAATAAATTACCAATTACCACTAAAACGTCTAAATTCATGCGTATGGCAAAATGAGCCCAAAAATCACCCAAAAAGCACCCCAAGTAGCCCAAAAAGCACACAAAATGCCATTGTATGACTGTTACTTTTATTTTCAGAGATTTACATATCACATATTCCTAATTATACCATAAGAGGTGGTGTGCAAATGATTTACATGCCAAGTACTCCCATTTTATCAATTTCAATACCATCAAAAAGTCAAAACAAGATGGCCGCCAAAAGTAGCCCAAAAAGCACCCAAGACACCACTTAAAAAATTCCCACCCAGAATTTTTAAAAATCTACACAAAATTTTGACTGAAATATGAAATTTGTGGAGATTGTTTATAAAATGCCCGAATGTTTACATAAGCCTATGTACTATCTAGAAAGGGATGTTTACATTATTTATATATTTATGTATTATCTATCTTTAACTATTTCTATTCATTAAATTTTAAAATTAATTGATTAATTAAATTAAATGACTTGTTAATCCAAATAAAGGATTATCTAATCTATGCATTCATGAATTCATTTAGTATTAATCAATCAATCAATCAATCAATCAATCAATCAATCAATCAATCAATATTATTATATCTGTCAATAGTCAATCAATTAATGATTTATGAATTCATCACTTTTCATTTATTCATCATTCAATGTGATAATTTTAAAAGTGACTTAATCATATTATTACTAACGAAAGTTTAGAAGAGAACTCAGCAGTTTGGAATTGAAGACTCCAACTTTCCTGTTGTTAATATTGTACCCACGTACCAAACTACCAAGACCAACCCACTGCATGCACTGATCTCTACATAGTAATTCATAATTAAACCAGCCTCCATCTATAATATCTAGAAATACCAAATTGTGTAAGATTTCGCAAACTGATGACAATACAGGGCTCCCGCCGTAGTGGGCGCCCAAAAACACAATTTGAGGGAACCTATAAATATTTAAAGAAATAATAATCATGTGCAATCGAATTCTATTTGTACGATGTAAAATTGTAAATGATCTTTAGATGTATTTGTGTCAGTATTTATACTGTTTAAAAATATGATAACATTTCTTACAAAGAGGATATTTCATTTCATTTACAAAAAAAAAATGGAATTAGGGATGACATTTTCAGGGAAAGAGATAGGTGAAACAGCAGGGGAAGTGTTGCTCTACAGAGCATATCACACATTTTGTTAATAAAGTTTGTAATTTCTCAATCTATGAACTTCTGGACACTTTGAATATCTGAATCAATTCTTATGCCTATAATTAAAAATGGTATCAACATTTTTACCTAAAATCGACGTTGTGCCACTTTAACAGAAAGAATGCTAAGATAAGCATTAAAACCCTCGTCCTCCTAAGGGAGGGGAGGGTGGTCGCCGATAACGCAAAGAACAGTACCCTAGGGCGTCTAGGTGTTCGCTTTTACATCCCCTGCGCTCATTTTGACGAAAACAAATTGAGGGTGCCACCTTACCCGGGGGTAGAGTAAGCCGTCAAAGTCCGATAGTAGGGGGGTGGTTGCCACCTTACAATTTTTTTAATCGCCATTTTGAAAAATACTAATAAGGCCTAAAAAAAAAGAGGTTTGTTTGCCTAAACATGACCGACCCATTAAAAAAAACCATGCCTTCTTTTTTCTTTGAGATTTCATTGTTTTTTAAATAATGTTTTATGTTGAAAAATATATGTATTAAATGATATTTTCATCTTAATTTGTCAAACTAATCAACAAAACTGCCCTGTAATTGACTTATTCCAACATATCCACCCTTTAAAACACTAAGGAGATGCAAATCCAAGATCCTACCACTATCTAGTGAAAAACAGAACATGTCAGACCATCCAGCGTGGTCTGAAGGTTTGTACTACAGGATACCAGCTGCACTATTATAACAAAATACATGTATTAGCCCAAACCAGCCAGGCTACGTTTTACGGTGTGTAAACCAGAGGGAGGGGGACAAAGTATGATTTTAACCAAATAATCGCCGCGAAACCCCTTGGATTCGACCCCCGGACCCTCCGATCACTGAGCCGCATCTCTAACCACTCGGCTAACCTGACAACCCTCACCCGGGCAGTGATTTTGTACACACATATCAGCTTGGTTAATGATGTCATCGAATGAAATGCTATAGCATGCGCGTAGACATAGTTTTGCCGTAGTGAATCGTAGTGTAGGAAGGTCAGGGTTTTAAAGAACATTAAAGTGTATATAACATCAAATTGTATAGTCCTTTTCTTCTCTAAAAGTGTCTATAGCAACAAAAAAAATGAAAAAAGAAAAAAAAGAAAAGGTAATCGACCTACCGACCCACTTTTTTCAACTCTTGTTTGGGCAAACAAACCTCTTTTTTTTTAGGCCTAACTTGCATTGTGTGAAATACACCCTTGCTTGGCTTTAATTATATGAACTTGACTCCACTCATGCCATTGGTATTAACCCAATCATGTGCATTAACAGGTAAATCATTCCATTATTGACTTCATGAGATTTATCATGTCTGTGTATGGTATCTAAACATGAGTAAAAATAAAAATAGTTTTGAAATTTAAAAAAAGGAAACCAAACGAAAGTTTTTTTAGAGAAATCTTCCTTGTATACAAATACCAACTGTGCTTGGTGTTGTGAATCAATCTTGCTAATTTGATCAATGTATTTGGACAGGCAAAAGCTATAAATAAATAGGAAAAAACCACAGCTGTGTTTAAATTACACACAAAAACACCCTCCCCCCCCCCCCCCCCCCCCCCCGCACACACCCCCACCTCTATACCTACTCACATATGTATGTGCTGTGACCAAGACCCCCTTTTCACTGCCTATCAGCCGCTCATAAGCATCTCATTTCACTGATAAGTCGTTCCACAAGCTATACGATTCAAACTCTCCCGTTCGGAAATCCTGTAGACCCGTTCTCTAAGCATATTGTTTCCGAGTTTCAAGATGGTCTGCTTGCGATAGCTAATACACACAAGGATTTTTGAGAGAAGATCCCCGGGGAAAATCCAATAGTTGCGTCACAGTCATTTGTGTCAGATTGTGTGTAGACGAGCCTGCCGCAGATTTTGCAAGAGTCTATAAGTTTGTTGAATCCAGGGTTGGGTTAGACCTGATTGCAAGTCTCACTTTTCTGTCCCTTAATGTCCCATCGTAGCTGAGACATCACATTGAGCCTAGAAACCAGAGCTTGAATTAAGTCTAGCAATCATTTTGATTCCGTCTCTTACAACATTGACAGTGAACACCAACTAACATACACTATCCCCAATCCTCGCCTTTTAGTTGGTCATGTGAAAAAGACAATTTCAGTGTTGCTAAACTTGCGATTCGGTAGCCTAATTGTGCGACTTGCCAATGTCAAAAAGTGCTACAGGCTTTTGCGATATACGACCGGAATGCGTATGCGTAGTAAGCGTGCATGCTTCATCAGTTCGCCAAGACCCCCCATTTCAACCGAGTTAGGTGCGGTATTGTAACTTTTGTGTATTCACCTGACACATGATGCATTGAGTGTGGTAGTTTTTTAAAGAACGACGCATAACAATCCCGTGCGGTATTGTAACTTACAATCCCGCACCTTAATGTTTCAACCTTGGGCAGTTCGCCAAGACCCCCCATTTCAACCTTGGTCAGTTCGCCAAGACCCCCCCATTTCAACCTTGGGCAGTTCGCCAAGACCCCCCATTAGTCCAGTCTATCGCAAATGATAGCATGACCCACCACAAATTGCAACACAAGGTTTTTCTTCAGTTTCTTCATTAGAAAGGTCTCTGGAACAACATATCAAAAATCTAATAAAATCTAAGCAGGCGAAAGTCATTTTTTCTGTAAATCAAAGATGGCCGCCAAAAAACCCTATTTTTGACAATATCTTAACTTCTCATTATTATTCTACAAATATTTTAACTGCAAAAGTATGGTTTTTAATATCAATGTATCCATTGAAACACATTTTTAATATAACTGGCCTGTAACTTGCTTTGTTAACCTACCTAAATCCAAGATGGCCGCCAAAATGGCCACCAAAAATAGTAAAAACTCCATATATTGGCATATAAACCAATATGTAAGATCAGAGTATAGTTTTAACAATGGGATGTATGGGTTAGACCACTAGAAACTCATATATCTAGTATTTTTGCTTTGTTAACATACTTTAAAACCAAAATGGCCACCAAATTAATGGCCAAAAATGGTCAAAAGTGGTCAAAATTCCATAAGATAGCATAATATCAACCGAAATGTATAATAAAAATATAATTTTAACGATGGTATGTATGTGTTAGACCACAAGTAACTCATATTCAGTATTTGTGCTCTGTAAACATAGTTCAAAATCCAAAATGGCCCCCAAAATGGCCCCAAATGGTTCCCGAAGTGGCTGCAAAAAAATGGCAAATTTTATAAAATGAGATATTATCAACCTAAATGTGTGATGATATTATAGTTTGAATGATTGGATATATGTATTAGTAACTTATATCTAGTATTTGTGCTTTGTAAACATACTTAGGAATCAAATGGGTCCAAAATGGCCCCCAAAATGGGTCCAAAATGACTGAACAAATTGTCGAAATCCCATAAAATAGTATAATATCAACCAATTTTAACATTGGGATGTATGTATTAGACCACTAGTACTCATATCCAGTATATTTGTATTGTAATAATATACTTTAAATCCAAGATGGCCACCAAAATGGCTGCTGTAAATGTAAAAAATATCTACATGAGTGTATGATAATCCACAATAGATATTTTAAGAGTGTATATTACAACACATTCACCAAATAGTATGTTTGAAACTGCTTAGCTATTGCTTTTAGATATAAGGCCCACCTCTGTGACAAATTTGATTCTGTATCACTTTCCAAAATGGCTTCCAGAGTGGTTAAGTTGATGTTAAATGACCTAAAACAATTGTTTTGTATTGTAAATGACCATACCGATATCCCCCAAATCTAATAAGACAGCATTCAATATATGTCTATGATGAAGCCTAGGGGGCTGTTGATCTAGTTTTAGTATTTTAAGATATCCAAGATGGCTGCAAAAGGTTAAAATAACTGAAAAACAGTATTAGTTTTATTATTAGTGTTACATTAGATATGAACAAAAGATTATATATATTGATTTTAATCCACCCAGTAAACGTATCTGTATGTGACAAGGTATAATTGAATGATGACTCCATATTTTGATCAATTGGTAGTTACCTACCTGTGGTAATTATTTTGACCATTTGGAGGTAATTTTATTGACCATTAGGGATAATCTTAATGAAATGGTCATTATGATTCCCATCTTAATAACATCACATTGTCAAAATGGAGTATATATCCATTTAATTATACCTTGCCACATACAAATACGTTTACCGGATGGATTAAAAGCTGTAGATAATTTGGTCATATCTAACAATTTGTTCAGTCATTTTGGGACCCATTTTAGATTTATAAGTATGTTAACAAAGCACAAATACTAGATATGAGTTACTAGTGGTCTAATTCATACATCCCATTATTAAAACTATATTTTCGTCATACATTTAGGTTGATATTATCCCATTTTATGGAATTTGACAATTTTTGCAGTCCTTTCGGGAACCATTTTGGGGGCCATTTTAGCAGCCATTTTGGATTTTGAACTATGTTAACGGAGCAAAAATGCTGGTTATGAGCTACTAGTGGTCTAACACATACATCCCATCGTTAAAAATATACTTTTGTCATACACATCGGTTTATATTATGCTATTTTATGGAATTTTGACCACTTTTTACCATTTTTGGCCATTAATTTGGCAGCCATTTTGGTTTTAAAGTATGTTAACAAAGCAAAATTACTAGATATGAGTTTCTAGTGGTCTAATCCATACATCCTATTGTTAAAACTATACTCTGATTATACTTGTTGGTTTATATATGCCAATATACAGAGTTTTTACCATTTTTGGCGGCCATTTTGGCGGCCATCTTGGATTTAGGTGTTAATATAGCAAGTTACAGGCCAATTATATTAAAATGTGTCTCAATGGATTCATTGATATTAAAAACCATACCTTTGCAGTTAAAATATTGGTAAAATAATGAGAAGTCAAGATATTGTCAAAAATAAGGGTTTTTTGGCGGCCATCTTGGATTTACGGAAAAAATGACTTTCGCCTGCTTAGATTTTATTAGACTTTTGATATGTTGTTCCAGAGACCTTTCTTATAGCGAAACTGAAGAAAAACCTTGTGTTGCAATTTGTGGTGGGTCATTCATTAGATTGACTGGACTACATTTCAACCTTGGTCAGTTCGCCAAGACCCCTCATTTCAACCTTGGGCAGTTCGCCAAGTCCCCCCATTTCAACCTTGGGCAGTTCGCCAAGACCCCCATTTCAAATATGCCATCAGACCACAATTCAGGTTGTGTCAGTTCGGTAAGCCCCTGTTTTCAGACTGCCCAGTCACACCCTACCCTCTTCAAATTTGAGTACCCTCCAGGACCCCTACACCCACTCACACCTCCCCTACCCCCTCACACCCACATGCAAAGCAAATGAATACCAAGAATATCACAATTTCTATAGCTTTTCAATCTTTATTCAACAACAGTTGGTATTTGTTACCCTTAAACACCTAGTGGCATTAATCTACTTTTTAAAATCTATTATCTCACCTTGCACACCGAATAAAGCTGTTGTGGATTAAGTTTACGTTATAGGTGTTGATGTAGATATTGCTGACTATGTATTATGGAATAGAAATCGGCAGCTCTTAGATTCACTAATCTACATAATCTACTTTATTTGCTTTTAATTATTATTGGTTGTTCAATAGACCATTTCAAATTACGATAACAAAATTTGGAAAGTCTGGGTCATCAAACTGGTACCCATTTGCATTCCTGTGTCTGTTGTGATCAGTTCAAATATTCATTTTGATGCATTCCTACACTTCGCTAACAGTCATTGTTGCATGAGGGTATCCTACTTATAATTGGTATATCCTTGGTGTAATGTAAGACATTCATAAGTTAATCTAGTGTCAAGACCCCATTACGGAATAAAGCTGTATAATCCTTTTATCCGTCAATAGAGGATTTTGTGCTAGGTTAATTCCATGCTGTCTTACACCAAGGATAAACCTTGAAATCACTCAAAGTTGTGCACACTTTGTGGAATTGTGACGTGGTCAAGAAAAATGAGTCTCATGTCGGCAGTTTTTCAATTTTGATATTTGTCCATCATTCAAAGGTAGGTGAAAATGCTACAGTATGGTCCAAACCCCACTAAAATCAAACTTCTAGTTTTAAAGTTACAACAGTTTCCAAGCTGAGAAAACAAAGTAAAACATAAAATATTGTCACTTCTTTTTACCTATAACTCAAAATCAATATTCCCAATCCACTTGATCGCGTCACAATTGTGTTTGTTAGCCTGTGTTACAGCTTGACAGAAAAAGAAGCCATCAAATATAATATTGATTCATAAAATTGATCTGATTCCCCCAATTTGCTTTAAGAAGTGCCACATAATTAATAGGATGTGTTCCCCCAGCAATGGGTCCAAATAACTCACAGGGCTGAAAGCGTGGGGAATTTAAACGTTGCTGTGTATAGTGTGTGCCCTGTAATTTGTGTAGACACATTGCTAAGACAATGAAGCATGTTATGCACGGTGACATCATTACTTCAAATTTGGATTCACAACACCAGTATGGTGTGTGGATGTAGCCCAATGATGGCTAAAATTCTGACCATAACTTGGCTCGTTAGATTTGTTTAAAACATGGGTATTATGAGTTTTCAAAACCAATAATTTTGATAACCATTTTTTTTCTTCAACTTCACTTTGAAAAGGTCCATCTTAGATCCAATACATTTTAAGTGTAATTTCTAAATTCCTCTCAATAATAAGCTTTAATTTTCATAGAGCAGAAATCCAGAAAAAGTGGTGACATGGTTCGACCCACTAATGACCTTTTGCCCATCTTTGAAACTAAATTTTAGCCAAACCATATCCCCTTGGTCTAGATTTATAATAGCATTATTACTAGCCATATCATACTGGTTAGACTTGCTTGAAGTGGAAGCAGCCACAACCTGATCACCATTTTTTACCAGCCATATTATTGGGCGATATACCCCAGATGTACTAATAGCCACTGTAAAAAAGTATGTGCCTGGAATGGAGCAGGTGAATTTGTTTTCTGCCAGGTTGAAATTGTTGTTGATATTTGTGGGCACTTCTTCAAATCTGAGCACATCTTCCTTGTTCCCCGTTTGGGAAACTTTCTTGATGGCTGTGAAAGCACATTTTCTGGATCGACCCGGTTCACCTTTGGCCCCATCCGCCCCATCTTGCCCAGGTGGTCCAGGTGGTCCAGAGGGACCAACATCACCCGTGTCACCTTTGGTTTGAGTTGAGTTCATTTGGGTGCACACTCCATCTCTTCCATCTCTTCCATCTCTACCTGAAGTGCCTGCCACGCCCTGAGGCCCAATCACACCCTGTGGACCAGTCAAGCCCTGGGGTCCAGGACCATCACGGAGACATGCGCTGGAGTCTGGGTTGATTGGTGTATCATCATCTTGGGTTTGTGTGGTTACTGGCACCATCGTTTGTGTGGTTACCCCCCTTTTCGAATTCTTCGAGTGTGCGGTTACCGGCCCCATCAGACAGGTCATCAAGGTCAGTGTTAGGCACAGAGTGGACAGAAACATTGTAAATCTGTAACAGAGAAGAAAAAAGGTCAATAATATGATTTAATGTATACACAATTCAATTTGTTCAGCAGAATGCATGAATATACAGGATGGGCCAATTCTCTACACACCATGGAACCTGCCAATTTGGCAATTTGGAAGGAAGATTTTGGAACATTGGGATCACTTTTAAGCTGTAAATTGCCCCAAATGATCACATATTTACCGAGAATTTTTTTCTTCTTTCTTTCTTCTAATTCCCCAAGCATGTTTTTGACTGGTCACATTTTTTGGAAAGATCACTGTTGGCCTTGCCAGGGATCGAACCTTGGCCGCCGGCATGGCAGGCAGACGCCTAACTGATTGCGCTAACGGGGGAGTTCAAGAAAATTAACTTTTTTGAGACCATTTGTCAGCTCACCGGATTGTGCCAAGGCCCACGAGATAGAACCGTGAAACATGCGGTACAGCAGCTACTTGCTGTGCATTGTATTTAATCATACATTTATTCTTACCATTTTTATGAACTCCCTCCCGTGACTAAGAAACCAATGACCTCATCAACCCCTATTGTAAACCATCTTCCTTTAGCCTTCACATCATGAGGCTAACAAACATTGCTTTTCATATTCATACTGTGCTTGAAAGTATTTGTAGTTAAAATTGACAAGAACATTGAAAAGGATTCGTCAGAGATAAAATTTATCATCACAAAGACTTAAAGGGGCATTAAGAGATGTGGTGGAGGCAGCGCCCTCAATTACAAAAATATATGATAAAAACTGGGATTTGTATATTTTTACAATTGTACTACATGTATAAACTTACACCTATAACCATAAGGATTAAGAAAAATCAGCCCTCTTTGTACAACAAAACCTTGATTCAAAAATGCTGGTAGAGCCGCAACCAGCATTTTACGTCCGACAGTATCCCCCTGCAGTACGCGTGATACATAACGCAAACCATATTTGCATAGAGGGCGTTTTTCAATAAATAGCGATGATATTGTTTTAATCAAGTTTTGCTGTGTTTTTGTTAGTGCTTGCTTAATTCGCTTAATTCAGGTCGTGTCCCCGATCTACGATGGCTCTCCACTCTTCTGTCGTTCATTTTGTTAGTAGAAACAACAATAATGGCAATTTTTAATGTTCTTCTTGAATTCTGAAATAATTTTTTAAACATTTAAAATTTTCAATTTTCAAAATAAGTGAATCAATAGCGTTGTGGAATTGTGATTACATGTTATATACAGCGTGTATCAAAAAGAACGCAACACTTTTTGTCAAGAGCTGTACGGTCACAGTTAAAGACAAATCACTCTAGAACTTTTTTATTCTGTTAGGTCTACTTATTGGCTATCACATAGTCAAATTATACAACGATATCGATTATTCATTCGCTGAGATATTTAAGGTATAAGTAGAGAAGTGCAAAACACGTTTTACATCGTTCGTTCTAAAAACTTGGATTTTCCTGCCCGATATGGGTTAACAGTTTAATAAATATGTAACCTTAATGTCTGCAATGGTTTATCTTAATTTCCTTTGTTTGAGTAAGGTGGTACATAAAATCATTGAATCGTGTAATCTGATAATCATTCGACCATTTGAAGACGGCAATCACCCTTTTTAAGTTCTGAACCACCAATTAGTATGATCGCCACATAATGTCTATGGTACGTTCTTTCATAAATTAAAGTTCATAATCGATGCATCTTAAAACAAGGACAGCATTTTGAGGGTCGAGCAGCACCATAATGTCCCATTCACAACAGACTAACAATGACTGATTCATACAAGATAATTACTACCTTCAATGGACTATTCAATTTGTTTATCTTTTGAATAATAAAAGAGAGAGGATTTGCAAACAGAATTTGTAATCTGGATTTTCAAGTTGTGTCATTAACTATCAACTAATTTATTGCCAGATTTAATTAATATTGATATGATACTGTAATAGCCAGACATTTGATACCTTTAACATGACATTTCTCAGAATGATGAGTTTGATTCCAATTATTTAAGTACAATGAGTTATTAAAGTGTCTTACTAATATTCACCTGACAAGAAAATCAGGCATACAGGATAAACGATGTAAAACGTGTTTTGCACTTGTCCACGTGTATCGTTGATATCTCATCGAATCAATAATCGATATCGCTGTAATTTGACATATGTGATAGCCAATAAGTACACCTAACAGAATATATAAATTTCAGAGTGATTTGTAATTTGCCGTAATCGGAAAGCTTGCGACAAAAAGTGTTGCGTTTTTTTTGATACACCCTGTAGTATAAGAAGAGTATCATAATGAGTTTGTAGTCTCTCTTTGCGATCTAATGAACACATGTAGACATACTGTATTTAACTGAAGTATTTATAGAACCCGATTGATAGCTGTGGCAGAGTAGGATTTACTTATAAAATGTGATTCTCTTTTGTTTGTGAGTTATCTTAATTTAGTACACAATTAGTCTCTTTTTAGTTATCTTAATTTAGTACACAATTAGTCTCTATTTAGTTATCTTAATTTAGTACACAATTAGTTTCGTTTTAAAGGTTTTTGCTGAAGAAGAAATTTGGTACAAAAATCATGCAAATTGATTGTTATACGGTTCTTCAGAAATTGGCATTTGAAGTTCTGAAAAATGGCTGAAATCCTTCCGAAAAGTGCCATTTTAAGATAGTATACTCGGCTACTGTGACCGGCATTGATCCGCTTCAAAATAGCAGAGGATGTGCATATTGACAAGGAAAAAAGGTGTGTCAAGTTTTAATTTATTCCATAAAGGCCATTTTTGATTTACGGAATTTTTCGTTATTTGAAATCCCATTGACTTACTACAGGAGGCATTGCCGAATCTACAAATACTGCCAAATTTCAGAAAACACATAGTTTAGTTAATAATTTTCTCTTCTTTAAAATCAATGTATGCTAAAGACTTTCATTTTATTTGTTTGCCAAAACATAACGGTATTACACTATTTTCCCCCACAACTGAGTGGTGCTGGATGGTATTTACAATGGGAATGATAGTACTCTTTCACTCTATTCTAAAAACACTATATTCCCAAATTTTGGGAATCTCTACAGAAAAAACTACACATTCAATTTGTACATACAAGGTGCGCTGCCACATAAAGTGTTACACATAAAAGAAGACAGTCTAAAGTTGCCAGTGGATGGATTTCCAGTTGAAAATAATACCAAAAATCTACTTTTTTGGCCTCGGAATTGAAAAACAATTGTCAGTTAGGTTTATTTCCATTTGTCCCTTGCAGTATTGCATGGGATGCATTCCATTGAGGATATTTTCTCTCAAGTAGGAAAGAAAACATTTTTGATTTCATGCTTTGCGTAGAAATACATGTACTTCTAAGTAAAATCTAATTTTCACTTTTTCCCTCAAAATGAGATTATAACAAATCTGTATTCCAGGAAAACTAAATATCAAAATTCTGCTTTGTACAAAATGATTGTTTTAATGTCTAGTTTTATTTTTGTGCAATGCATTTATTTTTAAAAAACAGAAATATCTTTAGGAACTACAACAAACTGTGAGATGCTATACAATTTTAAATTCTGTGAAAGTTCCAAGTTGATTGGATCATATAAATTTGAAAGCTGGCCTGAAATATTAAAAAATCTGCATTTTGGAATGTTTATGGTCTGTTGCACTGAACCCACACTTATGAAAATATTAGGATTCAGTTATCCAACAATGACTTTAGGTAGGAACCATGTTTTACATTTAATAATGCATGTCATATTTGGCTAATAGATATTCAATTATCATCCCTATTTTGATTATGGTTACTAGTAAATATCGAGTTTGTGGCTTCATAAATCAATATGAATAATATAAAAAACCATGACACAAATGTATTTTGACACAAATGTATTTTGTCTTAAGAAATGAGCAAAACTTCAATCAATGAACATGGCGTGAAATATGAATATATGTAAACATTAAAATGCATGTCAGTCAATACGGTCAATGGTAAATCAGTATGATTCATCATTATTATACAAACATAAATTATTTTTAACAACGGAATAAATCATTGAATTGAGAGTTATATCAATGTAAATTGTTTACCTTACCACTGAACTCGTCACTAAGTTCCACTTACCTTCATAAAAAAAAATTCATTGAGGAGGATTAGCTCAGTTGGTATATACTCTATTTGGCTTCCTCTGGACAGTGACGTAACTTAACAGGCGCAGCTTTTATGCACGCGTATGTATCTTCCGCCTTTCAACGCTCGTGTGTACGCGCCAGCGCCGCGAGTAGGTGCGCGTTATGTGCTGCAATTAGTAGAATACGCGGTTATGTCACTGTCTTGTGATGGCCAAATAGACTATAGCACTCCGTCTTATCAGAGGGTTATTTTTTAAGGTTGTGTCAAATAATGAATAGTCACCTGATCCCTAACCAGAAATATTGTGACGGGAAACTAAAGAATCAACTGTTATTGGCCTAAGGTGACACAGGGTATATATGTAGATGGATTGATAGTTTAAAATTTACAAACTGTAGTAGAATGTTGACAATGTACTTACTCTGACTGCAGTAGTTGATTAGTTGTAATCAAAAGTTGTAAACAAACTCCAGTGAATGCAAGTTTGAACAAAAATATTGATCAGCAAACGGTGATCAGATGTGCAAATGTGTCCAATGTTTCACAGCATACATAGAATTATCGCCTCTTGTCCGGATTAATTGGCATAGCACCTCTGAAATACAGAAGACATTTGTACCCTATATATAACTGGTAAAGATGCCACGTCACCATAATAGATTATTACATGACATATATTGTGTTATGACAGATGCCCCGCAGGGATAACAATTATTTAGGTCTAAAATTGCTTTCATACAAATTTCAATTGGCAGTACACCATCATAATGGCTTCTATTGTTAAAATAATAATGAATTTGTATGCGCATGTCACGCTGGGCATTTTAATAGCATATCGAATGTGCTCTAATATCTTTAAAAAACAACACTAAAATACACTTTTAATCAGACTTTCTCAACTAGATTTACTGATGTGCCACATTTTAGAAACCAACTTGTTGAAGCTCCACTTGGTCATATATTTTAGAATTTACAATGGCAAAATTCCCTTCACAAAATATTTTAACATAATTATGTAAGCAACATAATAACTAATATTACTCTTTTGAGGGCACATGCGCACGCAGCGCGCGAACAATTGCTGTCTTTATACATCTGACCATCATAGGCCTATGAAATCTGGCTATATCATGATATGATTTATATTTAAAACAAATTTTAAACACTCTCGCACCACTTAGGATGCCTTGATGCGCCACAAGTGGCGCGCGCGCCACCATTTGAGAATGCCTGCTTTAAACCATATAGTCAGGATCACTATGCATACTTTGTACTTTGCAGTAGCTTTGCTGGATTTTTGTGGGGAGTTGCTAATTTTTGCATTTTCATGAAGGTAAAGGTCTATAGAAAGTGAAAACCAATGTTTACACATTTTTAAAATCCATTATAGCGGCCATTTTGGAATTTCAAAATGGCCGCCAATCTTCTTCTCATAAAATGACATATGGCCATGTGTTTGAACTCGCCACCCTTACCGTTGCATGTCCAGATTTTTACATTTTACACCATCTGAGATTCAAATTAGCATATAGCAATAACTACTTGTTCTATCCCATAAAAAGTATATATTTTCTGAAAGATAATCTCACAAGGAATCCAAATATGCTATTGGAATTTAGATAGGACCTAATGGTAACATGTTGTGATTAAAAATATTCTAAAAATATTGATTTTTTTTTTTCTTTATATTTTGATTTAAAGGTAGATGTTCCGATTTTCAACTTGAAGTTTTCTATTCTACATGAAAGGTCATCCTTAAAAAAGTCGTGTTCCAAAGTTTGAGTTGCATAGCTCTAATGGTTCTTATTTTAGACGCACAAGATGCTGTGAACTGTACCCATTGAGTAGTACACAAACTATATCGGTGCATGGTTACCACTATTCGCGGTAATTCAACGTTATTTCATCGATTTCTCCGTAATTATACCGATTTAGGCCGTCAAATTTCAGTATGATGATGAGAAAAATACGAGCTTTCATATGATATGAAAATCTCCGTATGTTTGAAATAATTCTGTGTTACGAAAATGTGATCGGGTCATCTACCTTTAAGCTCAATAATATTTGTATACCTATCCCAATCATAATATTACTGTGCATATTAGTTCCTCATGTAATTACTACCCATCAGAACATAATGGTTGTCAATGGTAACTCGTTGAAATATACTATATCGAGAAGTAAATGAGCACAAAAGTTTAAATTTCATATTTATTAGAGTTTAAAGTATTTCTTTTTGGGTGGCGAGTTCAAAACACATGGCCATATAGCAATAAAAATATATGGTGAAAACAGTGAAAATATAGTTTTAATAGTGGGATGTATGTATTAGACCACTAGACACTCATATCCAGAACTAAGATCAAGATGGCCGCCAAAAATGGTAAAATGCCATAAAATGGCATATATGAACCAACATGTATGTATGGCCAAAAATGGTCAAATACGATATAAAAAAATGCAATAGAATAGCATAATATCAACTGAAATGTATATTGAAAATATGATTTTAACGATGTATGTGTCAGACCACTAGTAACTCATATCCAGTATTGTTGTTTTGTTGACATAGTTAAAAATCCAAAATGGCTGCAAAAGTTGTCACATTCCATAAAATGGGATAATATCAACCAAAATGTATGATGAAAATATAGTTTTAATGATGGGATGTATGTATTAGACCACTAGTAACTCATATCCGAGTATTTTTGAGAAAATAACGTAAAGATAATCATCAACATAGCCCAAATCCAAAATGTCATACAATTCCGACATCGCCTTCATGCCAAATAAGCAAATAACGGCACTTGTTGAGATTTGCCGCGAAAGTCCGTGAGTAAACGATAGCATGACTTCCGAATTCAGCACCTAGTTTCGATATGATCATATCGAAACTAAGAAAATCATGAAATTTTATATGATAAGCGGCGAGTTTCAGATGGTAGTTAGTATATGCCTTAGTATTACTTTGATGCAAAAAACTGATTTCCAGGTTAATTGAGGGCGCACTTCCATACGTATTTCTCAATGCCCTTTTAACCAACATTCGACGTTTATCATATAAAATTTCATGATTTTTTTAGTTTCGATATGATCATATCGAGACTAGGTGCTGAATTCGGAAGTTATGCTATTGTTTTACATGTGGCCTTTCGCGGCAAATCTCAACCCGGAAGTGCCGTTATTTGCTTATTTGGCATGAAGGCGATGTCGGAATTGTATGACATTATGGATTTGGGCTATGTTGATAATTATCTTTACGTTATTTGCTCATTTAGTATATCGATACATCTCTCAATGCCTCTTTAACTCATATCCAGTATATTTGAATTGTAATAACATACTTAAAATCCAAGATGGCCACCAAATGGCCACTGTAAATGTAAAAATAGTCTACATGAGTGTATGATAATCCAGTATAGATATTGTAAGAGAGTATATTACATCACATTCACCAAATAGTATGTTCTAAACTGTTAAGCTATTGCTTTTAGATATAATGCCCACGTATATTACATCACATTCACCAAATAGTATGTTCTAAACTGTTAAGCTATTGCTTTTAGATATAATGCCCACCTCTGAGACAATTTTGATTCTGTATCACTTTCCAAAATGGCTGCCATAATGGTTAAGTTGATGTTAGTGTTACGTTAGATATGACCAAATTATTATATCTACAGCTTTTAATCCATCCAGTAAACGTATTTGTATGTGACAAGATATGATTGAATGGTATAGACTCCATTTTGACAATGTAATGTTATTACGATGGCTATTATAATTAGAGAATAAAGGTATTGTTTTTAGACCGTACCCGTGTTATATTATCTGACATAAATGCGGACGATAGTATTATTTTAAATAGAACAACGACGCCGCAGGCGGAGTTGTTCTACGCAAAAAATAATACTACCGAACGCATTTATGTCAGACAATATAACACGGGTACGGTCTAAAAACAATACCTTTATTCTCATTCTTAAACAATCATACTGAAGACATTTATCAAAGAAATAAGTGCAATTTATTGTCCACATTTGACAACTTTTACCCCTTCTAGGATCGAATAACCCACAAACATTCCATCCAATCCCATGCGATGAGTACACCATGCGTAATCGTCATGGCGCCGGCATTAATGCAGGAAAGGCGCCAAAGACGCACTGCAGAAGTGCGCGTTATGGAGCAAACCACGCATGTGAAGGTCGGACGCACTGTTAAAACGTAAACCCCACCTCCCCGTGTTAAGTTGTCTCATGTAAATGTCGCCGATTTCTCTGAGAACCAATGAGATTGCTTACACTTTCTTAGCTGTTTAAGAATGACCATTGCATTAAAATTACCTCTAAATGGTCAATACAATTACCTCCAAATGGTCAAAACAATTACCACAGGTGGTCACCAATTGATCAAAATATGGCCAGAATGGAAAGAAATGGACTCTATACCATTATACATTGTCACATACAAATATGTTTACTAATATGTTTACTGGTTAATACTGCTTTTCAGTTATTTTAACCTTTTATAATATGGTCATTTACAATACAAAAAAAATCAACTTAACCATTCTGGCAGCCATTTTGGAAAGTTATATCTAAAAGCAATAGCTTAACAGTTTAGAATATACTATTTGGTGCATGTAATATGAGTTACTAGTGGTCTAATACATACATCCCAATGTTAAAAAATAATACATAATACATAATACATTTTGGCAGGGCTGTCAACTCTCCCACCTTGGGTGGGAGTCTCCCGCCTAGACACTCTTTCTCCCGCACTCCCGCCTAGCATATAAAATCTCCCGCCTCAAAAATGTATCAATTAAGAGTGAATTTTTTCTAGGTTGACAAACTTTTAGACACATATTTTTTAGATTTTGCCTAAAGTTTTGGAGGTGAAAGACATTTAGTAGTTATGTAAAGATATTGTATCAAAAAATTCAGCAACCCTCTGTTGCCATGGTAACTACATATGAGATTCTAGGGATCTAACACATACATCCCATTGTTAAAACTATACTCTAATCATACATGTTGGGCTGATATATGCCAAATGTTTGTAATTTTGGCAGCCATTTTGGCGGCCATCTTGGATTTAGGTATGTTAACGAAGCAAAAGTACTCGATATGAGTGTCTAGTGGTCTAATACATAGGTCCCACTATTAAAACTTTGATCCCAATTTTGATTGATATAATGTCATTTCAGGAAATTTGACCTTTTGGCGGCCATTTTCAACGCCATCTTGAATAACCCCTTATCATACCAAAATCATTTCGGTAACATACTGAATATGTTTTAGGACAATGAAAGGAAGTAAAAAAAAGTGTTTGGGGAGTCCTGGGGGTGCACGGTAACCCCCCATATATACCCGGGTTTCCCCATTTTTTTTCGTGAATTAACTAAGGGTTTTAGGTCCTTGTTATAAAAACAAAGCACAAAGAAAAACAAATCACCTCGAGGGGAACTGTAGCAACCCGAAGTCAGTTAGTAATATCTGACTTTTACAACTTCCTTAAAATGTGATATTTGAACATGGCAACAGGGTATCAATATGGCAAAACTGACTTATTTATGAATGACTCGATCATTCATGAAGTCAGTTTGGGCAAAAAATGTACCACCTTGGTGTAGGGTTCTGCCAAACTTTGACTTTTTTCGTTGCTGAAATCAGTATAATTAGGAGAATTTCCCCCTAAAATGACCTAAAACAAGATAGGCTCGTTACCATGGCAACAGAGGGTTGCTGAATTTTTTAATACCATATCTTTACATAACTACTTAATGTCTTTCACCTCCCAAACTTTAGGCAAAATCTAAAAAAATGTGTGTCCAAAAGTTTGTCAACCTAGAAAAAATTAAGTGTTTATCAACGCGTTTATTTCGTTCGCGAGATGCTAACACTTTCCGATAACCAACGTACTTTTACGGAATCACAGGGAATTTACTATTTATAGCCCGTCGCCTACGTTCATTTGCTTTACCTTTTGGACTGTGCGATTTTTGGACCATGCAATTTTTTTTTTACCGTGCAAATTTTGTTGACCTCTTCAAAAAATGTTGAGCCCAAATATATAAATTTGTACTTGCAAACTAACTGTCTTTTGTGTAAAGCGAAAGTTCCACCACTACAGCTGGTATAGATATGAGAAAAATGCAAAAAAACTCATATTTTTCAAAGGGTATGAATAATTGTGGGCTTAACTGTACATCCCATCGTTAAAATCATATTTTCATCATACATTTCGGTTGATATTATGCTATTTTATGAAATTTTGACCATATTTGACCATTTGTTGCCATTAATTTGGCAGCCATTTTGGTTTTAAAGTATGTTAACAAAGCAAGAATACTAGATATTAGTTTCTAGTGGTCTTAATACATACATCCCATTGTTAAAGCTATACTCTGATCATACATGTTGGTTCATTTATGCCAATTTATGGAATTTTACAATTTTGGTGGCCATCTTGGTTTAGGTGTGTTAACAAATCAAAATATAAGTGTCTAGTGGTCTTATATATACATCCCACTATTAAAACTATACTTTAACCATACATTTTGATTGCTATGTCATTTTCTGAGATTTGACCTGTTTGGGCGGCCATTTTGGATGCCCCTTAGTCATTACCCCTTAGTCATGGCCGCCATTTTGAAATTAAGATCAGGACTAGTTAGTTCTGCTTTAGGGGCAACAGATATGACAATTCTACCAAAAAATAAGCTTTAAAAAGTGACCACATGTCATGTTTTGTTTAAAAATAGTTTAAATATGTTGAAATTTGGCCGCCATTTTAAAAATCCAATATGGCCGCCATTGGAAATTTCAAAAATGTGTAAACATTGGTTTCTGGTATCAGTGGTCTTTTATTTTTAATGTTTTAAAAAACATTAAATAGATGCAAAAATTAGCAACTCTCCACCAAAATCCAGCGAAATTACATAGTGGCGGCCCTGACTAATATAATCATCATAATGGCTTCTATTGTTAAAATAAAAATGAATTTGTATGCACACAGAGTGTAATGCTGGGCATTTTAATAGCACACCGAACGTGCTCTAATATTTAAAATAAAAATGTAAAAGCTGAATGCAAACTGCTTATCCACAAAAATAGCCTTTGTAAGTAAATGTAATAAATATAAGAGGACCTGACGTTTCGATTCTAACAGAATCTTTATCGAAGGTAAAATGACAGAATACAACATACACAACAAATATAGACAGGGGAACAAAAAAAACCTTAATCATCATTAAAATACACTTTAAACCATACACAATACACTCAATTATATATCATTTAGAAACCATTGTAAATTCGACGGCCCATGATTATGACAGATGCCCAGGGATATCAATTATTTAGGTCTAAAATTGCTTTCATACAAATTTCAATTGGCAGTACACCGTCATAATGGCTTCTATTGTTAGAATAAAAATGAATTTGTATGCCCACAGAGAGTCATGCTGGGCATTTTGATAGCACTACGAATGTGCTCTAATATTTTTTTAAAAATGTAATCATCATTAAAATACAAAACCATACACAATATACTCAATTATATATCATTTATAAACCATTGTAAATTCAACAGCCGTGCTTATGACAGATGCCCAGGGATATCAATTATTAACATTGTTCCTGAGTGTATGGTACTATTACTATTTGTCATTTAATATTTCGAAGTTGGAACTATACAGGGCGAGTCAGAAAGAACAGGCACTTTTTCACAAGAGCGTTACAAAAGATGTAGGCATGCCTATTCCAAATCAATGGTAGCGCTTTCAAGATTTACAATTTGGCTTTCATTCGAAAGAGGAATTTTTTAAATTGACCATTTTGTTATCATGTTACACTAATTTGAGTATAGCCCCCAAAATCTGAAGCAAATCCACGGAATGATCAAGCCATTCCTAAAAGTATTCTAATGGGGTTTACCTGCTAAATCAGTAGATATGCCTCGTTAGTGTTATACATTTCCTTTCTTGATTTCAGGCTTTTTATTACTCATATTAAATTACACAGATCTATTTATTTCCAGTTATTTTAAGATATTGTATCCAACATTCATGTGCCTTGTCAGTTTTTTTACTAGTTTCATTGATCAGCATCTCTGAATCAGGCAACCAACAATACTATGGTTTATTGCCATTCCGTGGATTGGCTTTAAAATACCGGGTTCTACACAAATGGTTGAAACTATATGACGCAATTTTCGAATTCACATTTTTTGGATGAAAGCCAAATATGTTTTACAGGGGGAATCACAACAAATTGTGCACGATTTGAAACAGCCATTTGACCTTGATGCATGTATTGAACCATAGAATGCTTGATGTCTGTATAAGCGTTGTTAATTAAGTGTATCCTCCCAAAAAATGAAAGTAATCGACTGAACAATAAGCAAACTGTGACACGTTTTGTAAACTGTCGCATTTTTCGCCATTCCAATGGGATTTACACAGTTAAGACATGAATATTACTGCAGCATGGAGTGAGAGTCTTCAAGCAAGGCATTGTTGTGCCTGTAATTTATTACAGGTTCCTGGTATATTAAATGAGCCAAAGGTGGTAAAACATTGTAGAAAAAAATAGTTCAGATGATAATACTTCACAAACTAAAAATATTGCATAAATAAAATGTTCTGAAGACACTTAGTTCCTGATAAAAATAGTGTAATTGCATCTGTCGTCGCCATTTTAAAAGCAATACCGGGCATCAACTATGCGGCATGTTTTTAGCCGTCAGTTTATAACGACGAGGTCCTTTCAATTACACGATTTGGACGAAGTGACCGAAAATAGGCGCTGACCAAAAACTGGCGACTTTACCCTATATTGTAATTTAAATAGCTTTTTGTACATATTGGCATTGTATTTATTGTAAAATAAAATATCTTTGTATGATATAGAACCAAACTGAGGTAAAGTGTTTTTTCATTATAATTATCGAAAACTGTATCAATATTTTTCAATTATTGGAAAAAGTGTACTGTACTTAATTAGGTCCCAAAAACTGGAATGTTCTTGTATCACTTTGATACTAGCACAAAAGGTTCCAATATTGCCCAATATTGGGACAAGATTATGTACCAGTTAGTATCGACCAATACTGATACATTTCGATGTTCCAGTATCAATCGATACTGGCAGTATTTGAACCAGTATCACCTGATACTGGAACATCAAAATGTATCAGTATTGTTCAGCAAAATACATCTTTTGAGGCACATTTACATATATTTTGTAAAATTATGTATCAAATTTAGAAATCACATAATCTTTTGTTGTTGTTGCTAAAACGCTCAAAATAAATCGTCAAACGAGTGTGAATATTTATTACCATACCTCCGTTTGTGTTTATTGTCGGTGCTATCAACTTAAATCTTGACATTTATGTTGTTTCCAAATATCAAGCAATATTTGAACAAAACTTTCCAGTATTAACCGATACTGGAACATTTGTCATGTTCCAATTAAATATAAGGCAATACTGGGACAAAACCGTTCCTGTATCAATCAAATTCCAGATTGTCATTTTCCCGTTCCTGCCTCTCCTGCTTTACAATGAATTTCTGTTGTCATCAACATCAAGACGATTACAAAAGTTGCATTTATCCACTTATGATCAAATTTCAATTGTTCTGGCATCTTATGCGATTAAAATAAATCAGGTTTAAAGATATAAAAATACTAGTTATTTTGTTTTGAATTTAAACTACACAGTTCAACAACAAAAAAACATGTTCCCCTTTAGATTATGCCTAATATTTTTAAAATTAGTTACTCCATCGAAACGAGTTTTGGCACACATAATGTATGTGTGCACAGCAATACTAGAACGAAGCTACAACTACGCAAGTGTTGTAATGCTTGAATGAGCACACATTGAATGGAGGAATACCTCAATTCAAAAGTTGCTATATGATGTATTGAAGGAGGGTGGTTAAGCAGCTTGAAATGAGGTATTCCTCCAGTCAATGTGTGATCATTCAAGCAGCACAACAACTGTGTGGTGTTCAAGCAAAGACCCTGGTTCAAGTTGCTTAACCATCCTCTTTCAATACATCATTTGGCAAATTTTGAATTGAGGTATTCCTCCATTCAATGTGTGCTTATTCAAGCATTATAACACCTGTGTAGCTATAGCCCCGTTCTAGTATTGCTGTACACACATACATTATGTGTGCCAAAGCTCGTATCGATGGAGTTACTCGATCATCTTAAAAATATCAGGCATAATCTTAAAGGAGAACTTATTTTGGTTGAACTGTGTATGATGTAATATTACAGCAATCTTCAAGAATAGTTGTTTGCTGGGGTTATTTGTTCCCAATAGTTCATTGATGCGGGTATGTTATCTTGATTAACACCTTCAATTTTGTATTCCCCTGCATGGTCCTAGCACTATAATTAACTTACAAAGTAAGCTCCTCAAAAAAGGTTTGACATATTTTCAATGAACTATATTTCTTCTGATATTGTGTTACGTATCAATTCATTCATTCAGTGTCCATCAAATTATGAACTTTTATTAAACTCTATCGACCCTTCCGAGGCATGAGAGCAGCACACAACGTAAACATATTATAATAGAGGGTGCAATGGCACAAGTAAGTAATATACAAATGAAGTATAAAATACATGCATATGGATACTTTGATGGTATATACAGAGATCATGATAGTACAATGTACATAAGGATGCAAGGTAACAAGAAGAATAAAGTAAATGGAGTGATATACAAGTGGATTTTTAGGAGAATAAATATTTTATCATAAAAATAATACTGATAGAAATGGTAGGAAAGATGAAAAACAGCACCGCATTTGACATTTTAGTGCTCAGCCATGAGCTTGAGATGTAGGGTTGAAAGTATGATACAATTTCCTCTGGCTGATGCATAGCACCTTTTTTATCGTCGCATGAAATTTTAGTATTGTAATTTTTTCCATTCTTTTGGCTCACCGTCGCCATTATTTTAGATAAAAACTATAAATATTATTATTTAAATATTATTTAAATATTATTTTTAATGTACAAGTCTACATTCAATATGGTCATCCATTGAATTATGCCTCAAAGCCCCAGGCATCTACTAAATGATGAACAACTGATTGTGAATCTTACTATATTATTATTTACAAAATACAGAATCTATGGTGTTTAATTTAAAAAAGGGGCATCATCAAAATTACATTTTTACGTTTCTTATTGTTTATCTTTGTTATATCAACTGATTTATTTGAACAATATTTGAAAATACATTTAACCATATTTTTGAAAAGGAATCGGAGTCTACTGAACATGGATATCAAGAGTAAAAGGCATTTAAAACATTTGGTATTGCAAGGCCGTCTATTGCTCAAATGTGGCAGATTGGCTAAATTAAGCCACTAGTGGAATGAGTAGATGCCTGGGGCTTTAAGTAATATTTTGTTTTGGATATGAAAGTAGCATCCAAAATTGTGGAAATGAAAGTACTATCACACAGAAATTTTATTCTTCTCACTTTTTTTATGCGTAACCAGTGACACTTAAATTACAGGAACGGTAATTTCTATTGAAGCTATATACATGTCTCAGATCAAGAACGATCATAAGGAACCATCATAAAAGGCTACCGGTATGTAATCTCTAGTGCTGTCATGAGTTAACGTCTCAACGTAATAACTTGACTCTCAATCCCAGAAATAAGTTTCGATCTGAAAAGATGCACTCATTGTCCGGAGTGCATATGTGCCCTACATTAGTAACAGTTTTCTACAATATTTCAATACAGAAGACTTATTGCATGAATTCACCGACGCGATTTATGTAACAATATTTTAAACGTATTTTATACAACTTTTGCACTCAGTGTTTTATTAGATGTAAACTCGAACCTATGAACACTTGGGACAATCAAATCGATCCTAGTTTCTGGGAGAGAGTGTTAAATAATGTTTTACTGTTGAGGAGTTATTTCATGACCAGCGTTTGAGACTGCGCGGCCTTTTATTATGGTTCTTCTTAATCGATTTTAATCCAAGACACATATCTTCAATTGAAAATACCGGCTTATATAGCCGTTCCTATAATTTAAATGTCACTGGTTTGACCCATTCTTTTCATATTGTTGGCAAAATAATTGTTGGGGTGATGATATAAAGTCTCAACTGGAACAATGGCACAGTGTTGTTGCGATACCAGCAGGTATGCATGTCATCAACAGAAAGCCAAACAACTGTTGAATGTGTGAGGGACCATAGGGCATCAATCTGAGAGAATCAATGTAAATTGTAAGTTTGTCAATAACAAAGGTTGGATAAGTAGAGCTATTCCCTAAAAAAAATTGCAAAATGATGAGTTGGGTGCATTAAATACTTAACCCCCTGGGGTCTACCTGTCTATCTTACAGTGGTTCTGATTGGTTTATTACAAGATGTACTCATATGAATAGCCAATTAAAATGCATCTTGTAAAATGTTTCACTCCCATCTTTATCAGGGATACAATTATTCTAACAATGTCTCTCATTGGTGCAATAAATGATGTATCCATCTTTTTAACCAATCGGCCGGTAGTTCTCAGGGGGTTAACAATACTTGAATCTGCCTCAAATAAAATATTTACACCTATCATTTAATGTGTTTTTTGTTCTGAAACGAGAGCATCAATGATGCAGAAGCTCAGCTAGCGACAAGCTATCAATTTCATGTATCCATTAGCAGGGGTCGCATTCTGACACGTCTGCGAGTCCTAGACCTCTCACTTTCTTGTAGTGACGCGTCAGATCTCTAATTGGAAAGACTGCGGGTCCCGATCAAAATTGAAGGGACCCCTTAAATTTGACGATGTATGGAAATGGAAACCTTAAGAAATTCTGTAAATTACATATCCATCCTTTGCTCACAATATAAATTCATTAAAACTGTCCGTAAAAATGTAAAATTTTCAAATACCCAAACTTCAGGACCCCTCAATTTTGTTGGGGACCCCTTAAATTTGTTTTTTTGAAGTCCTACAGGGTCCTGAAAAAAGTCATGAGACCTATTACATTTTTGATCCAGCGCTATCCCTGTCCATTAGTGACAAGCTGTCAATTTCATGTATTGGATAGATTAGGTCCATAATGTATTGGTTGAGCTATGAGTGTTTTCTTTAAAAATATTTTTAAAACTCAGTAAATCACCCAATTTTATCATTATAAAGTTTTGGATCCAATGTCATTCACACTTGAACAGCTCAAAACATAATAATGTATGCACAAAAATTATCATTTTTTATATGTTTACCGCTTATTTTACAACTTGACCTCAGATGACATTTGACCATAAAAGGTGACCTTAATAGGTGACCTTTGACATATGAATGATTAAATAAATAATTAGACACAAAAAACAATGTAAATAAACCTCAAATACATCATTTTAGGACTCTGATGAGCTTTTACATTGCCTCTAGATTTTATAGTCTGTTATATCCAGTACCCACTGGCATGACTGGCTTGGTAAATTAAATTATGCCTACCTACACTGGCGAATTCTGCAACTTTCAGCATTTTACTCAGAACTTTCAATGGATATTTCAACTTAATGTGCACTTTTTAATTCTGCCGATCCCCAAGGATAGTTTAGGGGGCAATGTCTTGCTACACGTCCCGTAACTCAAGTGCTCATGCTCAAACCAATTAAAATATGTTGTAGCTATACACAATTTATTCTTTATCGTTATAGTAAGTGTACATACTTCAATCTCGTTGGTTAACACGTATGAAATCTGATCCATATCGTGTAAACAACAAGTCAAACCACACGATATATTCCCATATCGTCGATTAACTGCGTTACCAGATGGTGCGAAATGATATTACGTGTAAAGCGATTGCTTTGCGTCTGTGGAAGAGTTGCTTAAAATACGAATAAAATGGCGGATGATTTAAATGCAACCGAGTCGATTTCTGTTACATTCTGAGGCCGAAATATACCGCAAAAAGGTCTAACCCACGCCATAAAATAAATGATCTGCATGTTACCTAACCAGACATGTTTTGGGCCATATCACATTCGGCATGCGGCCTCATGTGATATGACATGCCAAACCATAGGTATTTTTCCGTATTGTGTGAACATGCAGGGGATAACTAATAGTACGGGACGTGAGGCAAGATATAGCCGTTTAGGGAGTGTTCAGAAATACTTGGGGCCTGGGGGGTGGCCAACTTGCAGTTTTGGGTTTCTGAACTTTTTTGACGTAGCTAGGTTATTCATATTGGGGGCGAGAAATGAGAAAGAACCAACGAGACTTTTGTGAGTCAAGAACTGTGCAATTTTTTTTGACTTTACACCTACTTTTGGAACGATTGAGGTACATTTTTGCCCCGGTGGTTTCAGTCAACATTGACTTTGGGTACGCATGATCGTTCCAAAACTCGCGGAAAAGGGCGGTTTTCTGTATCATGTCCGCGGACATTCCGCGAACATACCATGTCCGCGGACATTCCGCGAACATTTTATGTCCACGATTTTCCTAAATTAGGGGTGCTTTTTGAAGCTATGTCCGCGACAGGGCTGGAAAAGATGCAAGGTTTCCCTGCAAGAGAAATTTGATAAAGTTGGATTTACCGCTGGTTTAGCGGCGGAGAGGGCGGCCCCCCATAGAACCATAAAGGGCACATGCAATGCAAATACAAGTGGTGTGATTTGAGTCAAGTCTACGAGGAGGGACCAGAAAGCATTCAATATATGTGCTAGTTGATTATGACATCAATTGTGGAACTATTGATAGCTCATCTGTGAGTACTATGAAAAGAAAATTCCAGGTGACTGGTTTGAATCTATTCATGATACTCACTGATAATCAATATACCACAAATGATGTCATTTGTGGCGTGTTCATTTTTCTGGCCCTGTTTATTGTAATGGAATGTCCCACAAAGACTTGTAGCAGGATTATCATCCCTTTTCCTGTGCCCTTTAAGCTTTTTGGAAAATTAAGGTCCAATTGATGCCATGGTGCATCATATTATGGAATATCGGCTGTATAATGCCTAATACTCTAAAAAAAAAAAACTCTTAAAAAAAAATAAAAAAAATAAAAAAAAATTTAGGGGGGGGGGGGGGGGGGGGTAGGGATTTCCTGCGATATGGCAACATTTCCCGGCACAAGGAGCTTGCCGATTTGCCCTCTTTTTCCTGCCCTGGTCCGCGATTTCCCTAAATTAGGGGTGTTTTTTGAAGCTTTGTCCATGTTTTCCAAAAATAAGGGGTCATTTTGAAACCTATGTCCGCGATTTAACAAAATTAGGGGTGTTTTTTGTAGAGGTTTTAATGTACGCGAAGAAGAAAATAAAATAGAATGTCCTCGTTTTTCCCGCAAATAGAGGGACTATATATAAAGTGTCCTTGGAATGGTGAAAAAGGGGGGTCATTTTCAGGCAAAATGTCCGCCTTTTAGTACGAAAAAGGGGGTCAAATTGGCAAAATTGTCCGCGAAACACCTTCAAATAGGGGGTATTTCAAGATTCTGGAACAATCATGTGTTACCCCTCTGAATACGAAGAGAGAACACCAGGATTTTTTCATCTGTGTACTTTTGACCATCATAATTCCATGATTCCATTCAATATTATTTAATTATTATATTAAACAGTTGTAATTTTATCTATACCAACACTTCACAACAAGGTCATGGCCGAAATTTTATAATACAGTGTAGCTATTGATATACTGTAAAAGCTGAAATTTTGGCGGCGGTTTTATTTTGGCGAAAATTATGACACGCCAAAATAATGTTTTCAACATTCATGCAGTGCATCCAGAAGGTCACCCACGAAAAAAAACAATTCGCGAAATGTCTATGATATCAAAATGTGCGAAAATATCTGTACACGAAAATATTGGCTTTTACAGTAGCACACATTGTCTGCTGGTACAGTGGATTGACTGATAAACAGTCATTATATTGTCCATTGTTATGTTGATTAAGAAGTGTGACAGTAACAATAATTGTTTGTTTGGGCAAGCTTTTGAAGACAGGCAGTGGTATAAGGCAACAAAGAATAAATGTTTGTTTGTCCATAGAGGTCCAAAAAAGGTAGGGTCTGTAGGTTGGATAATTTTTTTATTTTTTTATTTTTTAAATACGGATATTGCATTTGGGAATATAAATTTGGCATGAATACTGTGAATGATAGTCATCCAAACACAAAACACATCACTTTGATAGTATTGAACTTTTTTTCATGAGTTTGTTAGAATTGAAATTCGCTCGGACAGATTGTCTGTATAAAGTTGCAATATTGTAGTACTGGTTGCAACACTCGGTCAAAGGGTATTTTTTGTAACAAATTTGCAATGCGCAGATACCGTGAACATGTTGTCGGTCGCAGCGGCCATTTATTATGATAGAAAATTTGCAAAAAGTGAAATAACATAGTGGTGATGTTCTGTTAGATATATATACGTGAAAGTATTACTAAACCTATTTTTTCCCGAACTAACAAAAGAAATGTTTTATATTATGTTGAAATCAGCTTACAGCGTACGAAATTAGGAATAAGACGGTCCTTTTGGCCATTTAAATTGCTCAAAAAAAAGTTATTTTAAAAAAATAATAGAAAATAAAAAATAATATGGTCGGCACCAAGGTACATGGTCGGTCGGATGTGGACAAACAAACAAAAAAGTATTCTTGGCCTAAAGGAACTCCTGTTTGTTTTGAATTTGACACAAGCTCAAATAATGATCAACAATTTCTTGATGCACCCCAGGATGCTTCACTTTCATCACATGACCAGATGACCTTCAGTTGTTAATTACTTTAACACATGTGTGACACTGTTTGTTCTGGTGATATTAAGCCCTGCTAATACTGTAGGGGCGCTAAGCATTATGGGGTACATCAAGAAATCTTCTTTGAATAATGATAGTGATAAATGACTTGCCTTGCATGTGCTTGCTTGACCTGGACGAGTTTCAAGACACCCTAGTTTTTTTGGTTAAACCTTTAATAACATTTTAACGCAAGTGAAAAACGTCAGGAAATGCATCTCATATGTTGTATCGTAACATATCTAGAAGATATGCCGAGTCACTTTTTTAAATGTTTTATCTGTTTTGTCTTAATTGCCATTTTCTGGGCCATTTTTACTTCCTAGCGTTTAGAAACTCACCATGCTATCACTGACCTTTCGAACGTGATAATAAGAGCCTCATCCTACTGTAGTAGGCTGAGCTAAAAACAAAATGCACTTGCATGGCCTCAGAAAGTGGAAAACATGTAATTATAAATTTGGCACTCAAGAAATCAACAAATCTTTACGGGAATTTAATTTTAACATTTAAGGTTTGAATGTTTGGATTATAAACAGCAGAAAAAGTAAGTAAGTATGTGTAAATATATTGTTAATATTCAATAATTTAGTTATAAAATATATGAAGGTTAGTAATATATACAAATTAGTACAGAACAACTGTTCTTTTACAAATAATACAGGGTTGGTAAAATGTAAACAACAGAAACAGCTTACTGCAATATGGACATACCGTACGTACAACTATCTACAGGAACAAGTAGTGGAATGAAATAATATTAAAACTCTTGAAAAAAAGTTCCACAATGTGATCATGGAAAGGGATCAAGGGGTTAATCCCAGCATAAGGTGCAAGTGGTTGGTCAAATGCCTAATTCAGCACATGCCTAATGTGATAGCACCAACACCAATTTTTTTGGTGTGGGGGGGGGGGAGGGGGAGAAAACATTGGTCGGGGGGTGCCAAAATATGTATGAAGCATACACAAATGTTGTCTTTTATTGAAAAGTTGCCAGAAATTAGCTTAATTTGGTCTGAATTAGATATTAAACCAAATTTTAAATAATGTTGATAGGGTGGGGTTTGAGCTGATGGGGGTGGGGGGCAGGTAAAAGAAAAGGTTGTGACTAGGGAGAATCCCCCCGCCCCCCCCCCCCCCCCCCCCCCCCCCCCCGCCATTGCCTGCCTAATTCAGCACAATATTACTTTTTTCTTCACATTAGGCGACAGGATTTAAATTTAAAAATGTTGAATATTCCTGATTTTGTAAAAAAAAAAACCAACAAAAAACGCATATTTTCGTCATCTATTATAACTCGAACCGTAAACAGTTGATAACCAACAATTTATGAGGTCCGACATAACTTGCAAGTGATGAGAAGTGAGTTTTATACCACTACAATCAATATTGTTGAGTTACACCTGAAAAGGCCTGCTTGCACTTTGGAGCCCCATCAAAGTCCTAGGCAGTGTTCACTTTCACATACATGTATATCACAGGCATATGGTTCATTGTAGTGCCAGTTCTTTCTCTCTTAGCTTGGCCATGTCTGCCTGCATCTTTTGCAAGCTCTTGAGGACCTGTTTCTTCACAGATTTCTGTTGAGAGTAAAAAATAGAGAGAATAAAATATTAATTTGGATGCTAGATTGTCACACTTTATTTTGTTTTCCTCTACCACAAATTATAGCACCCTTGTTACCAACTGAAGTTTTACCAAGATTAGAGTAAAAATTAGAGAAAATAAAACATTTACCGTTCGAGATAGAACTTGACCTCTGACCCTTTTTTTTATAGAGGTAAATCGGTCATGATAAGGTCGTGTTAAGTTCACACAACTGTTGACCGTCCACCCAGCCCAGGCACTAACTCTACCATTATCACAACTTTAACTCGACCTGTCATTAACTCGACCGTAGCTCTTTAAACAGCCTACATCTGACCATGCTGAAAATGTTTGTTTCAGGCTAATTCCATAATTAAAAGATAAGCCCATTGTGAAATGTGCCACCCTGGGGGACAAGCAAAATAGGTCTGCGGTCCTCTGGGATTGAACCGGGTCTACATGGCTGCAGGTGAGTGAGACAACCACCACACCATGAGGGATAGCATTAATATAAGGCCCAAAAGTCGGGGTTAAAAATATTTTTTGCCATAGCGACCATAGGGCTACATGCCCAAAAGTTGGGGGTCATATTCACTCACAATCGGGGGTTAATGCACACCACGCCACACTACGAGTGCTGGGCTGCAGACTAGGCCTACATGTACGGTATACATATGTATGGTAATAAACCCAGGGTTTAATCACAGTAATGGGATAGAAGTTGTGTGTGCACGCAAACAGGTGCTGCTGGCTGTGTGGTTCTGTGTTGCGTAGGTTCATGGCTAGCACTTTGAGTAGACTTATGATTTCATATGTGTGCTATGATTTCATATTTGTGCTATCAGTCTGCTTTGATATGATGCAATTCATTTGTGACAATTAAATAGACCAAGGTCAATGATGCATGCAATGTATTGCAATGGCTTAAAGATCTTGTGTGTAAAAGATGTTTATGTGGGAAGGAATGGTCTACCACAAATGCAAACTGACCTTGACATATACATTTGACTTCTTGTTCATCTTTCTCTTTTTCTTTGTCTTCCTTTCTTTCTTCTCCAAATGACAAGCCACGCACGGTGCTCCATCATCGTTGGGTGGTGATGATGGAAACCGGTACACATCATCTGCATCTCCACTACCAGCTTCGTCTCTTGTTGGTTGGACCTGCTGCTGCTTCTGCTGCTGTGGAGACCTTTGCGTCAAAGCTCTACGACGATCGTCTTCCTCAATACGGTGAAGATGAGAAGTGGTTTGGTTTTGATCAGCTTGCATCGGTTCAAACCACATAAACTCATCTGCATGTGTGTCACCGTGGCAATCACCTGACTCGTTGGGATCGTTATTGTTCATATCTTTAGGGCTCTGATGTTTTCCCTTCTCATCATTACATCTACCGGCATCTCCAGACTTATTTGGTTTTTCAGTGACGACAGCTTTCTTTTTCCTAGATGAGCACTGTGCCTTAATTTTTGCGTAGTCAAAGTTGACCTGTAGTATTGTCTTTTTGCTTTTCCGGCCAGCAGGATTTGATTTTCTAGCTAGGAGAGTGGGTCCATTTTCAGTTGGCTCGTTATTTTCAGCTGATTTCATGGGTGGAACAAACCTTTTGTTGGATTTACCCATGGTCTGTTGAAAAATAAAGGGAAAATAAACTTAATTATTGAAGTAAAATCATTTGGAGGCATATTGATTTGATTTGATCAATGGCTTAATTAAAGGAGGTGTCCCGCAAGCATAAAAGTGTGCATTATATGTTAGAAAAATAACTATCGAGCCCAATTTTTGTAATTATATAGAACAAAACACCACACTTATGACAAAAACAAATAAAAAACGCAATCTCTCAACATGCACTTTTTAAAATTCGCGGCGATCGAAAGTCCCAGTGTCGATGATGTCATAGTTATACAATGCACATGCGCAAATTTTAGCACCGATACCCATGACGTCATCAACACCGGGACTTTCGATCGCCGCGAATTTTAAATATTGCATGTTGAGTGATGGCAGTTTTTATTCATTTTTATGAATAGTATGGTGTTTTGTTCTATATAATTACGTAATTTCGGCTCGATAATTATTTTTCTAACAAAAAATGCTCAATGTTGTGCTTGCGGGACACTTTCTTTAACATTGTAATCTTTCTAGTTTCATAATGTCATAGAAACTTTATCAAGAGTACCATAAAACTGGGTGAATAGGGACAAAAATGGGAACAGTTTTGACATCTCTATTTTTTGTATTTGATGTATAATATTATACGGTAATAGGTATGGATATCAATAAGGCTGTGAATGCACGGGTAGTTTCGTACCCGGGTACCCGACCCGTTTTTCGGGCGGGTACCCGGGTACCCGAAAATAGAAACTAAAAAAAAAATTAAAAAAAAAAATGGTTTTTATTTTTTTTCAAATTTTTTTTTTTCAATTTTTTTTTTAAGTACAAATTTGTCCACAAAAATGACACATGATGGGGTCAATAGAGGTCATTTGGGGACACATTTGTACTAAAAAAATAAAAATGTAAAAAAAAATTAAAAAAACAGTTTTTTTTTTTTTTTTAACATTTCGGGTATTCGGGTACCCAATTTGGTACCCGGGTACCCGGAATAGCGGGCGGGTACCCGGGTTCCCGGGTATAAGTCACAGCCTTAGATATCAAACTGTCTATTAGTGTTCAATAGCCTGCAGGGCGTGAAAAGGAGATTTCTTTTGGGGGCTAAATTTGCGCAGCAAAAAGAGGGGATTTGTATTTGGGGGGGGGGGAAGAAGGAAGAATTTTTGATGCGGGACGTTTAAAATCCGCAAAAAAGGGTTGAATTTAAATTCCTGTATGGTCATAAAGCCTAATTTAATCAAGAAAGTGAACGGGAAGTTTAAAATCCGCAAAAAAAGGTTGATTTTAATTGTCCCGCATGCCGTATAGCGCATGGCCATAAACCAGAATTTAATAATAATGAACAGGAAGTTTTAAATCAACCTTTTGGGCCACAGATTTTAAACATTCCGCCGAGATTTCCCCTTTTTTTCCTTACCAATACGAAATGAATCTATATCCGTTCATAAATATTGCTTATGAAATGAAAAAAGTGTCACAAAAAGTGAACCAAAATGCCACGGCCCGGTATTGTTCTTATATCATCTAGCCCTCCATTCCTGACGCATTTTGTTAGTATTGTTAGTGCGAAGTAAGGTAATTGTTTCTATTAATGCAATTTATTCCGTAAATACGTTTTGTTTTTTTATGTTTGAATCATGCTCTAAATGCCTTTCATACTGGTCACTAAGCCCAAAAATCTATCTCCTTGGCTATGACCTGGGAAAATGTCACAATAAAAGTGAACCAAAATGCCACGCGGGAGCACGGACGCATTTCATTATTTACGGAATAAAGCTAATTGTTACTATTGATGCGATTTATCCGTAAATATTTTGTGTTTGATGTATGAATCATGCTCTCTAATGTGGCCTTTTATAAGATGGTCACTTTATTACGTCCATAAATCTATCTCCTTGGGCTATGGCCTGGGATGTCACAAAAAGTGAACCAAGTGCCACGCGTGAGCACTGACGCATTTTCATATTATTACGGAATAAAGCTAATTGTTACTATTAATGCGATGATTTATTCCGTAAATATTTTGTTTTTTATGTCTTGAACCATGCTCTATAATGCCTTTTATAAGATGGCCATTTACGGAATAAAAATATCTCCTAATTGGTCTATGGCCTGGGAAAATGTCACTAAAAGTGAACCAAAATGCCATGCGCGAGCGCTGATGCATTCATATTATTTACGGAATAAAGCTAATTGTTACTATAATGCGATTTATTCCATACATATTTATTTTTATGTTTTAATCATGCCGCTAATGTCTTGTATAAGATGGCCATTTATGGAATAAATCTAGCTCTTTGGGCCATGGCCTGGGAAAATGTCACAAAAGTGAACCAAAATGCCACGCGCGAGCGTTTCTGACGCATTTTTATATTATTTACGGAATAAAGCTAATTGTTACTATAAATGGGATTTATTCCGTAAATATATTGTATTTATTTGAATCATACTCTAAGATGATCATTTGCGGAATGTATCTATCTATTTACCAAATAAAGAGTTTTGCGTGTGTACACACAACAAGATCCCGTTGTTATCTATAAATTGTGTAAATAAAATTGTTGTCTTGTATGCTTTAAGTTCTTACGCATTTTTATATTATTTACGGAATAAAGCTAATTGTTACTATAAATGGGATTTATTCCGTAAATATATTGTATTTATTTGAATCATACTCTAAGATGATCATTTGCGGAATGTATCTATCTATTTACCAAATAAAGAGTTTTGCGTGTGTACACACAACAAGATCCCGTTGTTCTCTATAAATTGTGTAAATAAAATTGTTGTCTTGTGTGCTTTAAGTTCTTAATTTATAAATGATTAATTCGCTGCAGCGTAATACAACATAGTCCTATAGACTATATAAATCTTTCTTAAATAGTATATTGTTACGCTTTACTCATCGTGGACTTGATTTAAGTCTAGCATCGTTTCCCTTTTATGAATGTATGTTGGATTTAACAGTTGCCCCACACGTAAATTGTCGAAATGTGTAAAACAATTATTAGCAAAATGATCATGTCAACAATTTTCATGCGGGCCTCTTTAACACCTGTGTCGAGCGCCTGCCACGTGCCATGTATTATGTTCAATACGTTAATCATTCAATCGATTTCGTAAATGACATATCAGTCCTCTTGTAGATCTCTTTAACACATGTGTCGCGTGCCATACATGTATATTATATTCTTTGCATCAATTATTTGTCAATTATTCAGTCAAATTTGATGACAGATGTCTACATTTTTGCAGACTATAAGCATAAGGGGAACAGAAAAAAAAGTTCTGCGGGCCAAACTGGCGCTTTATTAAATCGCATATTTTTAAAATCAATTAATACCATCCCAATTTTAGAAAATGTTGGTACTTTTCTTTTTTTATTAGTGTTCCGAAATTTCCAAAAATGTTTACGAGATTTCTTGTGTTATTTTGAAGGAGAAAAATCCTGGCCGAGTGCCGACCTTAAGAGGTCCGTCCACACATAAAACGGTAGAACATGTTTTTTTCCTCTCAATCGCCCTGCACTGCAAAAACACCGGTTTAAAAATAACACCAATGGTGTTGTGAGAGGTCCACACCAACACCGGTGTACCGGTGTTAAATTCTTGGTGTTATATCAACACCTGCATGTAGTGTCATTTTAACACTGCAAGTGTGACGAATAACACTGTAAGTGTTAATGTAACATCAAGATAGTGTTGAAATAACACTAATTGGTGTGGACCTCTCAGAACACCGAACAGTGTTATTTTTAACACCGGTGTTTTTGCAGTGTGGATTTCCCCCCGCAATTTTGCAACTGTCAGATTGTTGCCTGTTTCAATAAAATGTTACTGGCTATATCATCGTCCCTATAATGTGCTCAACCTCTCTCTCCCTATATATGATCCTGCCTCGCGTCCCGTTACCATGTTAAGTACAATAATTTCCCATTGACCGGGATGCGAGTCAAGATAGTGTGCTCAACCTCTCTCTCCCTATATATAATCCTGCCTCGCGTCCCGTTACCTTGTTAAGTACAATAATTTCCCATTGACCGGGATGCGAGTCAAGATAGTGTGCTCAACCTCTCTCTCCCTATATATAATCTTGACTCCCGTCCCGTTGCCTTGTTAAATACAATAATTTCCCATTGACCGGGACGTGAGTCAAGATTGTATTTTATAGTGTGCTCAACCCCTCCTCTCCCTATATATAATCCTGCCTCGCATCCCGTTACCGTGTTAAATACAATAATTTCACATTGACCGGGATGCGAGTCAAGATTATATAATAGGTAGGCCTATGGATATCAAACTGTATATAGTGTTCAATGGCCTGCAGGGCGAGAAAAGGGGATTTCTTTTGGGGGCTAAATTTGCGCAGCAAAAAGAGGGGATTTTAATTTTTTGAGGGGAAGAAGGAACAAATTGATGCGGACGTTTAAAATCCGCCAAAATAAGTTGATTTTAAGCCCTATTTTGTATGTACGGGACGTTTAAAATCCTCCACTGTGAAAGACTGATTTTAAACGTCCCGCATTTATCTTGAAATCATGTTTCCAATATGAAATCATGTTTCCCGTGAATCTAAGTTCCTATAATTGATGCTTTACATAAATATTATTACATTGACCATGACTCCCTGTATATAATCCTGCCTTGCCTCCTGTTGCCGTGTTAAATAAACTGCTCACAAAAAGTATTGAAACACTTAGAAATGATCCAATATATAACGGCTCGAAAGGGTATGCATTAATCGAAGCAAATAACCAAATGCATAATTTTGTTCTGCGTATTTTGACACCTCGCTCGATGAGATACGATGTTGCGGAGCGGAGTTATTGTCATTTCAATGGTCGTGGGCCCAGTTTCAAAAGTGACAATCACCCTATAGAAAGAGGTTTGCATTACTGTTTAGAATGATCAGATTCGTGATTTTCAATAGGGATGAGTGTCACCTTGGAAACTGGACCCACGATCATTGAAATGACAATAACTCCGCTCCGCAACATCGTATCTCAACGATTGAGGTGTCAAAATACGCAGAACAAAATTATGCACTTGGTTATTTGCTTCGATTAATGCATACCTTTTCGAGCCGTTATATATTGGATCATTTCTAAGTGTTTCGATACTTTTTGTGAGCAGTTTACAATAATTTCCCATAGGACGGGATGCAAGGCAAGATTATATAATAGGTATGGATATCAAACTGTCTATACTGTTTTACTGGCCCGTTTGTTAAACGTTTTTATCTCGCATTCACAAAGCCGTGTTTTGTATGTAGGGGGCCATCTCGACTCCTCTTGGTTATTGTATTCTGCCCTCTCTTGATCAGTTCAATACAAATATAACATATCTAGTTTAGATTGCTTTTATCGTAGGTGGCGTTAACATTTTATGCGAAACAGCAGGAAACACCTGCGTACCCGAAACAGACAAACACCTCTGGTTTTTTAATTTTCAGTAAGTTAGGGGCCCAAAGTTGACCTCGACCGGGACGTGAGGCAAGACATGATATTGCCGCCAAATATGTACTTGTTTAATTAAATAGATTCTTTGAGACTTTTTTTGGTCAACAAACAACATGTAACATTCAGGGTCAGAATTTCGAGGAGAATCCATTCTTGCAAAGATTCCCGCTGGTAAAATTTGTTTTTTGCGAGAATCCAACCAGACAAGTTTATTCTTGTATTGTAGCTCTACTTACTTACAAGTTACAGTGTCATACCATGATACTACGGCAATATCCTCAAATAGGTCTTACACACGGAATAAAGCACAAGGCAGCAATTGTTTTGCAGTTGATTTACATTGTAAAAATGATAGCTGCCTTGTTCTTTATTCCGTGTGTAAGACCTATTTGAGGATATTGCCGATACTACTATTCTGTCTGCACACAATGACACATAATTCATGTAATTTAATAAATGGAGGAGAATCCATAAATTCTCGCAAAATCCTTTGCAGTAATCTAAATTGATTCTCGCATCCTTTGACGAAATTCTGACTCTGATGTAGTTTCACTCTGGACCATTATATGGTGAACGTGAGTAAGCATGCCAAATTCAACAGTTTACTGTTTAGTTTAGTTACGACCGCGAGAATTGCTAGGCCGTAGGGGCCTACATAATATTGCTAAAATGCATGACAAATAATGTGAAAAATCATGAAATGGTTCTTTTAAACTCACAGGCTACCAAATCGTCATCAAAAATTACACAGCACATAAAAATCGACTACTACTTTTACGCCATAAATTGTAAAAACTGTCAATTTATCGAGAATCCGACTTCAAATTTTGGAGCTATTAAACAAGTAAATACAGCCCGTATGACAATAATTGATAATTATTACAGATGGCGCTGTTCCGAAATATTTTTCCCGGCAGGACAAATACAGACGATGCCGGACATGTAATGCTTGTTCACGATAATAAGATAGCCAGATATACAAAACATCAACCACGAAGACTATAATCGGGACTATAATACCAGGGAGGTGTAATAGGAACATCTCTCTGTTAATACCACACCGTAGACATTTAGAAACAGGCGTGGCCATGCACATCAATTCCAACAGAACTGACACACTATGGCAATTCTTTAAATACACTATCAGAACTTCCAAGTTTCCCTCCCTCTCCCGTTCTACCTGGAATTTCTGATACAATCCATGGTGGGCCCCCCTCAGTCGCACCTTCGTGGAGGCTTTTGGAGGTTCGCTAATACCCCGACCAATCCAAGAAAGAATCAAGGTTAAATAATGCGATTACCATGTGCTACCCGGTATAGGCTATAGGTAGTATAATCGGTTCGGTTGCGTTTTCAACCGAATGCGATGATGGCGATTAAAGCGAGACTAGGCTGGAGTTGATTGTCAAACTCAAACGGTTTCCAGATGAAATCATTTATTCTTTAAAAATGTGATGATTTTCTATCATTCAAGTAGGCATATCACTTTCATCAAAATCCATTTTTTCATTTTAATTGGAACCAATAACAATTACAGCCATTAGTTCAACGTCGTCTGCGTTAAATGGAGCGTAGGTGTTTTTAGGGTCCAATAAAGTGCACGCCCGAATGTCCACCTTGTTGTAGCATCCGCGTATGAAAACGCGCGGCTTTTGTGTGCGAGTGGGTTTTTCCTACCGTCACAACGCGGGCCCGACGCCCGTGTCGGCAGCTAAAAGGGTATCACAACCATGAAAAATTCAGAGAATAAGTGTAAGGCCTACATTTCAACGTGACATTAAAGAAATGTCTTGATCACAGCTTCGTTTATGTCCATTTCATTATAAAAGAAATGCTCTGTCTAGTGATTTAATGACATAATTCCGACTAATGTTTCATTGAGCAAAATCCTTGTTAGTGTCACTTTAACTTCTTTGAATGATGAGAATCTGAGCCTCTGTACTTAATACATTGGATGCTTTTATACATGAGCTCCAAATTACCCCTTCTAAGAACCAAATTTTAAACCAAATAAAACACATCTAGTTCATCTTTCGGGAAATGAAAGTAATCGTCGGGACACTAGCAAAATGTGACAAATAGTCTGTTCAAGAGATATCTGAATTTTAGAACGGTTTAACTTATACAGTGTAAACAACGTTGAATAATTTCTTAACAAGTTGTTTAAAACATGCTCTTTTAAACAACTGTTAGTTAACCGGTGAATCGCTCAACAGTTGTTTAACATATTTTTGCACAATGTTGGTTAAATTTTAAACAACTATTGTTTGAAATGAAAATCAAAACCAATGTTGTTTAAAATTGTTTAAATGTTGGCTAAAAAATAAATAAATTAAACAACTATTTTTTAAACAGTGTAACAACAGTGTAACAACAACAACAAACAACAATTACAACTTAAACCAACAACAAATCTCTGTAGGTCCCATTTAGCGATGTCGGGTTTTAAGATTTTTACTATATAAGTTCGCTATGGATAATTTAGCGCGCTTCAATTGTCTCAGAATCTACTGACATGAATTTTTGAAATCAAGTAAACTTCTGGTCTTTGCTTAACTCTGAACATAAATAATAGGTCAAATTGAAATAGCTAACATTTCAATGGTGCCATTCATAATATCGATTTAAAAAAGAAGCTATCCTTATGTGTTCAAATCGCTCGAACTTGGCTAAAATCAGTACTTTTTTTATTAAAAAAATACATTTTTGAACTTTGACCTCTACTTTCAAAGGAACGATGACTATGTATACACTCTTTTATATATCAGCAACTTTTCAATTTTGTCTTGAATCATATCACGAAATGTGGAGACAATTGCTTGCATATTATGCTCTGTATGTTCCATTTAGTGATGTCGGGTTTTAAGATTTTTTACTAAGTTCGCTAAATGGATAATTTAGCGCGCTTCGTTGTCTCAGAATCTCCTGACATGGATTTTTGAATTCAAGTAACATTCTGGTGTTTTCTTAACTCTGAACATAAATCGTAGGTCAAATTGAATAGCTAACACTTCAAGGGTGCCATTCATAATATCAAATTTTAAAAACAATGCTATTCTTAACACTTTCCACGCGGCAGACAAGCGTGGTTAAGCGTTCAAATCGCTCGAACTTGACTAAAATCAGTATACCTTTTAATACAAAAATACGTTTTTGAACTTGGACCTCTAATTTCAAAGGAACGATGACTATGTATACACTTTATTTTATATCAGCAAATTTTCAATTTTGTCTTGAATCATATCACGAAATGTGGAGACAATTGCTTGCGTATTAGGCTCTGTATGTCCCATTTAGCCATGTCGGGTTTTAAGATTTTTTACTATATTTTTAGGCGTGCGTGCAAATTACTCGTAGGCCTACTTGCCTTAAATCCTCAATTTTACAGCGGCAAAATTCGGTAGCCTGTCGACGGTATTATTTCTATCCACTTGAACCCCTACACCCCTCCCCCACGACCCCTCCCCAGAGTTCGACACATCATAGCACGCCATATACTATGGGGCCCGACTGCATCGATACTGATTTTTTCTTCTTGATTTTTTTTAATTTTTTTTTTTAATTTTTAAAAATTGACCTCAACTTTATTTAAATTTAATATCAATATTTATAAGCGATACTCACGGAAGTACGAGACACTTCCATACTTCCATGATAACCGGCTAATTGTTGGCATGTGACTGAATTCAAAATTTTACTCTCCACGTAACTTTTGAATTTAGCGCCACTTATTATCCATACCGTGATTGCTGTTTTATATAGGGAGATGTACATGTACATGCACAATGTTCTCTCGCGCCGAGCGCGCGGCAAGCCGACGCACCTGTTGGCATTGTTAGAAATTAGAACGCGGATAATAGAGCTCGCATCGAAGTACCCCTCTTACCATGCTTACCTGGGATGTTCTCGCTGTAAATAATGAATTAAACACTTTTCGCTGTGGGATGTTCTCGCTGTAAATAATGAATTAAACACTTTTCGCTATCTTCAAAATATTGTTTTAAAATAATGTTGAGACTTCAGCATTTTTATAGACTTAATTGATTTTTAATATTTTGTTTGAATCTATAAAAAATTGTTGTTTAAAACAATTTAGCCGACATTGTTTAAATTTTAAACAACATTGGTAAAATATACTTTGATTTTCATAAATTTAAACAATAATTGTTTAAAATTTAACCAAAATTGTGCAAAAATATGTTAAACAACTGTTGAGCGATTCACCGGTTAACTAACATTTGTTTGAAGAACATGTTTTAAACAACTTGTTAAGAAATTATTCAACGTTGTTTAAAACATGCTCTTTTAAACAACTGTTAGTTAACCGGTGAATCGCTCAACAGTTGTTTAAAATATTTTTGCACAATGTTGGTTAAATTTTAAACAACTATTGGTTAAATTTATGAAAATCAAAACCAATGTTGTGTAAAATTTAAACAATGTTGGCTAAAAAAATTTAAACAACTATTTTTTAAACAGTGTAACAACAACAACAAACAACAATTACAACTTAAACCAACAACAAATCTCTGTAGGTCCCATTTTAATAGCGATGTCGGGTTTTAAGATTTTTACTAAGTTCGCTATGGATAATTTAGCGCGCTTCAATTGTCTCAGAATCTACTGACATGAATTTTTGAATTCAAGTAAAATTCTGGTCTTTGCTTAACTCTGAACATAAATAATAGGTCAAATTGAAATAGCTATCACTTCAATGGTGCCATTCATAATATCGATTTAAAAAAATTGCTATCCTTATGCGTTCAAATCGCTCGAACTTGGCTAAAATCAGTACTTTTTTGACGGGGGAGATTAGCGACCCCGTCATTTGAAACGACGTTTCTAAGTCGTAACCTTTTCACAAACCCCTAAAATTCGCGGCATTTGCTAATATTAATAACTTGCATTAATCATCTTCTGAAGCGATTTTGTTGTAAAATGTAATTGATATTGTTATAATATGAAGGTAAGAGGACACAGTAAGTTATTTCAGCTATTTGGATGCCATTTAGGGGTGCACACCACTATTACAGTCCAACGCCCAGCTTCCGTCGATCGCGATCACGAATGTAGTTCCTAAATAACGGAAAGAATGGTTAATATTGACATGATATGTCATTCAAAATGATTGAATTTGGTCTTTATTTGTTCACTGAAGTGTACCTGAGATAATTCGAATGAAAAGAGTATACATCTACTGTTTTATTTGAAAATATTGGCGGAGGGATACACATTGGTCACAACGGGCTACAAGGTCTAATTTCGTGTTAAAAAATACTACTCCGTATAAAGGGGGAAATATAGAAAAATGTAAACGGTCACCCCCATCTGAGTTTTTGACCCAGGTAAGATCTATGTGTGTTAATAAATATTCCAAGATTTCATTAAATGAGTCGCAAGGTAACTCAAGATATTGGCGTTTTCCCGAGGCATCTTTCCCATAGAAACACACGTTAGCGCGTAATAGTGGTATGCAACCTTAAAGGGCGCACAGATATAGTCTTTAAAACCAGGCGATACGGGCTTTGTGGTTGCAAAACTTGGTTTGTGTAGCATTTTATGTTAGTTTTATATTTTGAAAATACATTTGAAGTAATAATCGCAACACTTGACATTATTAAATTTGACTTTTTCATTCATTAAAGTGCGAAATTGTCACAATACGGGCCAAACGGGCAAAGTCAGTCGTGTGCGCGCCTGACCGTTGCAATTTCGGACAATTGCAATTTGTTATTGTCAGACCATCATATTTAAAGATACCAGTGAGCGAGATTGTGTGTGAAAACTCAGTATTTTTATTTAGTTTACAAACAAAACATATAACATCCATTGACGTCAAAACAATCCTATAAGCATAATGACTCAGAAAATCAGTTCCACGGGCGTGTGGGGGGGGGGGGGGGGGGGGGGGATAGGGGATACTGGGGCAAAACCATAATTCTGTGGGCAAAACGCACCAGAAATCAAAATATCGACAACGTTTTGACCTGTAGGTCTTAGGCCTACTGACGTATTTCGTGAGAGTTTTGATCAATACAACTTTGTGGAGTGGTTAGGCAAATGTAGGCAATCTTATGATACAAATCGTTTTGAAAATATACTTATGATATCTAAAATTTATATACATGTAGGACTATACGACGATTGAATTAAAAATCATGAATATTAACCAATAATGTGTGGCTTCGTGCATTTACATGAACGTGTACTTCCTTTCCCCCGGTATATTGGTGACAATTATTGCAAGTATATCATGACTAAATGAATGAACATGCTTTGCTATGTTATAGTAAGAGTGGTGTATCAAAAAGATGAAGCATGCATCCTTTTAACATTCAATAAGATCAAGAAACGCGGGCCTTCGTTGTAAAAGTGAAAATTGATATCTGGGAATCCCAAAATATGACAAGAATTAAGGGTTTTTATGAATTTCAAGTGGGTATGTAGCTTTTTGTTCATGTTGTATTTACCAAACGGAGTATCCAAATCGAATACAAATTTACCATTTAATTTGAAATTTTCTGCTCTTTAATATGTAATAATGATTTCTGAAATTGGATGAAAATGGGTCTCTTTAAGGGTGCACACCACTATTACAGTCCAACGCCCCAGCTTCCGTCGATCGCGATCACGAATGTAGTTCCTAAATAACGGAAAGAATGGTTAATATTGACATGATATGTCATTCAAAATGATTGAATTTGGTCTTTATTTGTTCACTGAAGTGTACCTGAGATAATTCGAATGAAAAGAGTATACATCTACTGTTTTATTTGAAAATATTTGCGGAGGGATACACATTGGTCACAACGGGCTACAAGGTCTAATTTCGTGTTAAAAATACTACTCCGTATAAAGGGGGAAATATAGAAAAATGTAAACGGTCACCCCCATCTGAGTTTTTGACCCAGGTAAGATCTATGTGTGTTAATAAATATTCCAAGATTTCATTAAATGAGTCGCAAGGTAACTCAAGATATTGGCGTTTTCCCGAGGCATCTTTCCCATAGAAACACACGTTAGCGCGTAATAGTGGTATGCAACCTTAGTAATATACTAAGCTATTTGGATGCTATTTTGTATTATATTATATGATTTAGTAATATACTGAGTCACTGAGTCCACGGCCTCTTTGTTCCGTGTTGCCTTGGTCTCGCAATTAGCCCAATGATTATGGCGAACCCTAGGCTACATCCCCCAGTCATCAATATTACCGTACGGACGCTAAAGCTGTATACATATTGAATCTCTTTTTGAGCAGCTTGGTGCTAAGCATAGATGAAAGGAACCGACAATTTGGAACCCGGTAGTATATATTTTACGGAATAAATCGTATTGGAAACTGGAAACCAATGCTTAGCACCAAGCTGCCGAAAGCTGGATTCATACAAATATCGGAGCCTGCAAGATAGCGACATAAGAGGGCGGCTGAGAGTTACAGTCTAGGTGAACCCTTCAATATGATTAGCCCAATGATATGGCAACAACCCCTCGACCTTTGCCATGCGACACGAAAACAAGACTAGAAGTGACGTCATGATTATTACTTCTCCGAGATGCGCAGAACTCCGCCATTTTGTACACATTTTAAACCGACAGAAAAATTCTGCGCAAGTACGTGTAAACCAATGGGATTTTTAACTCTGGACGAAAGTGAAAATGAACCGCCGATATTTCAAGATTTACCATACTTTGTTTTAGTTATTTGAAGATGACACTCAATCTTTAGGTTTGGCTTTGATGGTACGTGATCAGAGATCAAGTAGGGAATCTTTTGGCGTAGCACTTTTTGCTACATATTTGTGCATTAGTGTTCAAAAGTGTGTCGTATTTCGTGATGCTACATTGGTTAAATCGAACGCTGCGTGGTGGTATGCACTATGCAGGTTATTACGGGGCTTGGGCTCTACTGTGGGTTGGGTTTGGGAATTCACGGAGAGTGAGACTTACGGGATACGGGTACCCGTGACACGCACGTATAGAATGACCCGTGTCACGTAAGAGAAAAAGCACGGGATAACTCAAGCCTACTTTCAACAGTCTTCTATCTCCCCCGTCCAGTTTTTTTTAAATACCTTGTTTATTAAAAAAATACATTTTTGAACTTTGACCCTTTACTTTCAAAGGAACGATGACTAGGTCAAATTGAATAGCTAACACTTCAAGGGTGCCATTCATAATATCAAATTTTTGCTGTCTTCAGTAGATAGCACATGTTATCATATTCTATGCAAATTACTGCTAGTATATCTTCTATTGATATGGACTATTGGACTCGTCCCGCCAGACCCCACTGAAGGCCCCATAATTGATAGGTTAATAAAAGATATGTTGCATCTCATTGTAGGTGAAAATAAAATACTATAGTGTAGTCAAGTATTGAGATGCACTTTGTTATTACAACATAAAAAATCCGACAGATCTATGGCTTGTAGTGATGATAAGTGTGGCTGAAAGGGCCAAATCATGTATGAAAAATGAAGGATGGCACTTTTGGCGAACCCTGGGCCTGACCCTGAGGCATTGGATGAAAGAGATGACCTCTGACCCAGATGAAACTAGTCCGTTTGAAATTGGAGCATGAACTTTTTTTCTTGTCTCATAAAAATACATAAGAGATGCAACAAGTCAGATCATCGGAGTATGTCTTAAATGTTGGCATATCCTTGGTGTAAGACATTCATAAGGGACGCACCATTTGATTTTCAGGGGGGGGGTAGGAAGTTGGGTTCGGGGAATTTTTTTTTTGTTGCCGCCATCAGGGGGTGAATTTTTTTTTTTGGCCTGCATAGAGGGTGAATTTTTTTTTCCCGAAAACTTCCTACCCCCCCCCCCCCTGAAAATCTAATGGTGCGTCCCTAAGTTAGACTAGTGTAAAGACCTCATTAAGGAATAAAGTCATATAATCCTTTAATCCGTCAATAGAGGATTTTGTGCTAGATTAAAGGGACACTAAGAGATGTGTTGGCGGCTGCTCCCTCAATTATGATAAAAACTGGGATTAGAATATTTTTATAATTGTATTACATGTATGAACTTACACCTATAAGGATTAAGAAAAATCAGCCCTCTTTGTACAAGAAAACGTTGATTAAAAAATGCTTGTACAGCCGCGACGAGCATTTTACGTCCGACAGTATCCCCCTGTAGTAAGCGTGATACATAACGCAAACCATATTTGCATAGAGGGCGTTTTTCAATAAATAGCGATGATATTGTTTTAATCAAGTTTAGCTGTGTTTTTGTTAGTAGAAACAACAATAATGGCAATTCTCAATGTTCATCTTGAATTCTGAAGTAAATTTTTAAACATTTAAAATGTTCAACACCACTTAATGTCCCTTTAATTACATGCTGTCTTACACCAAGGATAAACCTAGATTTCACCCCTGTGTATAGATCAATGACCAATATTGATCCACCCTGACCTTCGAACCAGAGGTCAGTTTTGAAATTTGATCTTGCCTCATCAAACAACATAAAATGAAACAAGGCCGATCCAAATCGGAGCATGTCTTAAATTTTAGCCTTGAATATGTCAGAGACCCTGTAGTGAACCCCCTTCCTGACCTATGAGCCCAAGGGCATCTGTGTACTGTATCGTCACACAGCAGGCAGATGAAAAAATCTCAAATTAAAGACATGCTAGAGGTACTAGTCCATTTTTAAAAGCACATTCCCTGTAGGTTCGCACGCATACTGCCGGGCACTACGTCACCGGTCACACCATCTATACTGTGGGTTGTATTCATTATTATCAAAAATGGAAATGACTCAAAACATGTTCTTTAAACAAATGTTAGTTAACCGGTGAATCGCTCAACAGTTGTTTAACATATTTTTGCACAATTTTGGTTAAATTTTAAACAATTATTGGTTAGATTTATGAAAATCAAAGTATATTTTACCAATGTTGTTTAAAATTTAAACAATGTTGGCTAAATTGTTTTAAACAACAAAATTGAATAAAATGTGAGCGCACTGAAACATGTACTCAAGCCTGTAGAAAGCGGATTTTCCGTAAAAGGCAGCAATTAGTTTTCTATTGATAAACAATGTAATCAATAAATCTGCCCTGTGTTTTGTTCCAAATAAATATTCACATGACAGTTTGGCTATATTGTTTAATAAAGTGTAACAATGTATTAAAAACATATCTTTTATGGTTTCTAAAAATAGCCAATATTTTGTTTAGAAAATCCAAAGGATTAGCACTTAGGACTGATTATTTTTTTCTTCTTCCATGTCCGTCACACTAAATGGACATTTGGTTTTTAATGCATCTCCAGAAAAGTATTTTCACTACTTCAACCAATTTACTATGAATTTGTAGCTGAGATTCAAAGCTACAATTATGGAGAATTTCATAAGGCTAGCTAATATACAGGGTGAACCAAAAACAATATTGTAGAGGATTGAAAAGGCCCTCGGGCCCTTTGACCTTGATGTGTGCATTGAACCACATAAAATGGTCAAATTTTGTATACGCTTTATACAAACAACAATTTCATGGTTCACTGTACACATCGAGGTCAAAGGGACATTTCAATCAGTGCACAATTCTTTTGATTCACCCTGTATAGCAAAGTTAATAGATAGGTCTCAGTCAGTAGGGAGGTCACGCTGCATGTCATATTTTGTTATACGCAAGAAAACAATGGAGTATCAGTGACTGCAATATTTGCTAGATATAGCTTCGGAAAATGGTCTATTTGGGCATCTCAAAAACTGAGAAACGTGCTAAAAATCAGGTAGAATTTTAGAGGAGGGTCAATAACATCTGCAGATTGGTAAAATGTATAGTATTAAACACGTTTTGTGACCAAATTTATGTCGTAAAATGTTGGAAAATTCACGTTTTGAAAATCTGTGGTCTTCGAAATTACAGGAATCCTAACTCATTCTAAACCTCACCAAATCATGAAATGAACCCTCGTCTACAAAAAATTCCGTGTACGTATTGCTCTATCTGCTTGGAGATAGCGAAGACCACGGAAACTTCATAGCTTCATACCATAGAATAAAACCCGCCTATAGGTGCCATAGACATTACATGGCGAACATCGTACAGATTTGCACTGCAGTCCTCTGTGTAGGGAGTTTTGACAATAGCAAGGTCGTTCGACTATTGTGTTTGTGCATGTTTGTGACTACTGACCCCGTTTAACAATCTTCATAGCTTTCATATAGGGCTTGGGTGACCTAACTATTGACTGGTCTAACCTATTGAATGACCCTTGTACACAAGTAAGAAAGACATTGTTTTAAACATTGTTATTTAATAATAACAAACAAATTTAAGCTAAAAACAAGACATATTTTCTGTCAATATCTGATTAATATGTGTACACAAAAGTAATCTATGATAAAGGCACATGATAATGGAATGTTTATACTATATTATGTATTAAAATAAAAATATAAGACCCTTGTAACTCAATATGAGACTCCAGTCCAATTTTTTCAGCTCATATCTGAATTAATTCATAATTATTATTTTGAAGGTTTTATGTTTCAGCTTAATTATAGGTCAATAAATGTGTATGTGTTGTTTCAAGAGAAAGTAGACAAATCAATGCACGCACGCACACTGATATTGATGTGTGAATAATGACACGACCTGCAGGGGGAGTGCTATTGTGAGCATATCAACATTTGCGCAAGTGCATTGATTTTTCTATTTTTTCCAGAAACAAAACGCCCATGTATTGACCCAATTCATACACGACACTACAGGGTGTGCAAAAAAAGTGTCCATGTGAAACATGATTTTCTTTTGGCCATGAAAAATACAAAATTTTGACGTGAGGTACTAATAATCAAAGAAGATTTCTTGATGTACCCCATCATGCTTAGCGCCCATACAGTACCAGCAGGGCTTATCGCCAAAACAAACAGTGCCACACATGTGTTAAAGTTATTAACAGCTGGAGGTCGTCTGACCTCTACCATAGTAGCACATGGTGCAGATAGGGTAAACTTGGCCACAAATATGAAAGAAGTTGAATCCCAACTAAACTTGTATTCATAAAAATATAGGGTCTTTAGGAAAATCAAGAGAGGACTGTATTAAAGACACATCAATTATATTAATTGCAACAGGATTTTCTTAAAGACCCTCGTTTAACAACTTTATAAGCATTTCTTTGCACTGTAATGTCGATGGGAACCAGTAGACACTGGTCATGTGATGAAAGTGAAGCATCCTGGGGTGCATCAAGAAATCTTATTTGAGTAATTATCTTGTTCAGTAATCTTTAATGTGTCATAAGAAGAAGAAAAATCTACAGATTTTGGAGCTTTCATTATCAAATAATGGCAAATCTACTCAGACGTGTCAAAATCAGCTTTGGCCACTTTTAATGAGCAGATAACTCTTTTATACTGTAAAAGTCAATATTTTTGCGATAAGATATTTTCACGAAAAGGACCATAACAGGCATTTCGCTATTTTTTATTTTCGCGATTTTCAACATTTGTGAACAAAAGTCAATGGAAGTCAATACTTTTCGCGCGTTTATATTTTCGCGGATGAGGATTGATTTGCGAAATTCACGAAAATAAAAACCTCGCGAAAATTTCTACTTTTACAGTAGTTCAATTTGAGCAGAAAACATATTTTCATCCATATTATCCATCACAAACCACAGAATATTTGAATTTTATATATATTTAAAACAATACATTTACATATCCTATAATCATCATTGGAATCACAAATGCATTTTTTCCAATTGAAAGTCCAATTCTTGTTCAAAAGTGGCCAAAGTGGGATTCGCACTCTTGTTACTACTACTACTACTTATGTCGTTCTCGAAGGGTCTTTGTGATGGCTCGCCAAACTACTCTGTCCCTCATGCATGCTTTCATCTCCTCATCATTCTTCAGTCCTGTGTCTTTCGCCAAGGTGTCCAAGTATGTTAAGGCTGGGCGGCCGACAGATGTGTGTCCGTGTTTGGGTCTCCAGCAGCAGGTCAGATATAATCTCATTTCTCTTCTCATGCAATGCCCTGCAAATCTCATCCTTCGATCTGTGATGTTTTCTGATACCTTTTGTAAGTTTCCATACAGGTCTTTGTTTGGTACCTTATCTTTCCAACTAATGTTGAGTGCAGTTCTCAGCATTCTAGTGTAGCACTCATCTAGAGATTTCTTCAGTCTGTTGGTGATGGTCCATGTCTCAGCTCCATACAGTAGAACACTTTGAACAGTAGCTTGGAAAAGTCTGATTTTGATTTTTCGACAGAGGCTGGATTTCCACACTTTGTTCAGAGCATTGCAGGCCTTCCAAGCAAGTGCTTTACGTACTTTTATGTGATGCTGGCTACTATTAACCCAAGCTTGTTACTGAATTGATCATATCTCGATAGATAAATGATAAAATATCATTGAATAAAGTGTAGTTAATAGAGGACTAATAGGGCTTACCAACAGCCTATTTTCTGGAAACAAAAAAACATGGGATGTATTTTGAATTATTTTTGTTCCTCATGGTACACTTTTTTGACATGCCCTGTATACAAATCAAAATTTACAATTTGAGTAATTTTGATCTAGGTAATGTCACAAGTTTGCTAACACCCGCAGTGAAAATCGGCGTACCCGCGATGCCTGAAAAAATGAATCAAAACAAAGCGCATGGTGCGCGCATTGAGCGGCGCACACAGGGAATGCATAAGACACTTTTAATGCACTCCACGTATTTTGGTTGCTTGCTTTCTGATTAGTTCGACACTACTAAGAGTGTATGAATACTTATTATCAAGCCCTGACATCCCTGCTTGCCGAATTGAGGGCATACATCACCAATAGACCCTTCATGTAAAGTTGGGGTCAAACAATCGACTTTCACTTGAGTTATCCCATACGTCCTTATTTACAGAAATTATTCTCATGATATGTCCTCAAAACATATAAAAATTTCATCCACACATGTTTGACTAGATTTGTCAATATCACACGATGAAAATGAGGCAGTGTTTTCGACACTTTATTTGCCATTTTCAATCATTTAAAACTACAACATTTTCAAATAATTGCACTTAGATTTCACTTGCACATACTCATAATAAGGCTAAATTTAAAAAAAATCTTTTGTCTCAAAGCTCTTCAGTTTTTCAAAACCTAATGCGGAATGCGTTTTTTTATTTTTTTTTATTTTTTTATTTTTTAAATATAAAATATTGAAATCCTTCTAAAAGTGACTTTTTGTATTTAAAATGATGTGATCAATGAAATCTGAAAAATCTGTGAAATTTTGGGATTTTTTTGGGATTTAAAAAAAGAAAAAAAGAAATTAAGATTTTTGTTTTTTTCTAATGCGCATCAATAAACTAACGCGCGCGGGAGCTTTGAGACAAACGATTTTTTAAAATTTAGCCTAATGTATAATACTCAACATTAAATTGATAGAATTGAAAAAGTACTATCAAACCTCTCAATTTGTACTGAAAGAAGGAACTATTGCTGTGATAAATATTACTGGACATGATATCCCACAGTGCATAAGTGGAGTATTTTCTCTTGAGTTGAGTTGAGGCAACTTTGACTTATAGCCTTTGAGGTTTTGTAAGAATGTTTTGATGTTAGAGAAATACTTTACAAGATGTTAGAGAAATACTTTTAAAAGATGTTAGAGAAATAATTCAAAAAGATGTTAGAGAAATACTTTAAAAGTATTTCCCTAACATCAAAACATAAGTTGATTCTGGTCCACTCAACAGATTGACACTATGTAGGACAAAAAATACAGCTTTTACATTATGAGTTATGGAATGTTTTTATTATGTTTTCAAAACAAACTCGACACTTTGAACTGTTTCATCTTATATATACATAAATTTGGAAGACTGTTTTTAAAAATGATTCATTCTAGCACCTCTTAATATTTGATATGTATTAACCCTAACCTGAGAAGCAGTTTGTAGGACTAAAGATAACAGGGGAAACTGGAGGGAAATAATGAGAGAAAAAATGGTGTGCAGCTAGTGATTGTCTCAGGCTAAGGGGATTGGGCTCCCAAAAATAACTTGTTGGAACCTTTCGGTGATTGCGCAATGATAGATGGGTGCCTACCTGCGCAGTGCTTCTGTTGGATTTTGTTGTGTAAGGGTTCAATGATACACGACTCAGTACAACAGTATTAATTTCGGTTTTTGGTTTGTAACCCATCGCCTCCGCCCCCCCCCCCCCCCCCCTTCCTCCCCAATAAAAAAATCTTAAATTATCTTTTTAAATTAGTTTATTTTTAATCTTGTAAAAAATGTATTTGATATTATTTTAATTCAGATGATACCAGGCCAGTGTCATTTCGCATTTGATTGTCATTGACTGAAGGATTTAATTGGTTTTAACATCCGCAAGTAGCATGAGACACATCACCTGCGCTGAGCTGACAACACAGACGATAAGCTTTTAATCACCTTGAATCACCAACATGATGGTTGTGACACTGAAGTGTAATAGCGGCACTCTTGACTGATTTTAGGGCCATAATCCAAGACGGACAGATAGTCACTCTTGCTCAAGACCGTGTGCATTGAAGAAACTTGTGATCGCCTGCTCTGCAGCCAAAGGATGATGATGATGATGATGAATCAGTGTATGCTCAGTGTATACAGTGTAAAAGGATTCTTGGTAACTCGCCTCAGACCAAAATGATCAGTGTTAGAATTAGCTATAAGGTGACGAAAAAAACATCCTGTTCTACGGGCCCAACGCCCCAAATTTTACAAATAAAAGTCACCAAAATTTCCAGAATCTTTGTTATGGGATAAATGAAAATAAAAATACCTGACCAACCGACCCTACCTGAGGGTCGGTCCGTTTGCCTGTAGAACAGGGTGGTTGTTTATTTTGTTGCCTTATTCAGTCTTGGTAATGTTGTACTAATTTTCACTGTTATGATATTGTGACAATTTCTGTTAGTGTCGGAGCGGAAGTGTTCCTTCTAACTCGTCTCAGACCCAGATGATCAGTATCAGGATTAGCAGATTCAATCAGTCTATGTCTATGTAGCTTCCTTCTCCATTGAGCCGCTAGGGCAGACGCTTCAGCTTCATCTGTGTCTTCCCCGCTATCGTTTGGTGACTTCAATCCCTAATTGGAAGGACAAAAGTAGGATGATGATAGATGGCTTTTTTAATACAGACCAATTGCAATATGTGACCATCCACCACAAACCCAGTGTAAAGTCGCCAGTCGCCAGGGCCTTTTCAGAGATATGGCTTAATGAACTCAAGAAAATTCAATAAAAAACAAAGGATTTTCAAGAGGATTATTGATTATTTAAGTGTTTATTTACAAAACAATAACTACATGTCATATATCATTTTTAAGCTTATTTGAAGTAGATTTCAACTAAATCAAAATTTGGATTTTGAAAAATGGTGACTTTAACACTGGATTAGTCGTGGACGGTCACATATATGAAGTGTATTCAGTGTACATGTATTCAATATTTGAAATTCAGCATTAAAATGCAATTGAATTGACAGAAGAAGTAAATGGGATAGTTTGTTGTTCATCATTTTATTGTCTGCAGGTCAATCAAAACACAAAAAGAAAAGAAACATTTTTTTGAAATTCAGCATTGAAATGCAATTGAATTGAGAGAAAAAATCAAAGGGATAGTTTGTTGTTCATTTGTATATTTTCATTTCATTGTCTGCAGTCATTCAAAATCAGAAAAAGAAAAGGAATGAATTGACAAATCTCATAGCACTTGGTATGATGTGCTTGGTGTTAATCAAACTTGAGCTGATGCTGATATGCTTATTATGCTCTACCTATGTTTCTAATATGCGGTGAAAATAATCCCTTTCCAACTTGACTAGTGGGTTAATTCTGCACTTCGGGACAGTAACTTTCATACCAGGTCAGTAACTTTTGAAATTATTAAGCCTTTACGTGGCTATCAACATATAATAATATTTCTCCAAAATAGTTGTAACATTATTATCTAAACTTGTACCTTAACACATGCAGCCTCTGCAGCTTTCAATGTGCTGGTGACAGCCTGCATCAGATTCTCTGCATTTTTGATCAAGACAATATCTGCAGTCACATCGTCTGGTGTAGCCCCCTTCACACTTGCAACTATGCTGAGCTATAATTGAACGAAAAAATAAGTGTCAGGTTTACGCATATATGTTTGCCCTGCAAGGAGCTACCGCAATAAACCAAAATGTGCAAATACAAGGTGTCAAATAAAACCCGACCTATGAGTGATCGTAACTTTAAAAATCAGCATCCAAATGCAATAATTGTGCAACATTTTGGTGAAAACTGCATTCAATTTGGCTGAGTATTTTTGATAAAATGAGTGACTATGTACAACAAGTCAACATACACTTCCATCCATGTGCTTCAGAGAGCTCAGGCAAGAAAATAATCAATAATTCTTTCATTGATATATCATTATATTGACATGATATCTGGCAAGTTAATTATTCAAAATTTTATGCTGAACAAGTTGATATCAAATGTTAAATGATTTTGACCAAAAGGGTCACCTTGAAGGGAGCACACCACTAAGTCGGTTTTGCGCGGCACTTCCGGCAAAACTTGAGAACGATAATAGTTCCTTTTGACAGAATGAACGGGCAAAATCGGCATGAAATGAACGGGTAGTGATATCAAATTTATGTTTTATGGATTAGCTTACATATGTTTTTAATGATTAAGAAAGAAAACACGTCAATTTAAGCTGTAATATTATTTTCCCGACCGATTTACACACACGGTGCATGCCGGGATGAGAGCCAAATAATATGCTACGAAATCACTAGGTCCCGTTATATCGGCTGATAGCAAAAAATATTGACGGCCTTTCTATGTTTAAACCCAGATAATGTTAAAGTATACAGAATAATATAAAACATATCCAAATTTGATTGTTTTTATCGCGAGCACTCTGGATTTAGAGCGATTTGAAATCACAGTACGAAGCGTGTAAAGTCAATGGGAGACGACATAGTGATGTGCTCCCATAAGGTCCATAAGGACTCACCTGTGTGGATAATACCGGTATCTGATCTGCCTCAGCCATTAGATTTTGGGAGAACCTCATGTCCAAACAGTTCTTTGCAATGATCTGTGCAAATCTACGGATGGCTTTGCCGTTGGCAGCGATGGCTTTGGCCGTATTGATCAGTTCCTCTTTACTCTGAAAAACAAGTTTTGATTAAATTCATCAATATTATAGTACTGTAAAAGCTGAAATTTTTCGCGGTGGTTTTATTTTCGCGCTTTTTGCGCAAAATAATAATATTGGAAAATTAAAACACGCAAAAATATTGTTTTCAACATTCATGCAGTGTATCCGGAAGGTTGCCCGCGGAAAAACAATTCGCGAAATGTCTATGATATCAAAATGCGTGAAAATATCTGTACACGATAATATTGGCTTTTACAGTATTACAATAAATATGGACTTCTTTCCATTTGGCTCTGCTGAAGAGTTTCTTTTTCAATCTGAAGCTATTTGATGCTATTATAGTTTGATCAGCTCCAAATTGGCGAGAAATATTCGGTTTTATCTCTCCGCGCGAAAAAGTAATCCAAGCGTACGCGCGCGATTATGGCCACACGCACACGGTTTTGACCGCACGCATATGATTATGATACACAGTGCGTTTGTGCCTTTCATGCGCGCCTGCGTCCTTCTGTATTCATTCGCTGCTGTAATGAGGCTTCCCCAATTTGAAACTGATCAAACTATAGGATTGGACTTTTAACATGACAAATAACTACACACAAGACTATCTAAATAAAACAAAATATTTGTTTGCATGGATTGTACTTTTGTTAACTGATGGTACTGTTATAAATGTGTCCACGATTACCATAGTTGGGAAGAGGGAACCTAAGGTGGCCAACATGTCTGAATTAGTAGGCATTCTTATATAGTGGGTGTGGTTTTGGATGGCAACAGCCAATTTGATTGGTTTTTGTCTGATTTACAGCTGATACGCACTATGTATTATGAGACCGATAATATATAGTTTTGGGCGGGGATTAATTCATTCAAATAATAATATCTTCAGTGTGTATGGTCAATGCATTTAGATGATGTTTAAGTGTGCCCTACACAAAGTTGCCAGCGATGTGTTGTATAACACAGAGTTGCCATGTGTGTGTATGCTTATGAACGCAATTATTTGAAGCAGGAAGTGGTTAACAACTGGCGCTGGGTTTGCCAATTTTATAATGGGGGACATTTGTTGTTGTTTGATTAAAATAAACAAAAAGCATTATTTTTATGATAAACTGTTAAAATACAAAACTAATTAAGAATAAGACTAAAATATAGTTCGTAGCTGCGGTGACCATACACGACTATAAATATGGAACAGCCTATACATTATGAGACCAACGTATATAGCAAAACAGCTACAAACTGTATTTTATTCTCTATATCTTAAAGTGGCAAACATGTCTGAATTATTAGGCAATGAAAAAAGAGGAGACATTAAGGTGGCCAACATGTCTGAATTATTAAGCAATGAGGGACCTTAAGGTTTAAGTCTTTAGGTTTATTTTTCTATAATTTATATTTTGATGTTGTTCTCTATGTTTGGGCTTTTATCTTATCATTATGTCACTTTCATTGGCATTTTTAACCTCTGCCCATTTGTGTGTCTTGTTTTATGCATATTTTCTGAGTTGCAGTGAACCAATTGATTGGCCTTTCAGAGCTCTATTTCGAGAGTTACCAGTTTGATTTTTAATCACTCTGGTCATTAACCTTGTTAATGTCTGTTGGGCTAGTGTTCACATTTGCGCTTTATATACAAAAAAAGAAAGAAAAAAGAAGTCAAAACCAATCACATTGTCAAACTTCCAGTGGGAACCTGAAAGTGAGTTACAACTATGCATCTGGTGATTATGATATCTAACTATTTACCTCATTCGTTCATAGCTGCGGTGACTATACACGACTATAAATATGGAACAGCCTATACATTATGAGACCAACGTATATAGCAAAACAGCTACAAACTGTATTTTATTCTCTATATCTTAAAGTGGCAAACATGTCTGAATTATTAGGCAATGAGAAAAGAGGAGACTTTAAGGTTGCCAACATGTCTGAATTATTAAGCAATGAGGGGACCTTAAGGTTCAAGTCAAATCAATCACATTGTCAAACTTTTAGTGGGAACCTGAAAGTGAGTTACAACTATGCATCTGGTGATAATGATATCTAACTATTTACCTCAATAGATGCTGTGCGTCTCGCGTATCCGGACATCTCGTACATCTGCGTTGCCATGGTTTTTGCTACCTTTATGATGGCATTATTCTGATCCTCCCACTTATCCGTCTCTTGCTGAAGTACCAATGCGGCCGCCTAAAAATACCAAAAAATCAACACAATGAGTTGATTACCTATACTCAGTAGTATTCTGTTTTTGAATGCAAGAAAGCATGTAAGTCGGGTTCAGGTAAATATTATTACCATAGGCGATGAAAAAACCACCACCCATGTTCTACAGGCAAACGGACCTCTCAGGTGGTGTCTGTCCGTTGGTCGGGCATTTTGTTGTTGTTGTTGTTGTTTGTTTGTCAGGGAAATGTTGGTGAATTCTCAGCAGTTATCGAAAAAGTGTTACAATATTTTAAACAATTTCAAAAATAATTTCAAAAAAATGTTCCCAAATTTTTCTTTAAAAAGAAAGTTTTAAAAAGTTCAAAATTCGAAAACAATGCATCGGCCGGGCCCGTAGAACAGGTGTGTTTCTTCCTGCCATTTTATTCACTACAGGATTACCCAGAAAACCTGACATATATGTTGATGAATCTCTAGTTTCACTCTAATACTATGGACTACTAACAATATTGCTATAAGTAATATTGTCAGCCTGCTACGATAATTGCCTAACTCACTTTTCAGCGAAATTTAGTTTTTTGCATAAATCATGACTTCATCACATTATGCACATGCTGTAATAATACCTAAGTCATTGACCAAAAACGTTGATAAATACACAATTTCAATTCTGCCTAAGTCAGCATTGTGAGTTAGGCAGATTATTATAATTATGTAAAATGTATAAAACGGGTCATATTAACTCGTATTAGGCCTATAACAAATCACAATTCACCTAAAGGTATATCCCCAACCTAATTATATCCAACAGTTACTGCTCCTGTTGGAATTCACCTGCACTATTCATGGTGCTATTCAACATATCGTCAGCCTGCTTCGATAATTGCCAAACTCACTTTTCATATTTTTGTTGTTTTCTAAAAACTAGAACAAATGAGTTAGGCAATTATCGAAGCAGGCTGACGATATATAGTCGATAGTTTATTCATTAGTAGATCTTGGATATCAGCATTGTGCGTATACTTTCTGACACCAGTGTATAGTTCTATGACACTTAGGCCAAAAAAAAAAAATGTTATATTGGCGTAACGGGCTGAACAAAAATAGGGTAGGTAGGTAGGGATTTTTTTTTTTTTCTTCTTCTTTTTAGCAGCTGTTTTTGAACAATGTTAACCGAGTTTAGACATTCCCTATTGTTTGTTAGAAGTACCCCTCAGTACAAGTCTATATACAAATAAAACACAATAAACCATATTTTCGGAAGGAATTTCCGTTTATTCGAGGAGCACCGTCGTATTTCGTTCGAGAAAAAACATTTATTTTTTTCATTTTTTTATTTTTTAGGGTCGGTCGGTTGGTTTTTTGTTTTGTTTTTCACTGAAAAAAAAAAAAAAGGTGTAGGGTCGGGCGTATTTTTAGGGTCGGGCGGGTTACGCCAATATAACAAATTTTTTTTTGTTGGCCTTACAGCAATGCAGCGCAAGCATTTTGGGCTGGACCAAATCAAGCATTTTTGGTAATATCTAGTGAAGTGTAACTATTGTCAATATGCCTACCTGGCCTTTCAGCATGTATAAAAAATACTTCCTATTCATAACATTTGGGCAGTCTGCTCTAAACATGTTCAAGGGCCAAAAACAGCAACAATCAACATTTTGTAAGTGCTCTTGCCCCTGAACATGTATAAAGCATGAGTTTCTATGTATAATCATTGGGCAGTTTTACATTATACATGCTGAAAGACCTGAAAAACATATGAGGTTTTGACAGAAGAGCGACAATATAGTGCTACGATACTTACTGCAATGGAGCTTGAACATTTGGTAGCTGAACCATATCCAGCACTTATGCTATTATCTGGTGCTGTGTAACTATTACCAGAAGGTAAGCATGACGCAGTGACGGATGACTTCAGACCGTGTGACCTCGGGGTACTGTGAAAATATTCAATTAAAAAAGATAATTATTTTCTTTTTCTATCATTTCGGAGTTGTGATTACAGCCACAAATCATATTAAAGGTTGGTGTTCTGATTGCTAGCCCGATTTTCAACTTGATGTTTTCTATTCCATTTGAAGGATCATTCTTAAAAGTTTGAGTTCCATAACTCCAATGGTTCTTATTTTAGAAGCACAAGGTGACATGAAATTTGCCCATATGAGTAGTACACTAACTGGCTGGATGGTTATAACCACCTTTGTCAGTAATTAACTGCATTTTGGCCTATAACATCTATATGGAACATATCTTGCGCCAAACATTTTACAGAAATAATGATAAAAATATGGGGTTTCTTCTGGTAGTAAAATACAGGGTGAGTCAAAAAGAAGTTGTACGGGAATGAATATTTGTTTTAAAATAGACCAAACAAATTTGACAAACCAAAGAGACACATATTCAAAGAGCAACTTATTCCGCTCATATGACAAAAGAAATCATTGAAATCGATCAATTATATCAGGAGCTATGCCTGTTTAAAAAAAACACACCTTTTTTTAGCGGTCCACGAAACGCTTATTTCTCTTGATATCTACCCACTCTAAGTGGGCAGCAAAATGTAACCACCGTCATTCATATTCAAATAAGATTAAAGCCGGGGAGTTTCAAACACAGGTGGGAATGGTGTGCCTAAATAAATAATCAGTGACTACAATAAGACTTTAACCTACTCTTTTTGACGGATTCTATGATTTTGCATTATGAGGAATAAAACAATTACTTCCTGATATGATAATGATGAGTTTTAAACAATTTCTTTACTTTGTTCTGTTTTACATATCGGTGGACAGCTAAAAAAATGGGTTCTTTTAGTAAAATACCTATAACTCTGAATAGGAATGATCGATTTCAGTCATTCTTTTTTTCAGATGATCGGAAGAATATTCTCGTCAAAATATCGCTTGAGTTTTAGGTCAATTTTCTTTTTCTTTCTCAGGAAAAATATTCAAATTCGTACAACTTCTTTTTGACTCACCCTGTATGTGATGAGAACATCCAACCTTTAAAGTCAACTATGAAATCAGATAAAGCAGTGAATTATCTCCAAATGTAGTATACCACACATGAAGTGTACAGTTCTATGAAAAACTGAATGTTTGCTTTATGTTGAGAATTGAGAATAACCAGATTAATGAAACTTGGGTAAAAATCCAGCCCAAATTGGGTCGTCATCCTTTTATAGAGGTAAATAATTATAGGTCTGATGTTGATGTGTGGTGTGAATAATGGCAAAACCCGCATGGGAATGCTGTTGTGAGTGTATCAACATTTGCGCAAGTGCATTGATTTTCATGATTTTTTTTGTAAACAATTTGAGGAAAAAAATGGGTCAGTTTGGCCTGTACAAAAGGTTTTATTTTGTTGTCGCCTAACAGGTATGTATCAAATGAAGCTAACATTAAGAAATAGACACGAAGCATAAAAATCCAAGCTCAACAAATTTGCTATTGACCACCCGTTTTGTATGGGTAGTCAGATATTTGAAGTGGGGTCAGTTGGGCATGGTTTTTTGTGTGTGTGTTTGTGTGTGTGTGGGATTTTCTTATTTGTTTGAAAATAACTCCCACAAAAATTAAAATCTGAACTTTGCAATATCATGGGTTAGTTTGGCATGCTAATATAAATCAAATACCTTGCAATTACAAATCCTTGAATTGTTCCAATAACCTGTTAGTATCCTTTACCAAGATGTTTTCTGAATATTTTGTTTGCCCCTGTTGAATTCCTATCCCTTTTTCCACTTGGTGCATTACACTTACACTAAGGGAGTACTTACTCAGAAATACCAAGAGGTTTGCTTCTGTATGGCCTGCATTTAGAGAAAAACAGAGAGAAAACCCAATGTCATTTGCAAAGTGCTGGTGATGCTATTGCAAGCTCTATCAACATATCATCTCAAATAAGCTATGGATTTATCAAATTTCTTTTGTTATATTGCTTTTCTGTTTGCCTGATTGCTTCACCATTTAAGGTTCTCGCTGTACTGTGTATTCAAACACTTGATAATAACTACCTGGAAATTTGAGTTATTACTACAACTTTCATCAGCAGATCAATGATTGGGATTGTTGATCATGTGCTGTTGTTTTTTATCAGGTATTCCCTGTTGAGTGACTGACCAATGATACTAAAATCTGCTTCCGATAAAATGATTACAATTGGTGCATTGCTTGCAAAGACATTCAAAATTGGACACATTATCTCTTTGTTGATAGAATTTGTAAGACTGAGGAACTCTCCATTTCTTTGTGCATGACATACCAATATTTTTCTAACTTCAGATTTGAATTAAAAAAAATAAAAAATAAAGTTTTATTTGTTTGAAAATTCTGGAAAAGGTTGACTAGTTTGAAAATCATTGAATATTCTCCAGACAAAAGACCTTGAAAGATCAAGCCATCTGTGAACATGGTGGGTTTGTACGTCGCCTTATACTATAGTTTAAATTACAATGCCTTCAAAACGTATGAGTGACTGCCCCCCAAAATATAACGCAAGCGGATCACGTGGTGGTGCAGTACGCGTTGAACATCACACATGTGTCATGTTTATGATGTTTTGGTGCAATGGATTCTTAATCTTATTATCACATTCTGCTATACATACCCATCAACTCCTTGTCCTCCGTAATTAGGACTCTTCTTCATTGATACCCGACTCAGTTCCATCAAATCTTCACCTGTCAGGAACGACTGATTGCGATCTCTGATCCTTGAGTGAGGTCTAGTGGGGCTCTGAGAGCAGCAAGACTGATGATGGTGGTGGTGATGGTGAGGGCGCTTCAGTGGTGTTGACATTGCCGAGGGAAGCATGAAGGAGGAGTTAGTCACCACTGGTGTGAAAGACGTATTGCCAGACGGATCTGTAATTAGATTAGAAAACGTTAATGAAAAAGAAATTCTGAGTGCTTTCTTTATAAAAAACTGCTTATGAATTTAACACCATTTGTGGAATGAATAATGAATAAATAGATCCATAAATAAAAACAGTGACACAAGAACAACAAATACAGCAATTGCCTTTGTGACAACTTCTTTGCTCAAACCTTTTTTTAAGTCTTAAATATCAATAACGACACTAACTATCAATGACATGGACAGAGCACAGCAAATGTCCACATCTTTCAACTGTTCACCTTTTTCTTTCACCAAATTGAACATCACACATGTCTTTCATTACAGGTAGGTCTACAGGAGATCCAAACAAATTACAAATTAGTGGTCTTCAATTTTATAGTATCAGTTTAAGATTTACCACTATGTATTTCCAGTGGCAGCACCACCGAGGAGGGGGGCACCCCCTGTCTAAATCAGACCAAATTAAACAATTTTTACAATAAAGTAAAATTTCCCCCACGTTTTGCAAAAATTTTGCCCCCCCCCCCCCCCACGCTTTGACCCCCCCCCCCCAAAAAAAAGATCCCCATTTTGATGCTGGTGTTGCCACTGTGTATATCTATTACAAACAAACCTTCTTGTTGTGCACTGGGGGATGTACCATACTGCCACGGTGAACTCTGGAGATGAGGCTGAGATGAGGCTATAGGATCTGGCTTGGATGTTTCTGGTTTCATGTTCAAAGCTATGACAACATCTGAGTAGGATTAAAAAAACCAGACATGAAACACTGAACATTCCTGAAGGCACTGCAGGTTACACTTTTATGAAGTGTTCTAAGGCGACCAAAAAACCTGAACTGTTCTATGGGCCTAACCAACCCATTCGTTTTCAACTTTTCAAAATGATTGGGTTATTTTAGAATTTTTTTGCAAATTTATGATTTTCTTTGTTGAAATGTTATATTTTTTGTTGAATTTATTTAATTACAAAATATTGCTGAAAATTCATCAAAATGTCCAATTTGTCACCTTTTTCCTTGCGAATTTGTGTTCTGTGTCACATGTGTTATGATCTAGATGGAATAGCACTTTACCATTGTCTCTTCAAATCTAACAAGCTATAGAAACCTAAAACTGATTTAAAACCCAAAACCTAATATCCATCAATAGCTTCTTCTTACCTGTCATTGCTACTGAATCAGCCTCTGGTATCTCTGTCAAGCATGACATCACAGCCTTGGAATAACACGACCATTGTCTCTTCAAATCTACCAGATGGTATTGCTTCACATCAAGGTTATCTACGTGTAAGAAACAAGAATATACTTTAAAGCCATTGAAATGCATTTTGCACATGTATATATATTTTCAAACATTTTCTTTCAAACAAAGTACAGTGTATTAGGCGACGAAAAAAAAACCCGCCTAACCGACCGACCCTACCTGAGAGGTCCGTTTGCCCATAGAACAGGGTGTGGTATTTTTTGCCTTACAACTTATAATTGCAAACAACTAACCAGCATATCTCCTGATTGATCTTCTGGACCCCACTATCAAATATTCAAAAACTAAAAATCAACAAATGTGAAGCAGCACTACTTCCACTTCATCCACGGAAATGTTATGATGACAATGACTTTATTATAGTATGTCAAAATCCTATGTACAAAACTAGCACACAAATGTTTACACATTGTACACAATAAGAAAGCACTGATCAATTCTTTTTAAAAGGGGTAACATATGATTATTTTAAGATATTGCATTTCACCACACCCCTAACTGATTGCATTTTGTGGACATTTTGACCTAATTTGTTCACTTTTATGCCTGAAACTCATTTACAGATTAGGTACACAAAAAATGGCTCAGAAGACTGCGCGCATAGCTTTTAAAATTCCCATTTCAGTGCATATCTTTTTTCCCCCATTTTGTTGAGCTTTTGAAAATAATGCTTCCTCTAATTCTAATTTCACATTGTTAAGTACCATATCAGCTTGGTTTCCTTACTTACAAGAGTAAAATTGCCTTGCATGTTTAAAAAAAGACCGCATTTTGCATAGCATTTTTGACTTATTTAAAAAAAATCACATTTCCCATAGCCCTTTTTTCAGGTTTCTTCTGAAACAAACTTGGTTTTTTTTGGCCTTATTGGACTGATTATAATTTGATCAGTTCCAAATTGGTGAAGCCTCATTACAGCAGCGAATGGATACAGAAAGATGCGGGCGTGCATGAGCAGCAACAAGCGCTCCGTGCATCATGGGTGAGTGGGGCCATAATCATTTAGTTCGCTTAGATTACTTTTGCGCGCGGAGAGATATAAACCAAATATTTCTCGTAAATTTTGAACTGATTAAACTATAGTTAGGTGTTTTCTATTGTTTTTGGGTATACATACCAGCCAAATTCCTAGCTTCAGCAATAAGAAGCGGTGTGACCCTGCACACAGCATCTATACATGAGGGCACTATCTCCTTCAGAGGATGTATCTGAACCAATGACATCGCCTTCAGGCAGGATTGACGGGCTCTTGTCACATGGGCAGAGAAGTCGTCAGCTTGGTTCTGGAACTCTTCCAGCAGGAGTTGCTGTGATTGCCCTGCGGATTAAACAGGGGTGTGAGAGGTCACACACAAAAAGAGGAATATTACTAAAAAAGTTGAAAAATGGCATAAAATTGGGGGGAAAACACATAAAGTATGGGCTGAAAAGAAGAAAAAAAAGTTGAAATTTTGGCATTAAATAATAATAAAAAGAGCTGAGTCAGCTGAAAAGAGGATTAATTCTTTTGCTTCACCCTTCTATCTTCAGTATGGAATCAATAATGTTGGATTCCACAGGTTTTTTCAATGTAATCCCAGCATGCAGTAAATATGCACTGTGCAATGGGATAATAGAGCCAATCCAACACCTGTTTTGCATTGAAATGTACAGAAGAAACATGGTTGAGTTGTCCAATATATCTTGAACCAACACATACAAACATATTTACCTATACTTATTTCCTACATACCTTTGGCTTTACTGACTGCTAATGCAGCCCCAATCAATCGGTCCACAGGAAGAACTATATCACCTATCATCTCATCTATTGCATACCCCAACATGTGCACCTATTGGCCATACATTAAGAATAATAATATCAGTGAATGATCATATTGGCATTATCAATATTACATTTCAAAGCCGTAATTAAATGAAGGTGGTGGGTGAAAAGATAAAAGTGAGTTAAATATTTTTGTACAGGTTGCTCCTGGTAAGACTAGGTATCAAATACAAAAGAATTGAAAATAAGTTTGTTTGCTTTTTGTTGTTGGTTGTTTTGTTGTTGTTGTTTTGGGGTGTTTTTTTTTTTTGGGGGGGGGGGGGGGGCGAGAGCTAAAATAGGTGACAAAAACCCCCCTGCTAGCACCAAGTTATATAGTAACATACATCAATCCTGCAAACAACACCAACTTTTCAGAAATAGGGGCCAGGTTTATGACATCTGTGAGTAAGGCGTCAGAAAAATACAACCCACTTTTTTCAAATGTTCAATTCTTTTTTGAAATACTTCTGAAAATGTTGAGGAAATGTTTGCAAAATATGGATTTATTTTAGGAAATTTTTGTTTTGAATTTTTGTTTGGACATTTTTGTTTGGCATTTTTTTGGGGAAATTTTATTTTTTAAATGTTGTGAAAATTTTGAATTTTTTTGAAAAATTACCAAAAATTCCACACATTTTTGAGAAATAAACAAAACAAAAAATACTCCTGACTGATCTTAAGAGGTCCGTTTGCCTGTACAACAAGGGTGTTTTCCCCTCCGCCTAGTGGATATATGTTATGACACACACACAAAAAAGCAAACAAATATTGTTAATTGTGCAAAATGAAGCATGAAAAAGATAACTAAATGTTTACATTATGGAACAGGGGCCAATGCTGGGATGGATTGCGGGAACATATACATAAGACAATTGTATGAACAGTATACCTTTTTTCTTAAATGTTCTTGTTTTGATACCCTATTCATGTTACGTACGGGTTGAAAAACTACCCTAATTAAGTGATTTTTTGGACGCGCCTAGTGCTAAACGCAACTATTGAAGATGATATACAACTAGTAGTCTAGATAAAAATCTTGCTTAAACAGTTTGATGTTTGACAAGGGTCAAGATAGGTAATAAACTGACCTTTGCTGACCATTCTCGCTGCACAAAGCACAATGTTTGCACAAGGACCACATTGGATGGTACCCCTGGGTCTCCTGCATGGTCCACTACACTTATCGCTGCACTGGTAAAGGAGCCAGTCAGTTTGTTAACAACCTCAGCTAGTTTGGTGATGGAGTCCATCTTGGTTGAATCTTTACAGCTGTAATTAAAACAAATGACAAATTGTTAATTAGTTTTTCTTGTTTATATTATTATAGTAACACAGATTTACACCTTTATATGACATGGTAATATGATATATTGTTCTCCAAGGTGATACTCTTGCTCCGTATCTTTTCATAATAGTGCTGGATTACTGCATGCGAACTGCCATAGAAGGCAGAGAGGAAGTCCTAGGTTTTACAGTCAACCCCAGGCGCAGCCGCAGAGTTGGATCACTCATGGTAACAGATTTGCATTTCGCTGATGACATAGCACTAGTGTCTGACACTGCTCATTACACCTACAAGCCCTTACAGAAATGTCCCTTTTTTCCAGAACCAATTTTGCCCTAGGGCATGGTGCACCCTGCTGTGAACACCATACTTTTAAGTATTAAAAAAACATGTTTATGCAACGGTCTCAGCAGCAGGTGTCAAGTCAGCATTGTTGGGATGAGAAAGCCATGACCTTGCTTGGCATGAATGGCATCAGAGTTTCAAAAACGTGTTTTTTATAATTTTCTCCAAAATGGTCAATTTCATGATCATGGTTGGATTCATTGAACCCTTTACTGCAAAAAATGTCAACTTTTATATAGATTAAATGAATAATGAAGAAGTTATGGCAGTTTTACGGAGGCTATACCTGAGGGTCCACATCCCCTTAACAAAGGAAATATGAATTTTCTGATAGGAATGCATAGCAGTACATCTAAGAGTAGTAAAATATCCAGCTCAAGGAACGTACGATCAGAAATGAGAGGATTTAGTGGCGACCGGTAGGTGCTTTTATACTTCTAGTCGGCAGTGAACATTGGAAGTATTATTAGTTATCCCCTGCATGTTCACACAATACGGGAAAATACCTATGGTTTGGCATGTCATATCACATGAGGCCGCAGGCCGAATGTGATATGACATGCAGTGAACATTGGAAGTATTATTAGTTATCCCCTGCATGTTCACACAATACGGGAAAATACCTATGGTTTGGCATGTCATATCACATGAGGCCGCAGGCCGAATGTGATATGGCACAAACCATAGGTATTTTTCCGTATTGTGTGAACATGCAGGGGATAACGAATTTATCGTTTAGTCCCAATAAAAATTGTATTTAAACACTCGCGGAAACTAAACGTCAAACAATACTAGTAAAGCAAGGCACTGAATTCTCTTCCATTCCTTACCTCCGTAAAACTCAACCCTTTAACAGGCTCTGCGCCATCGCCTCTGTCCATAAAATCATCGCGAAAAACATGTCTGGTTAGGTTATATGCAGATCATTTATTTTTTTGGCGTGGGTTAGACCTTTTTGCGGTATATTTCGGCCTCAGAATGTAACAGAAATCGACTCGGTTGCATTTAAATCATCCGCCATATTATTTGTTTATCGTATTTTAAGCAACTCTTCCACAGACGCAAAGCAATCGCTTTACACGTAATATCATTTCGCGCCATCTGGTAACGCGGTTAATCGACGATATGAAATATATTGTGTGGTTTGACTTGTTGTTTACACGATATGGATCAGATTTCATACGTGTTAACCAATGAGATTGAAGTATGTACACTTACTAAACGATAATACTTTATACATGCTGAAGGGCCAGATGGAGATACAAGGATTTGACAGAATAGTGACTCTATATTGGTCATTTCCTTACCCTATAAGAACTTTATCAGCCATGTCAGCCATTCGGTTTCCAAAATCCTTCACTTTCCTCACATGTTCTGCGATAGAGTCCTGATTTCCGGCCATAGCAACAGTAACCAGGTCGGCAGCCATCTTGGATTGCTCCATGGTTATAGAGTCAAAGACCTGCAGTAGTTCAAGTTGTTTCACAGACAAGTCCAGCAGACGACTGTCGAGAATGTCTTGTAAAACAAGATCATCTGTTTAAAAAAGAGACGAAATCTAAAACTGTAAAAAAGTTCAAAAGGTCTAATATTTATTGATGGAGTTATTCAACAGTACAATGATATAACCATGATACATGAAATAAATATGGCACTTTATTTTATAGAAATATCTTTTCAACATTTTACTTCAAATATGGAAGTCTTTATGGTCATGACATATTTGGAATCAGACAGCACACTACAAGCCCAGCAGGCATTTGCTTTGAGATACCCAAATGACAGGTTGCCTCATGAATTCTTAAGAATGTCAGAAAGTACAGCAGATACAGTAGCAAAACCCGTAACAGTGAGGCAACTGGGTATCTGAGAAGAACTTAGAAGCACCATTAACGGGTCATTCTTCAGTAAATGTCACATTTCATGTCCCGACACTTTGATATCCTTATATCTGGTAATTTCGTTACACTTGAATACTTCTTTTAGTATATTTCTGTTCATTAACATATTCCCCATCATAATAAAATCATAAAAGGCTGAAGAATTATCTTTTTATATAACATTTGTCAAATGTTTGATGCCAATACCCTACAAACACCTATGTCCCGATGGTTACACGTAAAATTTCCGATTGCCATATTAATTTGGTGAAGGGGATTTTTTTCATGAAAATACTTATAAACGCTAGTTATTAACAATTTAAACGTATTTCATCCAGCCAATTATGGAATTATATGCCTATTGGAGCTTAATTTACCAGTTTTTGTCGGGAAATTTCTGTCCCTATGTTTTGCGTTATCTCCGTCACGGGCCTTATGCAGCACCATATCATTCGAAATAAAAGGAGAATAGAAACACTGCTTTGACCGTTTGAACTTGCCGCACATAAACTTTAACACACGCGAGGTTAGAACACGCTATTATTTAGCAGTACATCAAAAATCGGGTTTATTGAAACATTGTACGTGAATATTTTTATTCAGTGTCATCTCCGAACGCTATAGAATCAATGGAAAATATGTATTCATTGGATTTTTAGGATTACTGGTAAAATAAGAGTAGTGACCACTAATGAGACCCGTGAAGTAGACTGCTAGACATACTTTTCCGGCGAAGCTATACCGGCCCAAAACTTAAAATTGTCATCTCCGTCACGTCATCTCCGTCACATTTTCCGTCATCTCCGTCACATTTTCCGTCATCTCCGTCACATTTTCCGTCATCTCCGTCACATTTTCCGTCATCTCCGTCACATTTTACGTCATCTCCGTCACATTTTCGTTGATTTTCTGTGTGACGAAGATGACTTTACATGCAGGTCATCTCCGTCACATGAATATTTGATACTCATAATGTGTAAAATAATACAGCATTGAACACGATTATCAGTTGTAATTTATAAATGAATAGTGTTCTCATACTAACTTAACTGAAATGTATATTCTCTAAGAGGGTGTCGTTGAAAAATAAAGTGACAGTCAACATTTTTACCAAAAATCGGTACTTTTGGGGGTTGTAAACTTTTGCGAAGTTTTAAAATGGGTATGTTATACTGAAACACTAAAATAGTTGAATTTATTTGAAGAGAATACTCTTTATTTTATAGTTTGGGATATGTATGTCAATATCTAGTTTGGAATCATGTACATTTTCTAATGAACTTTTTATACTGATAACGTGACGGAGATGACGCCAGCGTGTGACCACCCATTAAAAGACAGGGAAGAAATCAATTAAATATCCATAAAGATTGCGCCAAACATGTTTTTAATATGTTACAGATGTTTATCTTTGTGAACAAATATTCAAAGCTAGAAAAAAATTGAAATTTAAAACCGAGTTTCAAGAAACTCGAAATGTAACATTTACTGAAGAATGACCCTAACATCCAGCTAGTCTGACAAGCCTCTACAATTGAATCCAAGGGCATCAGCCAGAAGGAACACTGTTACAAATATCTGTAAATCATCTTTCAATAGGATTGCAAGACATGACCTTCACTGGCATCGATATAAGATGAACACAAGCTCCAGCCTTGTGACTACCCTGACCGTCTTAAAGGCAAAGGTCCACCCTGGCTAGTTCACCTGGGCGAAGTAGCTAACACCTGTGCATTTGGTGAAAGATAAAATTGAGTTAAGATGGAGAAATCTCAGCCTTGAGATATTCTCAAAGGATCTGGCTGTTCAGAGTGGACCCCTGGGTTCAAGTATTGCAGATGGCTTGTGAACAGGTAACCTAGCTCTATATGAGAACTGTCATTGTTGGAGATGAGGCCGTATTCAAAATAAACCAGGGCATTTCTAATAACAACGCTATGAAACTTCAACTATGATAGGCCATGTAGCCGAGAGAAAGTTACTGTTTGGTTCAGACTTGTTGGAACTTAACACAGCAATAGACCCTACTTTTTGGCAACAATGTTAATTACCAAGGATATTTGGTTCTATTCAAATATGTCTATTTCAAAAAATTGCTCTCACAATTTCACCAATTAATGTCAAGGATATTTACTTTTATATCCCTACATTTAAAGCAGTTATGTTTCCTACATTCGAAGTTATAAGCTCTTCAGTTTTTGGACACATTTTTGGGGACATGTTGTATAATATCACTACAAATGTAAATGCTCTACTATAGAAGTGGTAATTTTCGTGCTATTATTTGTTTGCGCTTTGCCGATTAAAGTTTTCTTCATATATTTTTTAATTTGCCATTTGTAGCTTCCTCACATAGACCAGGGAGGGGAGAGGACACTCCTCACACAAAATTTTGCCTAAGACGTGGTTGATTTTATCGGCTCAAAACATGACTTGTGGCACAAAAATAGGACATCAATGGTAAAAAAAGCTGATTGTGATTTAGAGTAGAACTGATTTGCTTTGATGATGGCAGAATTTAGTTCTTATATGACACGAAACATTCAGAATTGGTTATTTGAAATTAATTTACGTAGAACAAAATACGAATTTTAAATTGTGGATGGCTTCGTCTGACAGTGACAGAGGAGGGGCGTGGCGTTATTTGCATTTGATGAATATTGTAATCAGATCAGTTAGGAAGGACGCCGGATCGCGACGATCACATGGTGTGAGGTCATGAATAGTCATGACTGAATATTTATTCACAACGAATGATTGACAGTTTACGCTGTAACTGCCGGGTGAAGGTTTTATAGAGTGCGCTATACTAAACCAATAGGCAGATATGAGAGTCATAGGCCTGACATAGACCTATACGCAAAAGAAATATATGTGTGTTATTATTTTTGCGGCAGCTGGTTCTAGTGCGAAAATAACAGTAGCGTGAAAATTTCCACTATTACAGTATTTCAGGTTACCTGTATTGATAGCTGCCTCATTGGCTGTGTTAACTAATCCATGCATCAACTTGGTCCAATCTGCAGTCGCATCCTGGACTCTCTGGATTTCAGTGGGCCCTTCAGTCTGTTGAGGAGACTGATGGTGGAGATTTTGGCTCATGGCGTCGGTGCCAAGAGCCTCTAACACAGCCGCAGCAAGACGTTGAATGCTCTGCTTGTGGAGGTGTAGTGTATCAACCTACAGATGTGAAAGAGATTATTATACTAAATGTCAGGTGCTCATAGAATACAAGTTTAAGTGACATAACTTGATTGTCCATCTATTATCAAAAGGTACACAAAAGCAACAAGTGACCTTCAAACTTTGATTGTATTAATAAAAAACTTCACCCGACTACTATGTGTAATTGAATAAAAAAGTTCTTTATTTCTACCAAATTATATAAGGTGAAATATGTAAAATTTTGGAAAAATTGTGTCGTTCCAAAGGTATAAAAACATCTGCTAGCAAATATTAGAATGGCAGTTGGTGTATCTTTGGTACAAGACAATCATGAATAAATTAGACTTGTGTAAAGACTCTATTCCAGAATAAAGTTGTACAATCCTTATCATCCTTTATAAGATCTCTAATTTCTAGCAAAAGTGTGTTGCATTGAATATCCATATAAGATGCAGCCAGCGAATTGTCTATTTACAAGTATGGTTTCTAATTTAAAAAGATACATGAATTTGTTTTTCATATCAATCTTGAATTGCTAAATCAATGATATCTTCCATTGTTAAGCTAAATTTAAGTAAAATGTGCTTGTTTCCAATAAAAAGAGTTAAAAGATAATACAATCCTAAATAAATTTTAGGAAAAACACAGATTTTTAAAAAGAGTAAAAATTCAGATGGTGTCTCCATATGGGGTGTGGGTTGGGGGTAAAGATTACACACATACCTGTTTGGGCAATATGGCAGTGTTTCCTGCTGAGGCTGCTTCCACAACCTTTGACCCCGGCGTTGACCACACCCCTATTGTCTCATTGATGGCATCTATCACATCGATGGCCGCAAGTGTCCATTCTTCTGCTAGAATCTGCGCCTCTGCCTTCGGGATGTTTCCAGCAGCGGAAGCACAGGCTCCTGCTTTTTCAAGGAGTGGAGTGATGGATTGCTGAAGATCCGAGGCCTTTGTTTCCAGTTTTCTGTTGAGAACGAATGGGCAATTAATGTCATGTATCAGTTTGGTTTTGCTATAAAAAACGGAAATTTTCGCGCTTCTCACATTTTGAATATTTTTACTTGTTTTCATTTTCGCAATTTTGAGTTTCCTTACATAGACCTACATATAAAATGAATATATTAGCCCATTTTTATTTTCGCTCTTGCTGATTTTAGCGTGAAAAACATGAAAATAAATGTAGCAGTAATTCAAAACCAAACATGCCCAAGTTAGTTCTTCAGATTTTAATCATGCTACTGAAACCATGGCAATTTAAAAAGAAATTAAAAAACCCACATCAGTCAATAATGTTCCTGTTTTCATGTGCTGTATCATCTTCCTCATGTTATATTCATTACAATAGCATAGATATTTCATGTCTGAGATATTTTCTTTCAAAATGTTATCTGTTCCAGGCAACTTAGTTAGAAATATCAAAATACTTACCTTTTATATTCCAGTTTTTTGGTACATCGAGCAGCCCTGGTTGCCAGGTTAACCAGGAATTTTGTCTTGGCTGCCACCTCATGACAGCAACTATCTAACTTGTTATGATCCTCCGTAAACACTGCCCTCATTAGTTGATCAACGGGGTGGGCTAATTTCACAGGTGTTTCTAGAAATAAGAAATTGCACACAACCATATTCTTTATTTAGGACATACAATCTAATCCAAATTTAACAAAATATAACCCTATAAACATCTTTATGGTTCTATTCATACTGGACTATGTATTTGGAAGATAGTAACTTAAGTGCAGTACCAAAGCCTTCTCCATCATATTCTGAATTTTTTTTGGCAAAACTATGTCAACCAATGATTGATTTAATGGATCATCAATCATTGTATTTACACAGAGAAGTGATTCATTATACTGTAGTTCAGTTCAGTTCAGTGTCATAACAATTTTCTTGTTCCTCTAAAAAAAAAATGTCTAAAATTGATTTATTTGAATAGGCTTGTTATTCTGTGATCGAAAAAATGCACTTACAGTGTCCTCTTTTAATTTCCAATACTATTAGATATCAACTGTTTGTGATGTTTTATGAAGAAATATTTGAATGGTGTGAGAGAAGTTTCAGCTTGGGTGATTTATACCATACTTTCTCAAGCGGCAGTCTTAAAGTTTGGTGAGTTTCATCAATTTAAATACCCTGAAAGTGAACCCCCCCTCCACAATTTTTACTAATTTCATGCCATATTGAAACGGATACAAATACCTTGATGAAACAGAGATAGTAAGTAGGAAGCATGTTCCCCATTATAATTGCAGGTATTAGATTTGGACTGCAATGTTGTTTCTATATTTTTCACATTTTGTCTAACACGATATAGATCATTTGTGACACCCTGTAGAATACAAAACAATCCTTCCAAAGAATACACCCAAAAACAACTTCATACCTCTTTTATGACTCTGTGAAAAAAGATTTGATGCAGCCACTCTCGCACTGGCCCCTCGTAGCAAACGACTCGAATCTGCAGTTGGCTTGCTCAGGTAGCTTCCCTCTAGATCTGATGAACCTGCTGGTGTATCTTCAAGGAAACTTCCATAGTTCAAAGGATATGTTGGTTGGTTGCTGAGATATCTTTCAACTTGTAAGTTCTGTCTGGATTTAGAGGCTTCATACTCTGGAAAATCTTAGGAATGATAATAAATAGGGAAGATTAACGAGAGGTTGAAATCGTTAAATCACTCGGTTTTGATAAAATAATATCACATATATTTTGTGTTATAGATTTCTTAACGGCTGCTTACTTTATTGATTTACTCAATTCATACTCTAGAACTTGCACTGCTAGGAAATATTAGAGAATCCAACAATGTGCATCTTCGCATCCCTTATAGAAGCATAGACGCAAACTTAAATTCTTTCTATAATTATGCCAATATAATATGATTACCATAATATAATTTACATTTTATTCTTGTGTATCTAGTGCATATTTCACCTCATTTTATTGTTGATGCTCATGATACTTTCATGTGTATGCTATTGTTTTTAAATCATAGTTTTTAAGACTGTATATTTTTGGTCAATTTGCTTGTGTTTTTATCATTGTGTAAAGTGCCTTGTGGTCAATTCATTGATGGAAGGCGCTATAAAATGCATTATTATTATTATTAAAACGAATGAATTTTTTCAACTACATCATTTGTTTTGTGGTATTCTGAACATCAGGATTTGTATGTGTGTGTGCTGCCCTCAAGTGCCAAAAAATGTTGAGGTCAGGTCGGTCGGTGGGTCAATTTAAGAAATATTGCAGACATTTGCAGAAAAACATTACTTACAGACCGCGGGCTGTCATGGTTCATATCAAGACAAAATTGGTAAATGTCAATTTTACTACTATTTCTAGTGATGGTTCATATCAAGACAACATTGGTAAATGTCAATTTTACTACTGTTTCTAGTGTGATAATAGTTTAAAAACAATTTATTCAAGCAAACTTATTCATTTCAAGCAGAAAAAAGTAATATTTTGGGTCAAATTTAATAAATCTAAAAAACCAAATTGTGACCCTAATTTTTTAGATTTTTGGGTTTATCACTGAGGGCAGACAACACAACCATATTTGATTTGCCTCAACTGTATATTGTCTTATCTACCTGCAGATTTGATCCTAAATCCACTCGTCACATTCTCCCTTGTAGGACTGAGGATGTCGGGGTGATTCAATCCACCAATTGCTAACCTCACGTCGTGTACGCATTCAAGCAAATCATCCGCCCGTGCTCCAAGTTGCTCCTGAGCTCGCTTGTTTTGGATAGTAGTGACAGCGTTGTGGGCTCCGTTCTTTACAAGGGTTATTGCTATTGAAAATGTAATGATAAGATATAAGGCCAACACATTAAATTGCAATGCTGATGTAAATTTGAAGACTTTTTTCCCCGATAAAACCAATGTAATCATCCTGCAGATTAAGGAGGGGCCGATAGTAGTGACAGCATTGTGGGCTCCGTTCTTTACAAGGGTTATTGCTATTGAAAATGTAATGATAAGATCTAAGGCCAAAACATTAAATTGCAATGCTGATGTAAATTTGAAGACTTTTTTCCCGATAAAACCGATGTAATCATCCTGCAGATTAAGGAGGGGCCCAGGGGTAAACTATGGAGTGCTTTGAGCCCAAAACATTTGTCCATTTTGAAAACAAGGCGGTTCTCGAACGGCGCGTCTCGCCTGTTCATCAAAAGTGACTTGAAAGAAATGATGATGAAACATTTGATACAATGTAGCACTGTCACAGAGGTATGCATTGTAGTTAATGCAAAGGATGTAATACCTTGAAAAATTTAATCAACAAAAAGAACACACCAACCCCCTTCCCTACACCAAATCACATCAAGATAGGCCTTACAGATCTTATTTGACCCCAGATGACCTCTGATGACCTTAAAAATTTAATCAGCAAAATGAACACACCAACCCCCCCCCCTCTTCCCTCCACCAAATCACATCAAGATAGGCCTTACGGATCTTATTTGACCCCAGATGACCTCTGATGACCTCGACAAATTAATCAACAAAAAGAACACACCATCCCTCTTCCGTCCACCAAATCCCATCAAGATAGGCCTTACGGATCTTATTTGACCCCAGATCACCTTGAATGACCTCCGATGACCTTGAAAATTTAATCAGCAAAAAGAATACACCACCCCCCTTCCCTCCACCAAATCCAATCAAGATAGGCCTTACTGATCTATTTGACCCAATATTTGACCTCCGATGACCCCGAAAAATTAATCAACAAAAAGAACACACCACCCCCCTTCCCTCCACCAAATCCCATCAAGATAGGCCTTACTGATCTATTTGACCCCATATTTGACCCCCGATGACCCCGAAAAATTAATCAACCAAAAGAACACATCACCCCCTTCCCTACACCAAATCCCATCAAGATAGGCCTTACTGATCTATTTGACCCCATATTTGACCCCCGATGACCCCGAAAAAATAATCAACAAAAATAACACCCCATCCCTCTTCCGTCCACCAAATCCCATCAAGATAGGCCTTACTGATCTATTTGACCCCATATTTGACCCCGATGACCCCGAAAAATTAATCAACAAAAAGAACACACCATCCCTCTTCCGTCCACCAAATCCCATCAAGATAGGCCTTGCTGATCTATTTGACCCCATACTTGACCCCCGATGACCCCAAAAAATTAATCAACAAAAAGAACACACCATCCCTCTTCCATCCACCAAATCCCATCAAGATAGGCCTTACTGATCTATTTGACCCCATATTTGACCCCCGATGACCCCGAAAAAATAATCAACAAAAAGAACACCCCATCCCTCTTCCGTCCACCAAATCCCATCAAGATAGGCCTTACTGATCTATTTGACCCCATATTTGACCCCCGATGACCCCAAAAAATTAATCAACAAAAAGAACACACCATCCCTCTTCCGTCCACCAAATCCCATCAAGATAGGCCTTACTGATCCATTTGACCCCATATTTGACCCCTGATGACCCCGAAAAATTAATCAACAAAAAGAACACACCACCCCCTTCCCTCCACCAAATCCCATCAAAATAGGCCTTACTGATCTATTTGACCCCATATTTGACCCCCAATGACCCCGAAAAATTAATCAACAAAAAGAACACACCACCCTCCTTCCCTCCACCAAATCCCATCAAGATAGGCCTTACTGATCTATTTGACCGCATATTTGACCCCCAATGACCCCGAAAAATTAATCAACAAAAGAAGGCACCATCCCTCTTCCGTCCACCAAATCCCATCAAGATAGGCCTTACTGATCTATTTGACCCCATATTTGACCCCCGATGACCCCGAAAAATTAATTAACAAAAAGAACACACCCCCACCCTTCCCTCCACCAAATCCCATCAAGATAGGCCTTACTGATCTATTTGACCCCATATTTGACCCCTGATGACCCCGAAAAATTAAGAACAAAAAGAACACACCATCCCCCTTCCCTCCACCAAATCCAATTAAGATAGGCCTTATGGATCTTATTTGACCCCCGATGACCTTGAATGACCTCTGATGACCTTGAAAATTTATTCAGCAAAAAGAACACACCACTTCCCTTCCCTCCACCAAATCTCATCAATATAGGCCTTACTGATCTATTTGACCCCATATTTGACCCCGATGACCTCTGGTGACCTTGAAAATTTAATCAGCAAAAAGAACACACCACCCCCTTCCCTCCACCAAATACCATCAAGATAGGCCTTACTGATCTATTTGACCCCATATTTGACCCCCGATGATCTTGAATGACCTCCGATGACCTTGAAAATTTAATCAGCAAAAAGAACACACCACCCCCTTCCCTCCACCAAATCCCATCAAGATCGGCCTTACGGATCTTATTTGACCCCATATTTGACCCCGATGACCTTGAATGACCTCCAATGACCTTGAAAATCTAATCAGCAAAAGAACACTCCACCCACTTCCCTGACATCAAGTCCCATCTAGATAGGCCTTACGGATCTCTAGATATCGCGTCACAACGCGTCTCAAAAGTTTTAAGCATATTTGACCCCGATGACCTTGTATGACCCCCGATGACCTTGAAAAATCAATCAGCAACAGAACGCACCACCCCCCTTCCCTCCACCAAGTCCCATCACGATAGGCCTTACGGATCTCCAGATATCGCGTCACAAAGGTATTTCTTAGCACACGGCATACGGCATACGGCGGACGCCGGACAGAAATAGTGATAACATAGTCTCTTTCTGATTACATCAGGCGAGACAAAAAGGGTTTGAAAAACATTAGCAGTTATCAGACTTTGCCCTTAATGTCAAATTTTGTTCACAAAATGCCAAATCTAAAATCCCTGAATAATTTAGAGCTCAAAGCACTCTATATGTTGAACATAGATGTCACCATAACTTCAATGACAAATTCTTTGTCAACAATTACTGTGACCATGCATGGTGTTGATACCCAAAGTCCATGAACACAACCCTTCCTGGTTTTCTTAAGGTACATTTGATTTCAGGAACACTCTTGGAATTGGAACAAGTTTTACAAACAGGATATCAAATATGGAGAATAATAATTGCATACTCTTATCTTACATCATATTTGATTTTAAAAAAAAGTGATATGAAATATAACCTACCCTGTTTAAGACCATTAATGTGCACATGTAGTCCATTCCTGTAAACTGGGTCATCACTTTTATCAACATGATAGTTTGCCACATGCATTACCCGTTTGGCTCGCCCTAGCAACCGATTGGCTGCCTCCCCTAGGAACACAGGGTCGGCCATGTTGCCTGCTTGTCTGCACTCTTCCACGTCACTCTCCATGCTTGTTTCTGTGTGAATTAGATATGAAAGTGTTTGGAATGAGATGATCAGTAAATTGTTGTGTTGTCTTAAAGTGCCAAAAACTTTGAGTTCAGGTCGGTCAATTTTTAAATTATTTGTTTCTTCTTTTTTTTGCTAGAAATATTACTCACAGACAGTGGCTGTCATGGATGGATCATGTCAACACTAAATTGGTAAAAGTCAATTTAACTAATGTTTCTAGTGTGATAATGGTTTTAAAACTATGTATTCAAGCAAATGTATTCATTTCAAGCAGAAAATAGTCATATTTTTACAATTTGGGTAAAAAAGGTAATCTAAATTTGTAATTTTTTTAAAAACTAAACATAGACTACAATGTTCTTTTTATTTGTGTCCCAATTTGATGTCATAGGTTCAAAGTAACAATCATTGAATCTTTTTCATTTTCATTTATGTATTTTCTTGTTTGCGCCTCGGAATAGTTCATCTAGATTTATGGTGCATTACAAATGCCTTATTACTATTATTATTATTATTATTATTTATTGACATGGACATAGCTTTTGTACTCATTATTTGTTACAAAGTTGTATGTTATCTCACTTTACAAATACTTCCCTATCATAATTCAATAAGTCTAGTTAAATAATCATGCAGATGAACCACTCACATGCCACAGAACTACTATATATTTTTGGGACTTTTGAGAAATTTGTAATGTGTTTGTGGCATTACACTAGAAACTGGGAAAAACACAGCAAAAAAGTGAACGAAAGCGTCATGGAAAGTCACGACACTTTCAGTCACTTCTAACTTAACTGCACATGCACAAGTCTGCCCGACAACAACGCCAAAACACATGATTGGTCAAATTTAAACTGTAGCCGGTTTTGCGGTAGGAGGTAAATCAGCACGCCCCATAGGGTCACGCAATGCACAACACTGCGTGTAACCACCGATGCAGTGTGGCATGATGGTACATGAATAAGCTCATGTTTATATTCAAAAGTTTATCAGTGCACACTTTTGGGCCTGTATTTTTCAGTCTTCACTTTTGAGCACCCTCGCAGGGATAGTGTGTAAATTGTGAAGACAGGAAGGATTGAGCCTATCTAGCATTACACAAGGTTGTTTCCATGGTGGAAACATCATGTGCATTCAAAGTGTGGTGAATAATTCCATCACAAGTATATTTTACAGAATAAAAGAGTGATAAGACATAGGACATGATAGTATCTCAGAAATGTCAATAGATCTAGGAACATTTGAAAACAAAACAAAATTCAATATATGATAAGTCATTTAGTTTGGTCTTGGTACCTGTAAATGTATTTAATGTTTTCTTTTTTGAAAATTCAAATAAAATAAAAAGCATTTGGTACCAATGGGGATCAATATAATCTTTCCTCTAAAATATAACTAAATGATAAAAATTTGAACCATAAGTTCCAACTCAGAAATATTTCAATAGATCTAGGAACATTTGAAAACAAAAACAAAATTTTACAGAATAAAAGAGTGATAAGACATAGGACATGATAGTATCTCAGAAATGTCAATAGATCTAGGAACATTTGAAAACAAAACAAAATTCAATATATGATAAGTCATTTAGTTTGGTCTTGATACCCGTAAATGTATTTAAAGTTTTCTTTTTTGAAAATTCAAATAAAATAAAAAAACATTTGGTACCAATGGCGAACAATATAATCTTTCCTCTAAAATATAACTAAATGATAACAATTTGAACCATAAGTTCCAACCAGTTTTCACACTCTGCATACAAGACAAACAAAACCCACGCACCTGAGAGTTCCACAAAACGATTGACATCAACCAAATCATCTATGCTGCCCACAAGCCTTCGCACCTCATTACACCACTCCTGATGGATCAGCTTCAGATGCTCCATCGCACCCTTATTGCAATTGTCCTGTCGTACAGCGTTGCATGATGGAAGAACTTCTGGGTCGACGCCTTCTATGGCGTTTACTGCTGATAGAATTACACGAACCCCTGAAGTTTTGGACAAGAAACATAACCAGTTTAAATACAATCCTTGAAGCGATACAGTATCATGGTGAGTAACAATTGGCATCTTTTATAACAAAATGATAAGGAGAATAGAAAAAAGTATTTGTATTCAAATTCTTATAAAATGTACCCGGCATTACATTTTGGCTGGGGTCAACCCTGTTGAGGAGATAGCTAGGCCCAGAGCAGAACCAAGGGTTTGCCCTATTCCCATAATAGAAACTGTGCAGTATTTGTTGAGGGATGAGGTTGTACGGAAACCATTACACAATTACTTCTAAGCGACGAAAAAAAAGGAAAATTTGTTCTACAGGCCCACCGACCTATATTTTTTGAAATTGGTGGACAAAATATTTACGTGTAAATAAATACCGACTCAAAACAGCAAAATATTTAGTTCTTTTTGATTTTTACGGTCATTTTGAAGAGAGGAAGAAGAAGAAAAAAGATAGAAAAACAGTTTTGTACATGATTAGTTCATGAATATTTATGAGGTTTAATCCTAATTTATGCTTACTTTTGTTATTTGTGGAGCTTGCTGCCATAAAGTGTCCCAGCTGACACATAGCATCCACATGGTCATGCAACACATCATCTAGAGGCTGTAGTATTCTTAGGCAAGTCTTCTCATCCAAAGGACCTTTTTCCTACAAAATAAATAAACAAAACAACATTTTTCTTCAAACAAGACAATATAATTTATTAATAAGAAAATTAATGAGAGTTTGTGTACTTTATAATTTGATATTTTTAAGTAGGAGTTGTACCTTTAGTGATATAATCTCATTTATTACCTTGTAAGTTACTTTGTTTGATGACTGTATACTTAATGTGACATATGTCCATACTTTTATGACATAAATTGCATTTTCTATGAGGACTGTTCATGCTTCTTAAAAGAACCTCACAGATCAAACACATCCTGTGATGTGGGGTACTCCAAAATGGTGTGAATAGAAGCAGCTATAGAAACACCCTGTATTTGGTTTATATTTATAAATCACAAGTTTGCAGCAGCATTGGACAATGCTCTCTGGTAAGATAGATATATGGTTAAACACCACACTTGAGCCAGCATGACAATTTACAAAGGAAGGTACTCAAAGTAAAAGGAAAAAGAAAAAATTGGGTTGGTCAGGAAATGGCAACACAGCCATTTTAGGCTGTATGTGGACCTGGACTGAATCTTTCCCATATTCACAATTTACACACGGCCCCTGTGAGGGTGCTCAAAAGTGAAGACTGAAAAAAATAAAGTTCCAAAAGTGTGCGCTGATTAATAAACATAAGCTAAATCATGCACCATCACGCCACAGTGCGTCGGTGGTTTCGCGTGGCGTTGCACATCGCAAGACACGGTGACGATCGTTCGACGCACTGCAATTTGAATTGATCCAATCAGCTGGTTGTTGCTTAGCACAAATGCGCATGCTCAGTATTTATTGAAATCCATGGGTAGCCCCGCCCACTTTTTTGCCATGTATTTTCCCAGTCCCTCGATATGGTCCACCATTTTTAAAGATGGCGGTCATATAGAGGGATGCGGGGACACAGTCTAATGCGTGCAACTGACCTTGAGCCTGACAGTGGCAGCTTTAATCATCCTATCCAACGGTTCTGTTGTTTCTACAAAGACATCAACCGTCTGATATAGTACAGCTTGTCTGACTAATCTCTCTAGGTGTATTAAGTCCTTGGCAAGGATCTCACAGCTGTCTTCATAGTCAGCTCTTAGCTGTTTGAAGGCTGGGTTGTCTTGCACGGATTGGCTCTGATCGAGAATGATGTTTCTGTTCTTGAGAATCTGTGATTCAGAATAAGTTAAAGGTAGATGTTCTGATTGCTGGCTCGATTTTCAACTTGATGTTTTCTGTTTTATATGGAAGGTCATCCTTAAATTTGTCACATTCCAAAGTTTGAGTTGCATAACTGCAATAGTTCTTATTTTAGAATCAGAAATGGCAGTAATTCACCACATTTTTGCCTATAATTTCTAAATGGAACATTTCTGGCCCCTAAGATTTTACAGACATAATGAGAAAAATATGAGGATTCTTCTGATATCAAAATATCTTGATGTGAAAAAAAAATCATAGCCCCCCAAAAGTGATCGGGTCATATACCTTTAATAAATATTCATACACTCTTAGTAGTTATGAATCAGAAAACAGGGAACCAAAATATGCGGAGAGCGTTGAAAGTGTATAATTGTGCTCCGTGTGCGTGCTGTATATGCGAGCAACACACGCTTAATTTGTTTTAGTTGTTCAGGTAGCATGGGTTTGTTGATTTTGATTGCGGGTGATATGAAACTTGTTAACATGTTTTATTTTTAAAGGGATTAAAAGTATGCACAGAAATGTTAATTGTTGATTTATATTGTCATGTGGACTAAAAAAAATTTGAAAATCAAAGCACTTGTGCCAATGTTAATAATGCTCAAAATAGTACTCCCTACGGGGTGGTGCCATTATTCACACCAACATCTGCAAAACATTGATTTGTCAAATTCTTCTCAAAACAACACATACACATTTAATTGACCTATCTGAAGATATGGTAGAAACAATATGAAACCTAAAATGGATATGGTTCTTATTTAGAATCATCATAACATGGCTTTCAGTAATGAAAGCATTCTAAGATCTTTTAAATTAGTTAAATACTTCTTTCATGAAGTCAAAGTCAAAGTCCCTATCTTAACCTAATTTTCCAATAAAGGTAGCTTTTACCAAACATAGCCTGTGCCTAGAACTGTGTTTAATTACAAATCCCATAAATCAAGAATATCAGTCTAATGAAGGAGGTAGATTTCTATCCTGGCATAATTAACCTTTCAGTATTTTTGTAAACTTTTCAGGTATTGATAGTACACATAAAATTCAAAATAATTGAGACATTTACAAAATGTACAAGAATTATGACAATCAGTCAATGCATCCTTGTGTTATGGTGTTTTGAAATACTCTGAAATGGCTGAAAACCTGCCAAAAAGTAAAAATGCCCAAAAGTAGAATTTTTCCAGTATTTTTGAAAACTTTTCAGGTATTGATAGTATTAGGCATAGCACACATAAAATTCAAAATAATTGAGACATGTACAAAATTGGTGTCAAATGAAAAATTGCAATGAAAGATTTATAACATGTATACCCGATTTGATTGACAAATATTGCTGCATTTAGAAATTGCAAGCTTTTTCATTTCTTAAATACCCATATTTAAATTCTCAGTCATTTACTCACATTATGCACTCAAAGGATGCAAAATCTGATCATATCACTAAATGGACTGAAGTGTTTAGTACAATATCGCAGTTTAGAAAAATTTAAATCGGCCCAATATATACAAGTTTAGAGCAAATTTTGAAAATTTGTAAAAAAAGTCCATTAAAAAAAATTAAAAAAACAAATGATAGATATTTATTTCTGAATCAAGGTTATAGTGTAAGGTCATGCTTATCATATCTATATGGCAAGCTCACTGCCCTATAGGGAGTGCACAATATGAGGATAATCAATTTTATATAGGGATGTTTTTCAAAGTGGAGCTGCATACATTTGATGTGTGCGTTCACTAGTGTAACGCTCCCAGTGGCAGACTCTGTGTATGTGTGTGCATTGTGCTATGCCTAATAGTATGCAGTTTGAATTGTTCTCTACACAATGTAGCCACAGTCATACGAGGCTGTAAAATGCGTTCAAATAGGTTGTTAACAAAACCCTACCTGTTTTGATGTCTTAATAATGTCAAGTCTGATATGCTCTCTAGACATTGTAGCCACAGTCATGCTGTGTCTCAACACACTCTCAAATAGACAGTCAAACTCTGGATCCAATTTGAAGCGCTCATCTGGAGATAGAATCTCAATGATCTGTCAAATACAAACAACCAATAATCAATCAGTGGCTGCGGAAGCCCTGTGGGGGGGGGGGGGGCACTGACATTGGAAAAGGGTATAGGTATGTGCCGCGCTGAATACCCCCTTTTTCACCCTCTGCTAGCTCTTATGACCCCCCTTTTGAGCCTGCATCTGTTCTTAAGACCCCAATTTTTGTTGAAAATTCAAAAAACGCAAATTTTGCGTTCCAAAGCCCCAATTCTTCAAAAAAATTGCGTTCTAAAACCAAAAATAATCGAAAATTTGCGTTCTTGCTAATCAAAATTAAACTATAGGCCAGTTCTCAAGACCTACTTTTTTGAAAAAATCAGTTCCTAAGACCCTATTTTTCGTCATAAAATCCACTCAGTTCAGTAGCCCCCTTTTTGAGACCCTGGGCGGCACAACCCTTTTTTTTTGGGGGGGGGGGGGGCAGGGACATGTTCTTTAGCAAGCTTGGTAACTTTAAGGGGGTGCAGAGGGGTTGTGAAATTTAGGGGACACTTTGACTATCACCTCATGTTCCTAATTAAAGTGCTACTCTTTGTTTCTGGATTTCCCTCTCTTAAAATCTATAGCAACCATCCCCTACTCTGAAACATTAGGGGTCATAGAGGTTAGAGGCAGAGTTATAGTCTGAAAGATCCCTTCCACATCTTAAAATCTATAACAACCATCCCCTACTCTGAAACATTAGGGGTCATTGAGGTTAGAGGCAGGGTCATAGTCTGAAAGTTCTTCTTCCACATACCCATCCCTTCCCCCACCAATCAATGTTGCGAGGACACATGCTGATGGTTGGCAATTAGGTGACTCAACATTGACCAGGGGGAAATGGAATGACTTTTAACAATTTAACTGTGTTAACCAGGGTCATAGAGGTTAGAGGCAGGGTCATAGTCTGAAAGTTCCCCTTCCACATACCCATCCCCTCCCCAACCAATCAATGTTGCGAGGACACAGGTTGATGGTTGGCAATTGGGTGACTTAACATGGATCAGGGGGGAAATGGAATGACATTTAACCATTTAACTGTGTTAACCATTATTCTGGGCCCTACTGTAAAAGCCAATATTTTCGCATAAAGTTATTTTCGCGCATTTTGATATCATAGACATTTCGCGAATTGTTTTTTCGCGGGCGACCTTCTGGATGCACTGTATGAGTGTTGAAAACAATATTTTTGCGAAAATAAAACCTCCTCGAAAATTTCAGCTTTTACAGTACCTTCTGTATCCTGGTTGCAAAATGCCCTGGAGCCTCTGTATCCGTTGTAGAGGTGTTCTTCTGTTTAGCATCACCAGTGTTCTCTTGTATTGCTTGGATGATGTCCTCTACTGCGCCAGACACTTGACGTAAAGTGTAGTCTCTACTTGCCTACAAAAGTAATATCAATAAAAATTGCATCATGTGATAGAGTCTATAAAACTCTTGGCAATGGTGTGGTCTTCTTCTGCAATTAAATCTAGGTCTACATCATTTTACCAAAGCTGAATATGTTATAGTAGATTTATAAATATTGGCCGCTCGATCATTGATTTGGACCTACTCTACTTTAGAGAACATGAGAAGAACCATAATAGACCAATCAAGACGATATTGGCATTATTAAAATGTTATTGGTTTCGCTGCGATATAATGGATTCAAAGTTACCATGTTAATTTACCTTAGCCTGTGCATTGTTAGGATATTTAACAAACATCTGCATTATTAATATACTCAGCGATGGTACGGTCTTCTGACAGCGCACTTATAATCTGGTCTCTCTCTCTCTCCCCCTCTCCCTCTCTCTTGTAAACCAATATTCTATGACAAACTACCCCTATGTAACATACCTTGGCCTGTGTATTGTTGGGATATTTAACATACATCTGCATTGATGTACTCAGTGATGGTACGGACTTCTTCAGCGTGGACAGCGCACTCAGAATCTGGTCTTTTTTTGGTCTCTGCGTAAGATCCTGTTGCCTTCTGTCGCAGAGACTGGAGAGCAACATCACTGATTCAGAGAAGCCCTGAAAGGGTACATAGAACACATGATAAGAGTGTTTTATTTGTTACATTATGTCTAATCAGTGTGTATAAACTCCTAGGGTCACTCTAGACAGCAAACTGCAGTGGCTGCAATATTGTATAACACATGGTACCCTAGTCACGACCAGCTGTTTGCATAAAGTGGGTATCCCTAACCCCAAGCCGGTTTTATGTAAACATGTGTTTTTATATGTTTATGTTTATCAATGCTGTGTTCCATATATTTTTCTATTATTCCTGAGTATGTCCACCTAATGGAGAACTGATCTGGGGTTCACATGTTTACCTTTATTTGTGTTTCAATATTTTATACGTCTATGATTGCTTCTAGTTTGCAAAATATAAGCTTGGGACTTCCATTTCGTGTTATTACAAATTTTGTGTTAGCAGATTTTGTGCTGATGAAGTTCCACTATACATGTATATATCCCTTCAACAAAGGCCGAAAAAAATGGTTTGATTGGCCTAACATGACAAAAACAAATAGGGTAGGTCGGTTGAGATTTTTTTTTTTTTAATCTTTTTAAATTACCTGCTTTGGGGACTTAAAATAACCGAAAATGAAAGCAAACAGTCAGAAACTTTAAATATTTTTATATTTTTTCTTTCTTTCTTTTTTTTTTTTTTTTTTTTTTTTTCCTCCTTCAAAATAATAAAAAAAATATTCAGGGTTGGCGACGTTTGTAGGGTCGGTTGGGTTAGGCCAATCAAACTCTTTTTTTAGGCCTAAGCTACATACCTTAAACGATGACACCAATGCATTCATACTCTGTACTGATTTCACTAGTTGCAGCCTATCTAACACCCACCTCGCCGCCCTCACTATACGACGCACCTCTGCATCGTCTGATACAAGCAAGACCTGAGGGTATAAAACAAACAAGTTTCACATGAAAATGTTTACACTACAAATAAGTGACCAGTAGCATAAAAGAGGACATGTTATTAGCAAACACAGTTTTGAGATAGAAGCCAATTAAAGTTAGTTAAATCAACAATCTTTTAGGAAAAAGATGTTTTTGACAACATATATTGTTGTGATTCAAAAGACAGATTACTACTTTAAAAATATCATTTTGAAGCTGAGAATGGAATCTTTCAACTGATAAAGGTAGATGTTCTGATTGCTGGCCCGATTTTCAACTTAATGTTTCCTATTTTACATGAAAGACCATCCTTAAAATTGTTGCATTCCAAAGTTTGAGTTGCATAACTCCAAGTGTTCTTATTTTAGAAGCAAAAGGTCACAAGATATTTGCCCATTGAGTAGTACACAAAATGGTGGGTGGTCAACCACCTTTGGCAGTAATTCACCACATTTTAGACTATAATTTCTAAATGGAACATTTCTGGCCCCTAAGATTTTACAGACATAATATAGGGAATCCTCTGATATCAAAATATCTTGATGTGAACAAAAAATGATGGCCAAAAAAGGTGATAGGAACATACACCTTTAAGTGCTCTGATTGTACTATGACCTCAGACACGTGCAATTTGATGAGACATGGCATATTTGGGTCGCATTTGCTTGCAGATGTTCGGAATAGATGATTATGAAATGCTGGTATATGACAAAATCCAATTAAGGCCATCAAAAGTAAATTGAATCAATTGAATGGACAAATCTGATGGTTGCTGATACAATGGAATTACCTCATTTTTATTAATACAATGGCAGCAATTAGGCAGGGGGGGGCTGTTCTACTTTTTGTTCTGTTTTCTTTTCTTTTTTTGTTGTGGAAAATTGCTCAAAAGTTACCAAAATGTCCCAATTTTTTTGACCGACCAACCCTACCTGAGAGGTCCAGTTGCGCATAGAACAAGGTGTCGCCTTAGAGACAGTGTCATATATATTACCCATAACGTTGAGCCTAACCAGGGAAAACATTCTCTACTGAATTTGAAAGGCAAGGATATGGTCCATACAATCATTGTCCTAATATTGACCCTTGTGTGTCAAAAATGTACCATTTTAATCAATTTGATCTTATATTTGACCATTTTAAAAAGTGACATTATTTTGCAATTTGCAGGCATTTTTTTTCAGTTTCAACCATATCTGACAGTTTAAGCTTAAAGGTGTATGTTCCGATCACTTTTTTTTGGCTATGATTTTTTGTGTTTCAACTCAAGAATTTTTGATATCTGAAGAATCTCCGTATTTTTCTCCTTATGTCTGTAAAATATTAGGGGCCAGAAATGTTCCATTTAGAAATTATAGGCACAAATGTGATGAATTACTGTCAGGTGGTTAACCACCTGCTAGTTTATACTACTCAATGGGAAAATGTCTTGTGACCTTGTGCTTCTAAAATAATAACCATTAGAGTTATGCAACTCAAACTTTGGAATGCGACAATTTTAAGGATGACCTTTTGTGTAAAATAGAAAGTTGAAAATTGGGCCAGCAATCAGAACATCTACCTTTAAATATTGTAACATTTTTGGGATAACTTCACATACATTTATGTACATCTGCTGAAGTTATTCGTTGGCAAATCCATTATGGACACAATCCATTGTGTGATAAACAACAGCTGCAATAATCATTATGAAATTCTAATAAAACTCTGTACTGCTGGGTGTACCAAAAGTGACAAAAATATCATTATATAAAATATAATACATATATATAGATGGAAAACAATGGAATAAACCCTCAAAATGTGGTTGTATTTTATGGGACAAAATCGTTTAGCTTGTGTTATATCATGTTTACAGTACTATGTTGGAGGCAAGACCCTGAGCACTTTTCCAGATATTAACTCAATTTTCACCAACTATTTATATCTGTCCATAACTGAGACCTATTTAAAAACACTTACTTTCATTGTGGTGTGTAGTAGTTTTTTAGCTGCTGTAACCATATTATCTCTACTAGCTTTATGACCTGGATCAGCCTGTAACCTTTGTACTGCCATAAGTACACTGCGTCCAGAGATTCCCATCTCCTCACATGCTTGCGGCATATCCTGTTGTAAAATCTGGATAAAATGCAACATTATGAGTAATACGTACGGACTATATATAGTTTAATCAGTTCCAAATCAGGGAGAAATATTCGGTTTTTATCTCTCCGTGAGCATAAGTAATCCAAGCGTACGCGCTTGATTATGCCCACACGCACACGAATTTGGCGGTACGGATGCGCCACTCATATGATGCACAGTGCACTTGTTGCCTTCAGCACACCCGCGTCCTTCTGTATTCATTAGCTGCTGTAAGAAAGCGTCACCAATATGGAACTGATCAAACTATAGCACTGCCATGTAGTGTTTAACTGTCTTTCAAAGAGCACTTCTGAGTGACACTTTTTCCCTTGTGCTCACAAACAAAATATAATTCTGCTGGTCCACTGGCCTAGTGCCACTTCATGTTTTCTCGATACGAAGCTCCTTAACACCGGGCATCGACAGTATGCTGTACATGACGGGTCAAGTACAGGGTCAAGTACAGACTGGCGAGTTCAACTCAACTTGGAGTGCAGTGAGTGTTTTAAACTTGGTGACTACTGAGAAAGTGGAAAAACACTGCAACTCCAATTGGACTATATTTAAACTGTTCAAATGACTCAAATTTGTTGAGATGAAAGCAAGTCATGTACTTGGAAACATGCACACTGGCAGTTATATAACATTAATGTTAATGTATTATTTTCTTGTTGTTTGTAACTGCCTGATTCCTTCTTAAGTTCTCATTGCTCGATTTATTAATTCCTTTGACATTTAGTCGGTGAAGCTTTTAATTAAAGTTTGGACACCTTAGAATTGGCTGAATGGGTCCAGCGAATAAAACCTGGACTGTGGACCACTAAGATTTTCCAGCTCTATCCCATGGTCTCTGAGTTTTTCTTTAATTGCGTAGCCGTAGGCGCTTACACCAGTGCATAACTCACATAAGCAATCATGTTAATGTAATGCAGTCATTGGAATAATACGCTCTGTCGTCACTTAATGCACAGTGTTATTAGGTGTTAGATAGTGACGGGCCAATTCTATATCGGGTGGGAGTTCTGAATCTCCTCATTTACCGATCCAATATGAATTGATTCAATTATTTAGGAATTGACGGTTTACTGTCTAGAAACGCTATCGTAAAACATTCTGAGTCGGAACATAACATGGTCTTAATTCTTTATTAAATATCAGTATTGGGATCGGCTGATCTGTTAAATTCAATTACAATTACCGATCTAGGGTGGATCAGCTTATCACTTATCGTCGCTATTGTTTCAAAACCTTGTATCTCCATCCAGCCCTTCAGCATGTATAAAGTAATACTCCCTATGTATGACCTTTAGGCGGTCTGCTCTAAACATTTTTAATTGACAAAATTACATATATCAAAACCTTGTAAGTTCTCTTGTCCCGTTACATGTATAAAGCAACTCTTCCTATGCATACCGTTGGCAGTTTTACTTTATACATGCTGAAGGGCCGGAAAAACATACAAGGTTTTGAAAGAATAGCGACGTTATGTTACAATGAAGTACTATAGTGCCTTGTTGGTGATTGCTATACTAACTAACCTCATCTGCAGAATCCATTGCCAGTTTCTGTCCCACCTGTACCAAATCTTCTGTTGCCCGGAGCACAGATTGGGCAAAGGGCACAAGATTAGGAAGTTTTCCACCTTCCCTTTCAGATGCATCATTTAGAAGGATTAGCTGGGATACCTAGGAAAATTAGAGAAACAAATATAATTTACTGTTACAAAGTTGTGAATTAGGAATGAAAAAGCCAGGGATGGTGTGAATCTAAATTAGCTTAATCCAAGGTTTCCAAACGATCCTATTCCCAGTGAAGGAATTTATGAAAGATGGTAGGTAGATTCATTTGAACTTTGTCACAAACCCCTGCCCTCCCATTCTCAAAACCTCTCCCCCACCACAAACACCCTACCCACCCCACCCCATGCATTCACGCCACCACAACCCCCTCCCCATCACAAACCCTCTTCCCAACCGCACCACAAACCCCTCCCTCCCCACCATAAAACCCCTCCCCCACCATAAAACCCCTCCCCCACCCCAAAACCTATCCCACCACAAACACCCTACCCACCCCACCCCTAGGCCAACCCTCCCCACGCATCCATGCCACCATTCCCCCTTCCCCACCACAAACTCTCTTCCCAGGGCCATCCCATTCCCACCACAAACCCGGGTCCTGCCCTCCACCACAACCCCTCCCCAACCACAAACACCCTCCCCATCACTAACCCCCTCCCAACCACAAATACCATCCCCATCACTAACCCCTTCCCTGTCACAAACACCCTCCCTAGGCTATACCCCACCTCACACCAAACCCCCCTATATTACAAAAATCACATGGTATCGATTATTGTTGCGCCGCCGATCACTACAATTTTTTTTTACAATAATAGACAAAAACTTTTGCTTGATGCTGAATGGATGTCTCTGACACACCCCTTGTATTTCATTGGCCACAAGTACTCATTTAGGCTAGTGGATCCACCCAGATAGCCTATAGTGCTGGGAGATATCAAGCCTCTCAGTCGCAAACCCAAAATCACAAAATGTTCTTCATCTTTTCAACAAGTATCAGAATTTGCTTTTAATTCAAACATGAAATCAAACATAAACCTTACCCCAACATATTTTTACTCCATTGGAACTATTATTTTGGGTTTCAAACATGAAAAATAGTGAATTTATTACGCATTTTGTCTTGGTGGCCATATTTGCCCACTTTATCAGTGGGACAATTTGGCCACCTGCTTAGACTAGAGTTTTAGACTGTCATTTCATACACTACAGTACCAAAATCATGAAATACACTAGATTGCCGTTATTGTTATGTTATTGTAAGAAACGTAGCAATGCTAACACTGGTATATTTTATGCAGCATTCAGAATTAAAAATTAGTTTGCTTTTTTGAAATAGGATTACAATATTATACAATCATCCGCCTGACATTTGTTTACCTGTGCCGCAATGGGAGCCAACACACGTTCAATTGAACGTGTTTGAACGAGCGAAGACATGTTTCCTGATGTCTCCATGTTACCGAGTACTTCGCCAATCACTATTGTTTGGACGATACTAGAGAGACAGATGTGTAATGCATTGTTACCAACATCCCCGCCCAGTTTCCATTATTATGGTCGATTAATTTTCCGTTAATTGAAGAGCTCGAGCTGTAAATATTGCAACAGGTGTTTTGGTTTGTGTAGTTTGGGACGCGATGTGTCATCGGATCGGAGTCAAAGTTCAACTTGGTTTCATTTACCTGCATTTACCAGTCGTTTAGTTTTATCGAGTCATTGCAGGGGGAGTCGTTGCAAGTTCCAAAACGGAGACAGACCGCGTGTATAGAAGCGTGTGTCATTTCCCCAGAGGGTCGTTACAGATAAGGAGCGTTTCCGTAGAAAAGGCGTGTTATTCTGGGTTTCAGTTGTTAACCCCCAGAAAAGGGACGTAAACCTAGGATAAGGCAGGCCTTATCTGGGGTTAACGATCCTTAGTCTACAGATAAGGAGCGTTAGGGATAAGGCGCCTTATCTATAGGCGCCTTATCCATAGATAAGGCGCGTTATTCTGGGTTTAGGGCATTAACCCCAGATAAGAGACGTAAAGCTAGGAGTGTTAACTAGGGATATGGTGCCTTATCCAGTAGATAAGGCGTGTTATTCGGGGTTTGGGCCTTAACCAACCCCCCCCCCCACCCCCCCGCTTAACCCCAGATCGATAAGAGATGTAAACCTAGGATAACGGGCCTTATCTGGGGTTTAAGTTGTTAACACCAGATAAGGGACGTAAACCTAGGATAAGGCAGGCCTTATCTGAGGCAACGATCCTATGGTACACACGACATGCAGCATAAGTGTGTCATTCGCCTTAACCCCAGATAAGGGACGTAAACCCAGATAAGGCGGGGCTTATCTGCCCTGTATTCGGGGTTTAGGGCCGTAACCCCAGACAAGAGACGTAAACCTAGGATAACGGGTCTGGGGTTTAAGGCAGGCATTATCTGGGGTTAACGATCCTATGGTACACACATGCAGCATAAGTGTGTCATTTTCGCCTTAACCCCAGATAAGGGACTTAAACCTAGGATAAGGCAATGCAGCATAAGTGTGTCATTTATGCCTTAACCCCAGATAAGGGACGTAAATCTAGGAGAACGGGCCTTATCTGGGGTTTAAGTTGTTAACCCCAGATAAGGGACGTAAACCTAGGATAAGGCAGGCCTTATCTGAGGCAACGATCCTATGGTACACACATGCAGCATAAGTGTGTAATTTTCGCCTTAACCCCAGATAAGGGACGTAAACCCAGATAAGGCGGGCTTATCTGCCCGGTATTCGGGGTTTAGGGCCTTAACCCCAAACAAGAGACGTAAACCTAGGATAACGGGTCTGATGGGGTTTACGTCCCTTATCATGGAGTTAATGCAGAAATGACACACTTATGCTTCCATCCCGTAAACCCCAGATAATCCTCCAGATTAGGAATGTCACTAGGGATAAGGTGCCTTATCCATAGATAAGGCGCGTTATTCGGGGGTTAGGACCTTAACCCTAGATCGATAAGAGATGTAAACCTAGGATAACGGGCCTTATCTGGGGTTTAAGTGTTAACACCAGATAAGGGACGAAAACCTAGGATAAGGCAGGCCTTATCTATCTGGGGTTAACGATCCTACGGCACACATGCAGCATAAGTGTGTAATTTTCGCCTTAACCCCAGATAAGGGACGTAAACCCCAGATAAGGCGGGCCTTATCTGGGGTTAACAATCCTTATCTGTGGTTATTCGGGTTTAGGGCCTTTAACCAACCCCAGACAAGAGACGTAAACCTAGGATAACGGGCCTTATCTGAGGTTTAAATTGTTAACCCCAGATACGGCCTTAAACCTAGAACAAGGCATGCCTTATCTGGGGTAAACGATCCTTATCTACAGATAAGGAGCGTTAACTAGGGATAAGGCCCCTTATCCATTATAGATAAGGTCCGTTATGCAGGGTTTACGTCCCTTATCTGGGGTAAACGCGCCTTAACCCCAGATAAGGAGCGTTAACTAGGAATAAGGCACCCGATCCATAGATAAGGATCGTTAACCCCAGATAAGGCCCGCCGTATCTGGGGTTTACGTCCCTTATCTGGGGTTAAGGCGGAAATGACACTTAATATGCTTCCAAATGCACCTTGGTACAATGATAAGTTACGTGAAAAGAAACGGAATGTACGCCGCCTTGAGCGACGCTGGATTGCATCTAAACTTGAAATTGACAAGCAGATTTTTAAAGATCAAAGTTATGAGTATACGCGCATGATACAACAGGCAAAACAGGCGTATCATACTAAACAATTTGAAGGCTGCAATTCAAAGCAACTGTTTCAAAAAGTCAACAAATTGTGCACACCAAAGGTATCCAAAACGTTACCATCTGATACTTCCGATCTTTCCCTTGCAGAACATTTTTCTGACTTTTTTGCAAACAAAATTCAACGTATCAAGGATATTCTTAAAAACTCATCAAACACTGATGTTTCTATTCCAATTTTTGATTCTTGTAATTCTTCATTTTCGGAATTTTCACAGGTTTCAGAGGATTCAGTTAGAGATATTATTATGAAATCTTCTTCGACTTCCTGTAGTCTTGATCCAATTCCTACATGGTTGCTTAAGAAATGTTTGGATGAGCTATTACCAGTCATCACTAAAATTATTAACATGTCTTTTCAAAGTGGTCAATTTCCTGATGTTTTGAAATCTGCTCAGATCACTCCTCTTTTGAAGAAACAAAATTTGGATTGTGAGATTTTGAAAAATTATCGGCCTGTTGCCAACCTGAAGTTTCTTGCAAAAACCATTGAGCGTGCTTGTGCATCTCAAATCCACGACTACTTATCATTGAACCAACTTTGTGGTAAAACGCAATCTGCATATAGATCTTGTCATAGTATAGAAACTGCTCTTTTACGTGTATATAATGATTTAGTGTTAGCCGTTGATCAAGGCAATGAAGCTGTCTTAATACTTTTAGATTATTCCGCAGCTTTCGATACTATTAGTCACACTGTTTTTCTAGATCGATTATTTCATAGATATGGTGTTAACGGTACTACCTTGAATTGGTTTAAAACTTATTTTATGAATCGTACACAATCTGTTATCATAAATGACTCTCTATCTAAACCTCATGTACCACTTGAAGGTGTCCCTCAGGGATCGGTCATCGGCCCTTTATCTTTTACTTTGTATACCGCGCCACTTGAAGATCTTATTGAAGCTCATGGTTGCGGGAAAATGATATATGCCGATGATACGCAAGTTTATGTCATTTTGAAAAACTCTGACCATTCAATGATCACCAAACTTGAAAGATGTATTAATGATATCAAGGCCTGGTCTAATGCTAATGATTTAAAATTAAATGAGGACAAAACTGAAGTTATTCATATTACTTCTCGTTTCAGAAACTCTTCTCATTTATCACCTGTTGAAATTGCCAATGTTCCCATACACCCTGTAAAAAGTGCACGTAACCTCGGAGTAATTTTCGAGAGTGATCTTAAAATGAATGCCTATGTAAATAATATTTGTCGTTCAGCTTCGTTTGCTTTATACAAGATAGGTCGTATTCGGAATTTTCTCAATCAAAAATCTACGGAAATACTTATTCATGCTTTTATCACGAGTCGCCTTGATCAATGTAACAGCCTCCTTTATGGTCTTTTGAACTCACACATTGCAAAATTACAGAGAATACAAAACTCTGCTGCGAGGCTTGTTACACGCACTCGTTATTATGATCACCTTGGTATTCATCACATTACACCAGTACTTCAGAAGCTTCATTGGTTGCCGGTATCATACCGCATTATGTACAAAATCATTGTTTTAACATACAAATGCATCCATAATTTGGCACCGGTTTATCTTCAAGAACTTATACATGAATACGAACCATCTCGAAATTTACGATCGGCTTCAAAACAAAAACTTATCAGTGCCTCTGTGTCAACTTTAACCTATGGTCATCGTTCATTTCGTTATGCTTCAGCTGAACTTTGGAATCAACTTCCGCTTCACATCAAGAACTGTAAAACTCTTAGCCATTTCAAATCGTCTCTTAAGACACACTTATTCACAATTGCTTTTGATGATTGATTACCCTGTTTACAATGTTTTTTGCATGTTCATCCACATATTGTATTATTCTTATATTTTAATGTAATTTCAGTGTTGTTATGTTATCTGTTAAGCGCTTTGAGACTTCGGTGGGAGGCGCTTTAGAAGCACCGTTTTATTATTATTATTATTATTATTCCATATGCGTTCATTTGGTATTGGTGTGCGGGTAGCAGGCTAGGGGACTTGGAGTGTCTTGATGAACATTACAGGAGTCATAAAGTGTTAGCGGCCATTGACAAATTATATATACTATACGCTGCAAGTATGGTCAACCCTAGTCTACTATATATACCTTTTTCCTTGTACCGATAGAGGGCTCACTCCCCATGGACCGCTCCCCATCCTCTGATCTCACCCCCGGTCACTGGGTTGATAGCAGTCCCTTGAATGGCGCCCTCTTTAGATTATAAGGAAAAAAAGGTATACTAAAGTCGACTAGGTCAACCCCAACAAACAAACAAACGAGAGAAATAACCCTAAACAAACATTTGAAGTCATTCGGAATCGTATCGCTCAGTAACTCAGAATATAGTCATGATTTATGATCAGAAATGTAAATCTGCAAGAAAATCTACTTTTTAAAAAAAAATCATGGAAAAGATCACATAATATGCCTTTATAGTGCGATTGCCTCTCTGAACCAACTGAAACCAAGTTTAATTGACGTTTGGCTGGCCTTATCACACACGGAGGATGTGCACCTTCGGTATAGCCTCCGTAAACTGCCGTAACTTCTTCATTATTCATTTAATCTAGATAAATTATACATTTTTTTGCAGGAAAGGGTTCAATTAATCCAACCATGATCATGAAATTGACCATTTTGGAGAAAATTATAAAAAACACGTTTTTTGACCCATTTTAGGTTCTGCAAAGATAACTCAAAATATATTTTGTCAAATTTTGTCATACTAGTTTTAATTATTATATTCCTCATACAATTCCCTATGAATCGGGGGGGGGGGGGTTAATCATTTGTTGGCACTTTTTGGTCGATAATTCAAAAAATAATAAAGATTTAAAAAAAAAACGATTCCTAGGGAATTGTATATGAGGAATCTAAAATTTGACAAGATATATCTTGAGTTATAGAGTTGCAGAACCTAAAATGGGTCAAAAAACGTGTTTTTATAATTTTCTCCAAAATGGTCAATTTCATGATCATGGTTGGATTCATTGAACGCTTTTCTGCAAAAAAATGTATAGTTTTATACAGATTAAAAGAATAATGAAGAAGTTACGGCAGTTTTACGGAGGATATACCTGATCTGAAGGTGCACAGCCCCCAGGCATAGTATGTGATCTTTTCCAGGGGACGCCCTCTATTAATGATTTTTCTTTTAGAAAGTAGATTTTCTTGCAGGTTTATATTTCTGATCATAAATCATGAATATATTCTGAGTTACAGAGCGATACGATTCCTAATACTTTTGATTTGATTTTTTGAATTTTGTGCTGTAAATTGAATTATTAGTCAAATGCATATAAAAGTATAAATCAAAAAAAAATAAATCACTTTTTTGACCCAAATTTGTTTGAACAAAGCTAACAAAAATAATTTTGAGTAAAAAGTGCCCAAATCGCTTGATGATGATGTAAAGACATTACTTAGGGATGATTTTTTTATTTTATAACCTAATCTAATATTTTTTGAAATTTTGACCAAAAGGTGCCAAAAAAGGGGCAAAAATGGATTTTTATTTTGTGCAGATCAGAAAGATTCATTTAGGTGGAGACCTTAAAGAGTGACTAATAAAATCACTCTAAAACCATGATTTTGACAGTTGCAAAAACATTTCAATCAAACTTTATAACATTTCAAAGACAATACATCACCTTCAATCTCATCATGTAGGCCCTATTGTATAGTTATATCACCTTTCACCACTCTTACTTCCCATTTTCCTCTTCATTCAAATTTACACTTCTGAGCGCTGTTTTGTCTTTTTTAAGACTCTTCTTGTTGTAAATATAAAATTATGAGCATTTTAGCTGGTTGGGGTGTCGCATACGGTCACACAACCCTATTGACGGTCCTGACCAACAGTGTCCTGACCTAAAAGAAAATTAACGGGCGGCGGCCAAATACTGCCTATTCGTCCCGTATGCTCAGCTCAGTGCATAAGGTCAATCTTGGGATATTTAGTGAAGTTTAAATGTATAAGGTCAAGGCGGCGGGTGAACAGGATATAATTAACTTTATACGTGTGTAGAAGTCTCGGTGTTCACATCGCATCGCGATGCCTAGGCGATTCGTTTACTATAGTTATTTTATATATAGACAACCACCAATAGGCTATAGCATGTAAATTGTACCATATAGTTTCCTATTGATTTTGAGTAAAAACAATGGATTGAACACTTGTGCTTCCATGGTTGTATCTGGTTGTATTACCTACATTTAACTACTTCGCATGATTCTTTTTTGTGGGGTTGAAGGCTGCAAGAGAGCTGCAGAGTACAGAATTTTAAGAGTTCTGTTAGCAGACCGTACAGGAAATATCGTCTGGGAGACACTATCGATCCTGACTACTACATAGTACTTCAGCCGTGTATAAAACTGTATAGAATAAGAATCAAGTTAAACATGAAACAGCAAAGGACCTGTCAAATGGCATTGACATTGGTGTTAATTGCCTTCGCATTAATACTGACACCCAGAGAAGTAGAATCACAAGTCATATCTGAACGTAAGTACACATTTTCAAGTTAATGTTTTAAAGTTTTGTTGTCGGATAGACTGAATCATAGAACTCACATCAAGCGATTCGATGACGCATCTATGATTATGAAGCTGAACTTGCGTTATGAAACGTGGCAACAAAAATTAGGTTATACCAAGTCCATTGTTATAAGATGAACTTTTAATACTGAAATGATACCATATTAGAATTCAAAGCTCAATTCAAAGCATAACATGCAATGTTAGATCTAAAAGCACACCTTAATAACTCAAACAAATCAAATGTGTATTCCCTTGTTAACTGACGCGTCTAAGAGATTATCAAAAAATGATTTTGCATAGTAGGCCTAATGGTGGCATAAACTGTTTAGAACTATAAGTAATGTTAGTTTGTTTTTATCTCACTCATATCCACAAGTTCCCATGTAGAATAAAACAGGTACTCAAACAAACTAGTAATTTCCCTGCCCAGTAGGCTGTCCCTATTGGGCTATTCCAGATAATAACGATCCCCCCCCCCCCCGGCCCCTATACAGTGTGGTTCAATAAAACGTTGACAGTTTTTTGAAGCCATTTTTTTAAATATTCTGTAGATTTATTCATCAACTATAAATGATCTTGACCATATGCTGAAAATATCGTGAACAAAGTCTGTTCCATTTCACTCTGTCCACGGGTACTGATTTCGCGACGTTAGGCTGAACTGAATGATGAATTGCAAGCAAGTAATCTAAGATTTGAAGATCCCGCCAGCAGATACCAGCGTATATAATTGTTAACATCTTAACTATCTATTTCTATTCAGGTGTGAAATCAATACGTAATAATAATAGCACGAGTGACACCATTTAATGTTATCTTGCTGGTCATTTCCCGTAGACTTACCCGTGGACAAAGAGATTTTTGGAGAGATTCTCTTCAAATAGCTATCATTTTGCCGCCATAGCATTATTAACATTGAGATTTTCAGCATAGATGGCCAAGATGATATTTGTGAGGAATATGTAAAAAAAAAAATCCCACAATTTTGAAAAATATGGCTTTGAAAAACTGTCAACGTTTTATTGAACCACACTGTAGAGGACAATTTCTTTTTTCTTCTTTTTCAGTCTGGAAAGTATATGAAATTCCCGAACCTTGAAACACACTGGTACACATTGTGAGCTTCACTCTCAATCAAGTTCAAGGTCAATCAACCACCAAGTTGGCAAGAGGATGTCAACCTATAGGTTTTAGCCTTTTTCCAACTAGTCAAAGACAATTTTGTTAGTGGTAACTCCCTGTCAAAACAAATCGCACGGTCACAAAATTTCGCACGGTCACAAAATTTCGCACGTTCACAAAATTTCGCAGTACAAAAGCACAACAGTCAACAATTTTCTGCTGAGCACCTTCAGGGGGGGGGGGGGGGGGGGCACTGTGCCCCCCCCCCTGCCCCCCTGTTACGCCACTGCTCCCCAACTATCAACTATAGTGTACAGCCGTATATCAAAATATTTGATTGATGTTTTGTTGTACAAAGAGGGATGCTTTTTCTTAATCCTAAAAAAGGGCGCAGCCTCCAGCACATCTCTTCGCAGTCTCTTAGTGTCCCTTTAATCCCCGCTTTAATCGGATAGGGAAACATGGGGAAAACTACTATAGCCTATATAGGGCCTACTATGGACCCTCCTTTAAATGTGAACCCTCTACAGTCCCCTGCCCCACGGGGTCCACTCAACTCTTCACTTCAACCCCAAATAGTGTCTGCTCTACACATCAGCAGACCTATTAGACTTAATATCATTCTCTCACCCACCCCTCAGGCTCATTTGTCTGATGTTTTAAGAAAGCCTCTGTTAAATTTGATCTGACTTTTTCACGCAAGATTACTCCTGTTTCCTCCCAAACCGGACCCACCGTGAATGTCTCGTTTTGTTCTGAAGCTCATCAACCATACTACAGTATTTTAGAAAACGGAGACAAGATTACTGATTCAATGTTATAGCATTTAAAGGTAGATGACCCGATCACATTTTCGTAACACATCATTATTTCAAACATACGGAGATTTTCATATCATATGAAAGCTCGTATTTTTCTCATCATCATACTGAAATTTGACGGCCTAAATCGGTATAATTACGGAGAAATCGATGAAATAACGTCGAATTACCGCGAATGGTGGTAACCACCGATATAGTTTGTGTACTACTCAATGGGTACAGTTCACAGCATCTTGTGCGTCTAAAATAAGAACCATAGAGCTATGCAACTCAAACTTTGGAACACGACTTTTTTAAGGATGACCTTTCATATAGAATAGAAAACTTCAAGTTGAAAATCGGAACATCTACCTTTAATCACTTTCTAATAATCTAAGTGTTTATTTTACGTCGAAGCACATAAAACATTTACTTCGACGTCAAACACTCTTCACACAAAATTGTTGATATTGTTATTATACATAGCCGATTTCATTATTCAAAGTTTTACAAAATCAAAATTCAAAATGTGCAAAAAAAAAAGAAAATGTCTCAATGGATTCCTGATAAACTCGGCCCATTCATGATTTTACGTGGTTTTTTGTTGTCTCTAACTGTAAACAGGACGAAATTGTGTTGGTGGTTGTACCAGAGAGGAGCATTTGCAATCAAGACTCGATGATCTTCGACGGGATGCCACGATTGTAGGAAGACAGGTGAGGAGTACTAAAACACACACCACAATTAGAAGTCAAAACCTGTCATTTGTAGACGAATATACTCTCTTAATTCCAAAGATTGAAAATTCAATCTAAAAGATTGACTTTTCAATCTGTCATAGATTGCCGTGAGGGAACACACTTTTAAGTTTGACATTCAATCTTTTTGGGGGGGATTGGAAGGTTTCAATCTGGAAAAGATTGAAGGTATCAATCTATTATATTGACATGTTCAATCTAATTTGGATTGAAAACATTTCCAATCCAGAATTTAGATTGAACTATTCAATCTATTGGATTGAAAGTTTCAATCGTTTTTCGATTGAAAAGTTTTCAATCTGTAGTAAAATATTGATATTTTCAAGCCTACATATTGATATTTTCGTACACACGAATAAATGCCTTGCAATTGGAAGAACAATATCTTTGGGCTTTTTATTGACATTCTCCCAAAAAATTGTTCATGTGTAGTTGAGCCACCGGGAGAGTTGAACCACCCCCTATAACTCGAAAAGTAGTAACTTACTAAAATTTATATTGGCATATATTGTTATATAGCATCAATACGACATTCTTCGTGTTAAACTCTACTGTCATGTGTGCTCAGTATCAAAGATACCTAAACAAAATAATTTTTTTCACTTTTGAGTGAAAAATAGAAAAATAAATGTTTTGTCTTTTTTCCCATAGCAAGACTTAGAATATAATAGCGGTAATTTGTTTATTGAAGGGGGAATATATGACCATTATTTTAGAGAACTATTGTAAACTACCAAAAGTTCTACACCAGCCAGGATTGGGTTATTTACAAAATGGTCACCATGAGGAGAGTTGAGCCATTGGTCATGGGGAGAGTTGAGCATAGGGAAAACATGTAGTAACATTTTGATTTTTGGACTAAAGGTGAAAAATGTATAATAAATGAGAGAAAATGTTATGATAATAACAATTGAGCACCATATTTACTTTAAGGATTAATAAATCAAAAGTTGAAAAAATAGGATTTTATTTTTTCACCAGCCATTGACTTATCGTGCTGGCTGAACTCTCCTGTAATGGTGGCTCAACTCTCCCATACTGTAGGGAGAGTTGAGCCACTTTACCATTTTTTTTCAATCCTTTTGTATAAATAAGCCTTAACTGCTATCCCAACTGTTATTGTTTCACAACGAAAACAACACTCTAAAGTTTATCTTACACTAATTTTGTACAGGTTTGTACTTTTCTTCCGCATATGGTGACACAAAATATAAAAAATGGCTCAACTCTCCCGCATCTCCCCTACAGTTTTTTTGTGAATTAATGTTCTTACTTGCCATTTAATTATGAAACAGTTTATGTTGCAGATCGAATCATTCGATGAAATGTATAAATATCCAATCCGAAGAGTTATGAAACCAATATGACCTCCTAACTGCGCATGTGTGGAATTCAATCTTTTCTAGACTGACTCTTTAGTCCAGATTGACGGTACAAACACACGTGTAGAGTGCAGTAATATGTATCAATCTTTTCCAGATTGACTCAAAGATACGAGCTTTTATCATGTTTTCAATCTTAAATATATCTAAAGTAAAAAGATTGAGAAAAAAATTCAATCTGTGAAAAACGGATATTTTCAATCTTTTGATTTAAGAGAGTATACCCAAATCGTTCTAAATAACTCAAAGAAACAAGATGCACTTCAATTATTCTCAAAGAACATACCGGTATGTATATGTAGCTCCAGAGCATGTCACATATGATTTCAACCTATACAGGGTGAGTCAAAAAGAAGTTGATCGGGAATGAATATTTGTTTAAAAATAGACCAAACAAAATTTTCAAACCAATGAGGCACGTATTCAAAGAGCAACTTATTCCGCTCATATGACAAAAGGAATCATTGAAATCGATCAATTATATCAGGAGCTATGCCTGTTTTAATAAAAGAACCCCTTTTTTTAGCTGTCCACGGAACGCCTAATTCTCTTGAAATCTATCCACTCTAAGTGGGCAGCAAAATGATTGCTGATGTTTGTCCTCTAAGGTGTCTTAATTGTTTTAAATGGGCCTTCAAAGTGTGATCATTTTCTTATTGTTGTCACTGATTTTTTAATTTCATGCACACCATTCCCACCTGTGTTTGAAACTCCCGGGCTTTAATCTTATTTGAATATGAATGCCCGTGTGTACATTTTGCTGCCCACTTAGAGTGGATAGATTATAAAATGTTGAGCTTGCTGAGGAGAAATGAGCAAACATGAGCTTTCTTCTTAAACAAAAATTCCAATTTTGATGGAGAAAAATGGAAAAATCTAATCATTTATTTTGGAATAACTTGACTTGAAAAAAATCTTGAGACATTTGGTATAGGTCTATACTTTTAAAGATATGATAACAATATTACATTCATTATTATTTTCCTTATTCTTGAGAATCTTTAATATTTGGTTGAATCTAAATATGTTTACTTTTTTATTTTTCACTTTCAGATGGACGAAATGAGTACCAAGCTGACTGATTTAGAGGACTGTGATTGTGCTTGACGATGCGCTTTTTGAGAAAAAAATAAGGCTATATATCTTGTTGTACGGAATAACCCGCGTATACTTACATTCTATACAACGCAGTTTAAGTGTTATGACTATGAGCATGCGCACATCAATTACGGGACACCCGCACTGTAAACATGGTGTCTTCAATGGCGACTTTTTGAAGCCAGGTCTTGCAAATAACGTGTCTTAAACAATAAATAAAAATGTTTGGATGACACGAGCTAAGAGACAGGGCAATTGAGACACGTATGAGATACGTCTTCAAGAAAGTCATGTCTAGCCAGACACAAACTCAAGATATGTCTCAAAATTGGCTTCAATAGACATGTCATATATTTTAGACGTGTCTTGCATGCAGATACTTCTTTGTCTGCGGGACATCTTGTATAGAGACGTGACTCTGTGTTCTGGAGACATGTCTCAAAACTCGCTTTACCAGACATGTCTTGGTTTGTGTCTTCAGCCAAATATTTTGCTATGTTATTATATTGTTTATGTCACGTTTATTTGCAAGACATGACTTCAGCGCCAAGACACCTTTTTTACAGTGTAGCAAGACATTGGCAAAAAAAATAAAGGGAACGCAATACCATAACTCCTATTTTAAAAACTTGTAGGCCTAAAGGTCATAATATTTTGATATACAAAATGGAGATTCCTATTTTAATTAATAAGGTTGATGAATATGATAATCATATCAAGATATAGCTATCGGCTTCTCTCGACCGTATAAGCGGTTGATAGGTCGCACTAACGACCGAAAGGTTTGGGGTTCGAATCCCAGGAGTAAATAATTGTGTTAAATAACATTGTGGCTTTCTTTGGATTTTTTGTATTATTTATTTTCGACTTTTTTAAATGTTAAAAAAAAAGGTTTTTAGTGCTAAAACAGTAACTGAGTATGAGCTTCATTTACGATCAACTGGGTTTACAATGGGCGGTCCATCTGCGTAACTGCATGCATCGTCCTACGCAGCGGGTGAATGATAAAAATCATAAAAACATAATATATATATGGCTCTATTTTACATTATTGAGATGTAGGCTATTTATATTACTCGGAATAAACGGCTCGATTTCAACATTATCCAATCTGTGTCTCTTTTAGTCTGTTACATTTTCTTGTTTAGGGGAGGATGGGGCAACTGGTCCGGTCAAGCATATTTCATGATATAAAAGCTTAAAGCTCGTGTAAATATTTATGGAATTGCTATGAAAATATCACCCATGTAACCATTGTGTAACTCAAGCATGTGCAACCTTTTCTACCACACGGGCCGCATTGTGATTTTGAGATCTATTCACGGGCCGCAGTGATTGTCAAACATACCAAAACACGTCCGGAGGAGGAGTAATAGGGAGAGGGGAAGTCCATGATTGCTCATGGAATACTCGCTTCTCTTCGTGTAATTTCCTCTTTATACTCGCTGTTGCTGCTGCAAGCGCCATTTTAACCAGGATTTTATTACGCAATCACGCCGTGAGTTATATTTTCTAAACGCAGCGCATCACCCTACTAATTATAAGGGAGCACACCACTAAATCAATTCGCCATTTGTGTAAAACTAGAGAGTTCCGGTTAAAACGGGCCGCATCAAAGGGAATTTTAAGATGGCTTCGCGGGCCGCAGATTAGAGGTCGGCGGGCCGCATGTGGCCCGCGGGCCGCAGGTTGCACACGCTTGGTGTAACTGTTTACTTATAACATATAATCAATGTTAAAAAATATCCAAACAAAAGGCCAATTACCACTAACTGAAAACTTTACTTGGCACGGACCAGTTACTCCATCATTGGGGCAACTGGTCCTATATGTTCCAACGGTTAGAATACACAGAAATCATTGACTGACAACACGGTAACTAGGCAGTATTTTCTTTATTTCCATATTATTTAACGTGTAAAAAGGATACAGGTCTCATGAAACCCATGTTTTATACAGTTTTCGTGGTTAACGTGTAAAAAGCAGTAATACTAATGGTGTACAAAGCAAGCGCAATTTTCGACTGCACGTTTATTAGATAAAACGGTATGAACCTAGTTAAATGGTTACATGGTTGTGATATTCAGACGCCCCATACATTTGTCTATATATGGTCAACTCTCATGAAAATAGTGCAAATGAGATTTCAGAAGTTGAAGAAAAAAATTCTCTCCAATTTTATTTATTACACTATTTTTTAATAGTAGACATGTACTGGATACTAGATTTAAAATTTTGTGAACAACACTCATTGCATTTTTGTACAATATAACGTTGAATTTATATTATAATATCACTTGTTTGCAGCTTTTGCTCCATGTTTATTACGTTATATACTTCCTATCAGCTCTAAATCAGAACGAGTTTACAAACTGTGATGCCAAAAACACAAAATTATAGTTACGAAAGCATACTTCTACCAATTACAGCGAACAAAATGCAATGTAATTTTGTAAATTGCAAGTATTATGAATTGTTTTTGGTCTTCACATCACTGTTTGAACCTCAGCTTTAAAACTAAAAAAATGAACGGTTTTCCAAAATGAATATCTTTGTGCAAAGTATAAAATATATCTTTAATCGTATCTTTTTCCAAGCGTTATAATGTGTTTTTAAAAGTTAGCTCAGAAACAATAAATATTATGCTTTACCAAAAACGCTGGCATTGGTATTCGGACTTTATGGGGTGGGTAACGTAATAAACATATACAAACACATGTAAACAAATATATTCAACATCGACCAAGTCAGTTTATTTTGTACACAGACATATCTTGTAAATGGTATTTTAGTAAAAGTTAGGTTGCCTAAAGTCCACTAAAAGACAGTTCTATATATTGTCGACTTGCTCTTTTGATGTAGGGTAAATATGGTGAATAACGTAATAAACATGGTCACTAAATCGACAGATGTAACATGGCACTTAACAGATATGTTGTTAGACCATGACATTATTACCTTTATGTAAATTTAAATAGCACTAAATATTGAATAGCCTTTTATCTCTTAAAATTAGTAAGATATTGATTTGTTTTATTTAAAATGATGGTAGTAGAATTGTTAATATGATTGTACTCTGATGACCTTTTTGTCTCCACTGTTGCATTTGGTTCTGCCGGTATCGCCATTGGTTTTTTGCACTGTGTGGCACATATTTCTGTTTAATAAAGATAACAAAAACAAAACAAAGTTAATGACATATATTGCAGCTGTTTCAGCTAGGTATACCGTATTTATTCACACAATTATACGAATTGGTTTATTACGTTATCCAATAGCCATAGAACTATGCATCATTGAAGCATGCAAACAAATGAGATTGTGTCAGTATGTGAGACAATATGTATGTACACTAAGTTAACATTCATAAACACATAATAAATGTTGAATCACTATGAACAGGGTGCAATTATGGAAAGTTTATTACGTTGTCCATTATAAGGTGGTTTCAGTCCTCACATAGAATAGTCCACATATTACAATTATAACATTGGATACAATGTATGATACTCAAGTACATCAATCATGAAAGTTACTGAATTGACGCCAACATTGACATGAGACTAGACAATGAGGTTGGTTACGTTATCCCGTTTATTACGTTATTGGCAAATGCAACAGTGCTAATGCTGGCTTATAACGTATATACAAAGCAATCAATGAAGATGTTAACGATACCTACTGCATTTCTTCACATTATTAACCCCATTCTGATATCATAGGTCCATTTTCAATGTGCTTAAGAGATCTATAATGACTTCAACTGTCATTCAGCTTAATGTTCATATTACTTACAAGAAAAAATGAGGAATTCTTACCATTCGTCGTGGTTTTTTTGCATTGTACTTTCATCGAGTATCCCCCATGCATGCCTGCGAAAAGGGCCTGCCACGCCTATCTTTGTTTAATACAGTCGTAGAGAGCAGCTGTCACTCTGTCGATTTATTCGACAACGTAATAAACGATAACGTAGTAAACGTTTTTCGTACTCAAAGTACCATGTAGACGATCTGGAAAGAGCTAGCGAGTGTTCCAAGTAACCACATAGTCTATGTATATGTATCAAATTGGTTTTTAACCAAAAAGTGTGTTTTGATACAAAGTTCGGGAGAAATCTCAACAACGTAATAAACATCCTTAACAAGGTCGCATGCTTTGCAGCATTTTGATTTCTTCTCAAGGTCAGACATGCTGCTATAGATTTTTAATAATATTATTTTCCAACACCCATATTCTTTTAGATTCAGAATATGTACATTTAAATGTTTAAATGTTAATTTTGAACAATGTTGATCCTCAATATGTCGCAGGTAACGTAATAAACATCAACATCTCGGACAACATATATGAAACTGAAACAGGTAAACATCGTAAAAGATGTGCATTTTTTTTCTATCCATGGAATATCGCTATATGTTCCCTACAAATTATGACATATCTTGTAGAAAATGGTGCCCTATTTGTATTGTAATTAATAAAGGCAAAATATACATTTATGCTGCGGACATGGAAATTTCGCTAATTTGGGGTATATGAGGGCATTTTTTTGAGTGAAAACACGTTCAGAAGTATATCAAAGTTTATAGATCCAAGTAGAAAACATCAATATCTATCTAGAAAAGAAGTTTTTCAAGCAAGAAAACATTGCATAACACAGAAATGGACCAAAGACATCAAAAAGTTCATTTTGCACTGTTTTCATGAGAGTTAACCATATACCCCTTTCTTTAATGATTTTATTTACTTCATATAATCATCATTTGTACTTATAATAAACCATCTTGATATTTAGCCAGCTTTTCATGTTACAGGGGAAGTTAGTCAATATGACAATGATGACCCAACGGTTAATATACAAAAAAACAGTGGATAAAATACATAAATCATGATATTTCGTCATAGTAAATACCTTTACAGACACCATTCAAAATATAATAAAGATGTAATTCATAATACCGAGGTTTTAAACCATTCTAAAGCAATTCATGTCATATTGTAATCCTTCAATATCAGAAATAGTGGTGTTAGACCCGAAATGCCCCAAAATGTCTGAGAACTAGAAAGAATGTGAATTGTTTTATATTCTATTCACATTTCAATACCGAGTCATGTTTTATTGACACTAACAACTAATTTTCAAAATGAATTTTACAATTTTGATTAAGTTTTTGCAGGCGGACCAGTTGCCCCATACCCCTTCGGACCACTTGCCCCAACAAATGACGTAGCACTTTGTCGAGATGAAACATTATTCAAACACGCCTGTGACGTAATAAATTTTACGCCAAAATGTTTTAAAACATACCACCATTGTCATAATAATCAATAACTCCAATACATTTCAGAAAAAGGCAAAACTGCATTTTTGTTTTTAGCCATTACACAGATTTCTGTAGCCAGCGAGTATCTTTGAATTCGCAAATATTACGGCGTTCGGGTCCTACAAGAAGACGAGTGTCTTTAGATAAAATAAGAAATGGTGTACTTTGTTTTTTGCAAATTCATAAACTAATATTAACTCTACCAAATGAATACCCGTGATAATGATTTAAGTTGAAGCATTCTTTAAATGATAATATTGATCGAAAATTCAAACCACCAATGTCCCAAGTTAGCAATATGCGCCATTTTACGGTCATTTCAACCACAACCTATGTTTTAATCATATTTCGGAAAGTCCCTAAGCACACTACAATATAGCACCCATCAAATGCAATATGCACAAGGGCGTCCCCAGCCCCTTTTCATTGGGGGGTGTAAAGGTCATCAATTGCCGACAGAGCCATTTGTGCCGACAAAAAAAAAATTCGGCTCGCTTCGCTCGCCGGAATTCATACCCGCATATTTCAGTATGGATCGACTGTATGGTCAGGGGTGTCAATCAGTTTTCAGACATGGGGGAGGGGAGGGGACACAAATTTGATAATGATAATTGAAATGTTAAATGAAACAGCGCGTAGCGCTGCTTTATTTAACTGTTTTGATAGGACTGTTTTGATAGGGGGGCACAAAACCTCAAGCCTTCTTGTTTATAAATCTTAAATATTGAAACGTTGAAACTAATACAATGCGCGCAAAAACCTGCAGAAAAAATGCGCGCACAATTTTTCAGTTTTTGAACTAAAATGGTCATGGAAAACTGTCCTGAAGCTTTCTTGAAGCGCGCAAAAATTGGCATTTCTAACACTTAAATAGTCAAGTATGACGTTTTTGACGGTTTGATATTGCATAGTTACACATGTATCAAGTCCTGATCCAAGCCGTATGGTTTGAGGGCCATTATAATGTTAAAACCTGTAGAAAATATGTGCGTGGAGCGCGCAAAATTTTTCAGTTTTTAAACTTCTGATACTATAAATTAAGCTTAAATAATGAAACATTGAAACTAATACGCGCGAAGCGCGCAAAATTTTGCATTTCTAACACTTAAAGGGTCCAGTATAACGTTTTTAACGTCACCCATATAATATTTGGTTTGGTTCGAGACCATTATAATGTTGATACCTGTAGAAAGAATGCGCGCAAAGCGCAAAAAGATTTTCAGTTTTTAAGCTAAAATGGTCATGGAAAACTTTCCTGAAGCCATCTTGTTTTTGTTGAATAATGCTAACAAAACATGGTCAAATGTTCAGTATAGGAATGATAGGCCTACAGCCTGGATGTCCGACATCGACATAGACCTATTATTATAGGCCTACCATTACGTGAGATATCGATTGTGCCCCTGATGCACACACAAAACATGTGCTTATTGTCTTAATTTAACAGTGGCGTAACTAGACTTTTTCATTTGGTGGGGGCAAGAAGGGGCAGTGACTTGAATTGGGGGGGGCTCCTAAGAATTATTGAGTCATGAGATGCGCGCGCAGCGTGCGAAAATTTTCGACTTTACAGCTATTTTTTGGACGATTGAGCTACATTTTGGCTCTAAACAAGCTTGTACCAAAGAATATTTAATTTTGGGAAGACATATGCGCGCGTAGCGCGCGAAAATTTTTCATATGTGTACTTTTGACCATCATAATTCCATGATTCCTTTCGTCAAATGAACCGACAGTGCCAATCTCAACCGACATGATGCCATTATTGGGGGGATTTAGTGTGTTGTTTGTAAATTTCATTTACAGTCGTACTTGATTTCATTTGGGGGGCAAGCGGGGCGGGGGGGGGGGGGCAAGGGTTCCAAGTGGGGCCCCCGCTGGCTACGCCACTGCTTAATTATAATGATAATTTGCATTGTTCAAGTCGAAGTTAGGACAGAGTCTACTTATAAGTTCTTACTTTGCATTGACATCTAAACGTTGGAGTTGGACTTTCTTTTTGCGATAGACTGATAGTGGGCTTGCAGAGTCTACAATCAGTACAATGAGAGCAATTGGCCTACATCAACTTAAATAATTATTGGCGAATTATTTAATATTTCGTAACCTATATGCCAACATGGCGACATTATTGACTTGGGTTTGCATTGACAACGACAATGACATAGGCCTAGTTAGTATAATTAAAGGGCAATACAGGTCCCACACATTGCCCGTTAGGCCTAGCCTAGGCCTATACTATTCCGACACAATTTTTTGCGTATCTTGACAATGAGCAAATCAAAGACTTGGGCCTAGGTTGTTCATGTGCGCCGACACAAAATCTCATAAAAAATGGGCTCGTTCACAGTGCCTACAAATTCATATGCCTACATTGCCTTTGTTCATTTATGATTTGTTTTGTGTTAACATAACATATATGCCGACACAACATTATCATTTGCGCATACGATAATTGTTATAGGGCTTTCTTCCCCTTTTCCTTTCTTTCTTTCCTCTTTCCTTTCTCTTTCTTTCTTTCTTTTTTCTTTCTTTCTTTCTTTTTTCCTCTTTCCTTTCCCTTTTCCTTTCTTTTTCTTTCTTTCTTTCTTTCTTTCTTTCTTTCTTTCTTTCTTTCTTTCTTTCTTTCCTTCTTTCTTTCCCTTTTCCTTTCTCTTTCCTTTCTCCCGTTTCTTCCCCCTTCTTTTGATTTGCCCACAGCACCATAATTTTGCCGACAGATTTGATGAATGGGGGGGTGTGACACCCCCCCACACCCCCCCCCCCCCCCCCCCCCCCCTCTGGGGACGCCTTTGAATATGCACCTAGCATATTAAGACGACTGTACTGCATGTATATATGTACTGTTGCATATCTGTCAATCATATAAAGTACATTAAACATGATCTTAACCCATCTTCATATATCGTCCATACTATCTGTGAATTTTCAATCAGTCACTCAAGGAGTTGGCTTCAAAGATCTGGAGAAAATCACATGTGTAAATACCCTAAAGTTCCAAATGTTTTGGATTGTAGAAGGTAAGGATATAATATGTCAAGTATCAACAAAAGTCGTACTGTTCAAAAGAAAGCAGTATACCCATATACAATTACAAAATCCTTCATTTCGGACCACTTGCCCCACGGTCCAGTTGCCCCATGTTCCCCTATTTCTTTTTTTCCTTATAATTGGCGACCGGTATTTCATACAGATTGCATGAAAATAACTCACCGGGCGTGTTTTTGTGAATTAAACTGTCAGGGGAGAAAAACGGGTCAACTTTTGAGGGGGAAATCGGTCTCCGCATGCGCCTCGGATCGAACCCGGGCCGCGTGCGTGCAAATCTGATGCTCTACCGAGTACTACCGACTGAGCTGCACGGGTGAGGTTTTAAACAAATAATTTTGTTCACAAGTTGAACTCCGCGCTGAGCGTGGTAAGAGATTAACGGGGCTGCCGCGCCGCCGTACAAGATTGTAGCACTGTCCGCTTTTGTAGGTCCAGGAAGGTTAGGGTAAGTGTCAACTATTCCCAAGTGCCCCAAAATAAACATGCGTTGCTGTAAAATAAATATAATAATAATATTTTGGTAGCAAACAACCGGCAAATACCGTGTAAAAACCACCCAAAGTATTTGGTGCAGTCAAAATATTTAATGCAAAGAAAGGTTGTTGAAGTCAACATAATTTGATGCAAAGTCAGGCACTCGTGAGAAATCTTTGATGCAAAGTTAGGCATTTGTATATTATACCAGTAAAAACCTTTAGTGCAAAGTTAGGCATTTGTACACCTTTAAAATATTTGGTCCAAAGAACACCAGTAAAAAAACGTTGGTGCAAAGTTAGGCATTTGTATAGTTACACCAGTATCAAGAAACAGTGGCTATACTTCCCGCCCACGACAGAAGGAAGTATGGAACACTTTCATCCAATACACTTTTTAGTTTGTTTCGCTTCAGAAGACATACATTACATTTACGTTAAAATCACTGTGGAACCTGAAACACCACCAAAAGTACGAAATTCAGGTCAAAATTCAAATTGATTCAATTAAGCTGACAGCATACCAATTTTTTCGTCGACCACAAGGATTCTAAAATGTATAGTTTGCCTCACTTTCTATGTTTGGTTATCGTGAAATAGTCGATGACCTTTGGATTTGGGGTCAAATTTTAAACATGCTTTGATTTCGACAAACGATATCTCAAATTGTTTCTCTGACCACAATACCAGAAATAGTAGTTGTTACTCGATATCACCTTGCTAACGACTCCTTTTCCGAAACGTCTATTAATTTGAATTAATACTCCCCTCCCTTTCCCCGACCAGTTAGTGGCGTGTCCAGAGGGACCGCCTTAGACATTCATTCGAGGAAACCCATTCAGGGAATTTAAGGGGTTTTGCTAGATTCCTATCTAATTTCAATTTCTGGTGATTTATACTTGTGTCAAATTTAAGTTATGTATCGGGCGGGAAACCAAGCACATTGTATGAGAATTTGATCGTGGGAGTAATAGGGGAGAGCGGGGAGTGTACACCCTAGGGGAGGTTCGCCCACCACGTTTCTCATAATTGCGGCCACTGGTTGAATTTGATGAACACACAATATGTTCCGCTGTTTTTTGCGATCTTCCCATGGTAACATGGCTGATCTCCGTATAATCATGATAATATTTGTCAAATTATCATCAAAAACCCAGTTTAACATCACAAAAGTGAATTTTCTTCCATTTTTGATTTAAAAAAAATCTTTCTAAAGATATTCGTACAGAAGATTTTAATGTAAATCATCATTAGGTAGGTATGGGATAGGTTATGGATTTGATGCAGTTCTAAGCCCGTCATTGTATGTGGGACATATGTGGTTATCGGGTCAATGTACTTATTGTGCTATGGGGCACTGCCACAGTCGCCCTTTCATGAGGTTCGCCAATGGGGATCATTACATGATTATTTTGTCTAATTTCAAAATTGTAATTCACCCCCTGTGGCCTATTTGTAATTATACAAACAGCTATCTGGAATGGAGTAGCACTAAAATTAGAAGTTAATATTTTTAAATGCAGTATTTATTATAATTTTAAAATTCTTAACGAGTTATTCTGTAAAAATGACTCCACCCTTAAATTGTGGACTCTAAATGTGGTCGTATGTAGCCAAGATATCAATATTTCATGTAATGTCAATAGGTCCATTCCATCTTTAAAATTGACATCTCTAGGCCATTTCAAATGAAATGGGGCGAACACTCCCCGCTCTCCCCTACCTCTACGATTATAATTTCTCTTCCAAATCTTTACTCTGAATATTAGTATAAATATCAGCAATGTTATGAAGTTTCTTATTAATGTATCAATTAGTAATTTCATTCCTTGGTGCTACCTTATCAAGTGTCATATAAACATGATAAAGGGGGAGTACGTGTACTCCAGGCTGTACCTACATGATTAGTACCCATCATTGCCAGCCAAAGTTGTTTTTTCATCATGAAAATCAATGAGATTAGGTGCATTGTTTTTCATCATCTTTGACATAATTATACCCATTAGAATTATGAATATCGGATCTATCAAACTGAAGATACACACAATTATATAAGACGTGGTGATTTCACCTTTTCGACAAAGTGCGAGCAAATGTGTGTTATACTTTTTTGAAAGTAACAACAATATTCTCTTGTACTTGTCTACTTTATGCAGTCTTTTGTCTTGTTCCTTTTTTTAACCGCTATTACTTACGGTTAAGCATTTTGTTCAACTGACCATTTTAACTGATATTAGGTGGGAATCTGTGAATTAGCTCAATTTTAAATCATTTTAACATTGATAAACTCAATTTACCCAATACCACTTCATTAGTTACTCAAAAGTAAACACGAAGATAGGCCTACGAAGCATGGGTCACTCAAGTGTGACAAACTTCTTTTACCCTTCAAATGGAATTATAATTATTTTTAAAATTTGATTTGACTGTAAAAATGGCGAAACCACCATGTCCTACTCAAAGAGTGTATCTTCAGTTTAATGAGTCCGATATTCATGATCTAAAAATCCTCATGAAAGGTTTTAGTATGCATAAACAACGGACCTAAACTTATTGATTTCCATGATGAAACAAATAATGAACTTGGAACAGCCTGTAGGCCTATGTATACAATACAAAAAACAAACGATACATTTCCATTTGTCCAAATTCAAGGAAGTTTGAAGTGGCCATATAATTACTAGTGTTTATTCTACCTCGTTCGAGCGATGACTGTCCTTTTAAAGACTCTTCTTGTTATTCTGTTAAGCCCTCCTTCCCACCGACTGCATCTTTGTTGGAATACAACATACTATTATTGAGGGCGCCCTTCCAGAGACCGTTCATAGCAGATCTACCCAATCTATGCTGCAATCTATTTAAAATGTCCGTAAACTTCACTCAACTTTGGGATTTCATTTCTAAAGATCTGTGCAACAAATTCTCAGATTCTTTTAATTTGGCAGAGGGGCTGTCGCATTAGCTTTCAAAAGAGTTGAGTTGGACAAGACATGTTTTATGCTCATTAGATATAAGTGTGCATTTACGAAAAATTCGCGATACTTCTAGATATCTTCATGGACTTCATATTAAAATAAAGCTTTATTGAAATTTTACTATTGAATGACGGACCACCACACTCTAGTCCTGAGAATAGTATTATAGTCCCAGCTCTATAGTCTAATCATCACAAAAAACATTTTGTCATAATACCCATTTGATGTATGAAAATAATATTTGAGCAAGTTTATGCGCTGATGCACGTATCCACTAACTTGTTCATAAAATACCATGCATCATAATTGAGTATAATTAATGATCTACACCAAGCCAAAAAAAGAAACTTAATTTTTTTTAACAGATCACCATAGGGGCAGTGCACATTTCTCTTGTGTCATTGAAGCAAACAATTGGTTATTGACTGCCATTTGAAGCGATACATTGCAGTAATATTGTATCAAAATTTGGTACATTTTCATGCACAGAATATTATTTGGTGATCTGTTAAAATTGTATAAGTTTCTTTTTTTTTAAGTTTCTTTTTTGGCTCAGTGTATATTTTGTACAGCTCGAAAATGCAGTAACTTTACCAAAATATCTGGTTAATGTACCATGTTTCTTTTTGCTGATAATACTGATACTGTGATAGTAAATAAATCTATTCATGCATTGGTTGCCTTCATATATTCTGGTAAGGAATATTTTAAATATTAATAATTATACTACATGTAGTAACGGTTGTTTTTGACTCGCCCAGTCATGCCAGTTGCAGACTACTTGACTAGACAATACTAGGACTAATCTACCAATAACGACACATTATATAACAAACATTTATTTAGAACCAATATATCTATTTTATTAATGGAATGATGAAAATTCTTTTAAGAACAAAAATAAAACGACTCCTTGATAACAAGTTTGCCATAACCCCTCTAAAAACCTTAAAATTCTTTTACACAGTAACATTTAAATCACTGGACCATGAAATTGTCCTGTACTCTTGTATATACACAATACGACAAATATCACATAATAGCAAGGTTTCAACATTGTGCAAAAATTGGTTTGCTTTCTTTGGTTTTTGAATATCTTTGTTTTAAATTTTACACAAACAAGTACAATGTTTTGATTTTGAGAAAAAAAGGAGGTATCACATCAATTGAGTTTGATTGGGGCGGTACCGCTGCCCTGGGAAATCTAAGTTGGCCCTTTGGGATACCAATTTTCCTTGGAATATTGACCCAACCTATCCCAATGTAGTGACACAATTTTAAGCCAAGTTTAACATAGGCCGACATGTAAATGTGCCTTGGATATTACTTTATTAGTATCAGGATTGAGCAAAACGCAATGTATCAGATGTTTGCACAACAAGAGGGTCAATTTTAAAAAGGCATTTTTAATTACCACACACAAGGCCAAACACGCAACCAATATTTGCAGCACATCCCTGTATCATAAACCAATATCAATATTGGAAGTATCTTACAAACGCTGTTGTTTGTAGTGGTCATTATATTAAGTGATGTTTTGTCACTTGTGGCAAAGAGTTTGTTCAACAAATGATAGCATTTAACACCTGACTAGATGAGTGTGATGTTTACAGTTGCAACAATGGAGACATTGGGTCAGGAAGTGGTCTTGGTAATAAAAATACAATACCCAGGTGGGATTAGTTGCAGGGATTAGTTGGTATCATCAAACATCTATTTTTACTAGTTATTTTATGAGGTAGATGAGGATGTCACTCTTATTAAGAAGCTTTAAGCAGAGATTTTATTACCTATTACACCTCCCTGCTTTAAGCATGCTTTTAATTCACAAAAATAGTGATGAGGCAAAATTTAAAAAAATGTTTAGCGTCCTCACTATTTTAAAAAGATGGAGGCCATTTTTTATTTTAAACTTTTTAGTGCCAAATCGCCCCAAAAACCTTAGGACTCTTTAAATTGTTTCATTTCACCAACTCATATTAATGAAGAAGTAAAAACTTGATAATTAAAAATGCACTTATCAATTGCAACCCCCACCCCACCCACCAGGGACTGTATGGACATGGACTAGCTAGAACTTCGGCTGGGATATACAAATCGCCAATCTGCCGTCCCCTGTACAGTCTTGTTACTGCTCGGCAGCCGGCAGGTTTATACATGTGTACCGCAGTATGGGACACCCCCCTAACCCTGCATAGTATAGTAATGTAAAGCCATCCTCTTTTGAAATATCACAGAAAGATGCACACATATCTGTGCAATGTTAAAACCTAACAACATTACCACCATGCAAATAATATGCAAATGATGTAAGTTTTAAACTAAAGTCCTCACATCCAATTCTTAAAACCTTTACAAGAATGAAAAGGGGCGATTGCTGAATGCAACTCACAGGTATGGAAATGATGCTAGACTTTCTTGCAGTCCAAGAAAGAATGAAACGTTAACACTTATGAACACAAGATCATCTAGTGAGACTATACTTTCTTTGGTACAAGATGCCGAGCTTCACGCATTTTCTAACAAAAAAAGAGATGCATTGAGGAGCTACATGGTCATGGATCCTTTTGCATGTAATAATATGCGCCTGGCAATTTTCATAAATTGTGTATTGCATTCAGCAGTTGCTACAATAAAATATTATTGAACTTTATAATAACCATACGATGTCATAAATGAGTAAATGGTACATTGATAATATTGTACCCTATATCAGTTAGGGTAAATAGCTTAACTACAATAATAATGAACTTGATCCAATCACTTTATTTAACAAATAGTAACAATTAAAAACAGCAATAAGGCACTTTTACGGCATTCTTTGGCACTGTTGCACATATGAAATACTATAATAATTATCAAATTCCTGAAGTTTGTTTAAATAGTTGGAACCAATACACACCTTTTAAATATCATATCATATGGTCCAAAAATTCATAGAATCCTGTCCAAACTTGCTCTATTCTTGGCATATTTTCCAGCAAGTCTGGTTAAGTTAATCCGCTTTATTCAATCAAAATATTGTAAAATCAGTGCTTTCTACAGAATGCCGTTCCTTGGTATAATATACTAGCTGATTGCAACGTGTTTTACCTATGTCAACATGGTTTAAATAGTTATATAATATAATTCAATACGAAATGTGTAAATTTGTGAAAACATGGTCATAAATATTCAACTTGTAATAATATTAGCCAATTGTCAGTAAAAACAAATCTGCAGCACATAACTGCATGATGATTCAAATATCCTTTTTAAGTCGTCTTTATTATTTTTGGTTCTGATGGGTAAATAAATCAGGTGGATTTTCACTTGTGACCGGCACATGATATGAACCGCTGTAAAAACTGCACTCTCATACCCAGGCCAGTGTTATTTTCAAACTTTGGACTGCTAGATAAAGAGTTCAATTCAGCAAGGTTTTTAACAAAATGATTTTGTTATATTATCTACACGTGTTCTCCTAATCCAAATGAATTGAAATTGCGTCCAATCCTTTGATAAGTAATTCATGTGCCATTTCATTTACTAAAACATTAACATCATCAAAACTCCTCACCAAAAATACATTTCAAGAAATTTCTTTCCAACTACAACCTTGGAATATTCCAAGCTACAACCTAAACTAGTCACAGCTTTACTGTAGTCTATCATTCGTTTGACTCGGCTTTTAACATCAAAGTTCAATAACTCCATACACACCGTTAGTTTATTCACTGTAATGCCATTATTTTTTAAATAAACATAACAGTTGTTTAGTAAGAGCTTACTGATTCTTTTGATCATAGCACAGCAGCATGATATTCAAATAATATCATCTATAAATTGCACAACTCAGGTATATATTCATCTCAGCTTAAACAAAGTTAATATTTGACTGATCACACGTGTGTATGAAGGTTACTGGACTTTGAACTCATTAGCCTGTAGATATAGTCATGTCTGGCAGTATACACATGTATTAAAAATCATGGCTCTTTTTTTATGAAAAAAATATTTTGCTACATATATGTAGTACTGGTCCACTGAGTTGCTTCACGTACAATATAAAATATAAAAGGGCAGTGCAGTGTGAAAAAATAAAAACATTTGTCTTCTCTATCTATGCTTTCTCTCCCGAGTTCTAAACAGCACACACACTTGGTAAATGTCTGAGACTAGTATTTGGTATACTAGTCTCAGGAAAATGTCACACATATATTATGAGTTCAGTAACAAGATACGATCATCATGCAATTGGTTACTGATTGAATATTGGCTACAATATGGTTTACTTTTTGTGGTTAAAATGCGTAAATTTCAACATGGATTAATAATGCATATATGTGTGTTTATGTACAAGATGGTGCGTAATAAATGTGAAAATACATAATACCATTTATTTTGACTAAAATGCATAGCAATTGTTTTAAACTTTCATTCTCTTCTATCCTCTCATGGCAAGGTCTACTAAATGCTGGTATCTGGTATACTGTGACCTTTTAATGGTCTCCCTTGTGACATGTTTTAAAAATGGACAGAACTGGTTAAGTTTTAAAACTTTTAAAAACAAAAGATTTTCTAGTAAATCTTTGTAAAAACAATTCAACTTCTTCAATTGAATAATACTGCTTTCTTTCTATTTCATTAAAAACACTTGACTGTTGGAACCGCTTAACTTTTGATTTTCATCTGCTTCAATTTGTTGTTTTGTTTAATCCGTTTATTTTTATTTGTTCCATAATTTACCAGTTCTGCATGATTTTGATAGACCAATTCACATAATGCTGTTTGTTGGCAATGGTAGTACTGTCAAATATAGCGGTTCAACATAGCACGTCCCTGCTACACAATTGATGCACTAGAACATTATTGTCACCGGTAAACACACCACCAATTATTTACAGTGTGGCAAGACTAAATAAAAAAACAAGCTTTAAACCTGCTATAATAAACTTAAAAACCCTCTCCTCAACAATTCTCTGAAATATGACCAAACAAGAAAAATATATTTTACATGGTCTTATAATAGGACTACAATGGTCACTGTGTTCTCTCAGTTGAACCACCAGGACAAGATTGTGTGACTATAATCAGTATTTATTCTTGGATAATTATTAACCTTAGATCCACTGATAATCCTAAAAAGAATACTGTAAATAGCATTAACAGAATAGACATAACAGATTATGTTAAAAACCACTAAGAAAGCCTATGAAAATTCTCACATTACATTATGTGCACTTTCCTATGGAAATGGTCAAAATAAATGGAATTAAATAAACATCTACTAATTGATATAAATATAAACCTACATGTATAAACCTATTGGACTTGTGGTATAGACAGTTCTTTCTAATCAGTTTAAGAGTGCGTATCATCTTGTGCAAAGGCAAGATACAAAGTGATAGCACTAGCACTACACCACATGGAATGCGTCCCAAATATATCCTATAGGGTGTGCCACAAGGCACTAGGCTGCAATAGCTACCACATGTTAAATATTGGGTTGTTTATGCTGAGCAATTGGTATGGGTTGTTTATGCCGAGAAATTGGTATAAACTAAACGTTAACTCGGAGCATCTATTGCAAATTTGGTCTTTTTGTTGAGATGCCTAGTGATGTGAAAAGGCACTATCTGAATAGCTGCCATATGTTATACCCTTCTGATGCTATAATGGTGCACTCTTGTAAAATGTTACCCTTCACATGGCAGCCACTGTAGAAAGGCATGATAGTGCCTAGTGGCTCCAAACCCTGAATTTGTTCAGTAAGTTTGATTCATATATCAGTATCTTTACTTCAAAGTAAAGAAATGAATTGTTGATTGTCAAGAACAATAGCTCACTATCAATTTCTGTGAATCTTCAAGACATCAATCCTTCTACACCAGCAAGTTCACATGCTTCTTAAAAGTAAAATACCCATTAGAAGAAAAACAAACACTGTACATATTGTATAACCACCATCTTTAGGTACCCAGTTGTGAGGTAAATAAAAAACCCGAAAATCTATTTGTACTACTTTAAATGATAGAATCTAATTTAAACTACAAAACGATTGCCTTAGTAGCTGGCAAATGCAGAACCGTACTCTAATCTGGTTTCACATGAAAGCACACAAGGCAATACTAAACCTCTTTTTGCACTGTTATGGAAGCACACCAAAATACTTAAAATAAATGTCTCTCTTTCTTTGAGTTGTTTTTTTCCTTCAAAATTTAAGTAAGAGTTCAGTTTTGCTATAATCATTAAAAAAAAGTACACAAAACAATGACAAACATTTAAAACGGTACACAAGACTATGTCTGTCTCCAACTAATGAAAATGTCATATTTACGTTGGTTTATTAAATTTGTATATAAATGTTTAAACGGAAAGGTTCATAATGCCATCACCAGCAGATGAATTCAGCGAGGAAATTAATATGGCTGCTGATGATAAACAGCGCCCTCCTGATAACCCTGAGCGTATTGGTAATACGCTGGACTAGTCTCCGGACCTGCATCACCACCTGTGTGGGGAAGAAATAAAGTGTGTTACAATATATAGGTTAAGAGTTTAACGTTTGCCGTCGGACAAAGTGTCATGCTTTCGTCAGGATTTTAATTCGTTCTTACCGACTGATTACAAGAGCAAAATTATTGTCAATTTTGAAAACTGTTTTCTATTTTATTACATTTATGTGTGGGATAAAAAATCTTGAGGAATCGGAGGGTTTGGACATTGATTAGTTACAATTTCCTGTTTATAGAGCTTATATTTATGTCTGAATGTGTGGTGTAACATTTTATACAACTGTAATAACATTGTATTTAGTGCTAAACAAACTATTTCTAACGTATATTGCATCTCTTGATCTAGGTAAAAATACTAACTACAAATGTCTTATAAAATGATGGATTAAAAACAAAACAATGGAAAACGGCTTAGGCACAGTATGTAAGAAAACATGTTTAGCGTCCAGACTCTTTCAAAAAAAGGAAGGAGGACACTTTAAACAAGGCGGTTCTCGAACGGCGCGTCTCGCCTGTTCATCAAAAGTGACTTGAAAGAAATGATGATGAAACATATGATACAATGTAGCACTGTCACAGAGGTATGCATTGTAGTTAATGCAAGGGATGTAATGCCTTGAAAAATTTAATCAACAAAAAGAACACACCAACCCCCTTCCCTACACCAAATCACATCAAGATAGGCCTTACAGATCTTATTTGACCCCAGATGACCTCTGATGACCTTGAAAATTTAATCAGCAAAAAGAACACACCAACCCCCTTCCCTCCACCAAATCACATCAAGATAGGCCTTACGGATCTTATTTGACCTCAGATGACCTCTGATGACCTCGACAAATTAATCAACAAAAAGAACACACCATCCCTCTTCCATCCACCAAATCCCATCCACCAAATCCCATCAAGATAGGCCTTACAGATCTTATTTGACCCCAGATGACCTTGAATGACCTCCGATGACCTTGAAAATTTAATCAGCAAAAAGAATACACCACCCCCTTCCCTCCACCAAATCCAATCAAGATAGGCCTTACTGATCTATTTGACCCCATATTTGACCCCGATGACCCCGAAAAATTAATCAACAAAAAGAACACACCACCCCCCTTCCCTCCACCAAATCCCATCAAGATAGGCCTTACTGATCTATTTGACCCCCGATGACCCCGAAAAATTAATCAACAAAAAGAACACACCATCCCTCTTCCGTCCACCAAATCCCATCAAGATAGGCCTTACTGATCTATTTGACCCCATATTTGACCCCCGATGACCCCGAAAAATTAATCAACAAAAAGAACACACCACCCATCCCCCCCTTCCCTCCACCAAATCCCATCAAGATAGGCCTTACTGATCTATTTGACCCCGATGACCCCGAAAAATTAATCAACAAAAGAACACACCATCCCTCTTCCGTCCACCAAATCCCATCAAGATAGGCCTTACTGATCTATTTGACCCCATATTTGACCCCGAAAAATTAAGAACAAAAAGAACACACCATCCCCCTTCCCTCCACCAAATCCAATCAAGATAGGCCTTATGGATCTTATTTGACCCCTGATGACCTTGAATGACCTCTGATGACCTTGAAAATTTATTCAGCAAAAAGAACACACCACTCCCCTTCCCTCCACCAAATCTCATCAATATGGGCCTTACTGATCTATTTGACCCCATATTTGACCCCGATGACCTCTGGTGACCTTGAAAATTTAATATACAAAAAGAACACACCATCCCTCTTCCCTCCACCAAATCCCATCAATATAGGCCTTACTGATCTATTTGACCCCATATTTGACCCCCGATGACCTTGAATGACCTCCGATGACCTTGAAAATGTAATCAGCAAAAAGAACACACCACCCCCTTCCCTCCACCAAATCCCATCAAGATCGGCCTTACGGATCTTATTTGACCGCATATTTGACCCCGATGACCTTGAATGACCTCCAATGACCTTGAAAATCTAATCAGCAAAAGAACACCCCACCCCCTTCCCTGACATCAAGTCCCATCAAGATAGGCCTTACGGATCTCTAGATATCGCGTTACAACGCGTCTCAAAAGTTTTAAGCATATTTGACCCCGATGACCTTGTATGACCCCCGATGACCTTGAAAAATCAATCAGCAACAGAACGCACCACCCCCCTTCCCTCCACCAAGTCCCATCACGATACGCCTTACGGATCTCCAGATATCGCGTCACAAAGGTATTTCTTAGCACACGGCGGACGCCGGACGCCATACGCCGGACAGAAATAGTGATAACATAGTCTCTTTCTGATTACATCAGGCGAGACAAAAACCAACTTTTATAGAACAAAATCGCCCTTGTTAGCAATAAACTTGAAGAGGAGGGCCTCTTCTGTCTTTTAAATCTTTTTTATTTCATGGTTCTGAGGAGTTGGTCACCACAAAACTTGTTTCAAAGCCAGTGGCATAAATGAGATTGGATCAAGACTATTCTTTTCTCATGTCTGAAGGCTGACAGCAAAATTGTTAACTTTATTTGTTGCGAGTGGCTGTTTTTAATAATAATTCAACCAGCATACTTATATATAGGCTTTTTAAGCCTGGCCCGAGCAATTTGCTGGAGTCTGGTCCCTTCAGGACCCAAGCGTGTGTCTGTACGACCGTGTAAACAAACAAACAAATGCTTATTAGGAAAGAAACAAAGCTGTTACAAACATCTCAAACTCTGAAACACCAAATCAAAAAGAGTTATGGCTGAATTAAAAATAAAATAAAATTGAAGCGGACCCAAAAAAGGAAGCGTGTGGGGATGCTAAACATGTTTATCATATGATGACATTTGATTGCAATACGATGGATTTGTAAATGGCCATTATACCAGAAGATATTGTTGTGTTTAGCGTAATGGAGTGTTGAGAAACAACCTTATTTCTCTAAAGATGGGTGAAGTAAAAGTTTGCCAAAATAAAACTTAAGAAGCCTTTAAATAGAGTGTTTCAATTGAGTATCCTCATTTTCCCCCGGTGAAATTGCTCACTAGAAAATGCTGAAGAATAGCAGGGAACAGGCTGTTAATATTGACTATGTTTTCCGAAGAAAGATATACATTTGTGTGTCATATTGTTTAATGCATTGATTAAAATGGTGCAACTAAGATTACCTTGCGTTACTATTGGACCAGGTAGCACCATAGGACTCTGTGCTGTAGTGATTGGCACCTGCACATACGTGGTAGGTTGCTGCTGATACACGGTTACGACGGGACTGGAGGGCGCCTGAATAATTTCTGGGCTAGATGATGGAGATGACATATAGCTGGTGACAGTGGGTGATGCCATAGGTGGTGTTACAATGGTTGAGGTGGGAGGCACGGTGGGACTACTATCATCACCACCTGAAATGAGAGCAATGATTGAAGCAAAAAAATTAAAAAAAGTGAGTGCCAATAGATTATGTATATTAAAGTACTATTATGTGATCTTTTTCAATTGTTTACACATATTTTTGTCTCTCTTATAATGAATTTTAACTATCAGGAAAGACATATTATATTCCTGGACTCATAAATCGAACTTGACTGTATTTTCCGTAAAAGCATCACAATACTTTACTAAATCACAATGGAAATCTGCTTCCAATTTAAAATGGGAATTTTTCAACTTTTTTTAAAATCATAAAGCATTCCGTACTATTGTGTTCACTTGTGTACAGTTGCGATAATTGCCGGAAACACTGTAAACGGTGTTAACATCATTTACATGGAATTCCATTTACAAACGAACAAGCACACAGAAAATAAATTCTCAGAGTTTAAACCCAGAGAACTTATTTTAAGAACCTATTAAAACCATAATTTTGAAGTAATTAGGAAACATATCGCTCTGTAATTTAAAAGATATTTTAGTCTCATGTTTATAAATGAAATTTGACAAAAATGCATAGAGGAAAATCTCAAAGATGAGGGCATCCCATGAAAAAGATCACATAATATGCCTTTAAGATACTATCAATGTCGTACGTCAGGTATATAAACCTTTTAAGCATGAACGGCAACAGCAGGGGTGTGTATTCTTTCAGACAACCTAAACTGTCTGATCAAATCCTTCCCCAAATTATCCTTCCCTAAATGATGCAAATCAACCTTAGGCAAGTTTATGCCCACCTTCATGTGACAGTAAGTCTTCCCTTTACATGTTTAATTGATTTCCAGCTCCCATCACATCTACTTTTTTTTAAACTTATTTTTGTGTAATTTTTGAGGGCACTTACCAAATTTCTGTCTCTATGTGTAGGTATAGATTTATGTCCATTATTAAGTGTTTGGGTTTTGATCTCATTTGAAAAGTTGAAGTCCAATTTGAACCAAACTTCGGCTATAGGTGAAACATTGATCATTCATATTTTAAGGAGGTCAAAGGTCACATACCAAGGTCAAAGATCATCTCGGGTCAAGTTGTAAAATAGGCTGTTATGTTTTTGCTATTAAAGTTGAAGTTTAATGGGAACCAAACATTGGTTAGAGATGTATGGGAACATTCATATGTTAATGAAGTCAAAGGTCATGCTGAACATGTCAAATTGGCCCATTTAAGAGTTGAACTCCAATTGGAACCAAACTGGGGTTATAGATGTAACATGGATACCTTCATATTTTAATGAGGTCAAAGGTCACATACCAAGCTCAAAGGTCAGGTCAAAGGTCACATACCAAGCTCAAAGGTCATCTTAGGTCAAGTTGTAAAAATAAAATAGGCTTTTTTTTGTTGCTAAGTTCAATTGGGACCCTGGTTCGATCCCTGGGGCAGACCAAGATTTGTTTTTGTCCTGCCTGAACCCCCTTGGCCTCCCCCAGTTTGTTGAATCATCCTCACCCAAACACCATGGAAGATGGGTGATAGAGCATGAAATCTACCCTTCAATACAAGTGCCCCATACCCTCCAAACCCACAAAAGAAACCAACCCAAACTTGAGGTTTTTTAAGGTTGTTGACTATATGGGATATTTTAAGGTTCTGGTTTTAAATTGGTGACTTTGTTTTGGTTTTGGATCCCAAGGTACTAAAACAAAGTTGCCGAATTAAAACCAGAACTTCATAATAGCCTGTGAGTCACCAATCTTATTTATAACTGTCGTTTTGATGTTGATTAGCATTTAATTTGTAAATATGAAGGTATTTTGTAATTTCCTCCCAAGTTAAGAATAACCAACTCCGTTAAATAATGGAGCATTCTATCTGGGATGCCATTAGATTTATCTTTAAAGAATTGTTTTTCAGATTGACCAATAGTAGAGAAGCTTTTATTATAAAAGGAAATTAAGGAATAGCCCAATCACACAGTGCTGCAACTATATATTTTTATTAGATTCTGGGCCACAAATTGCCCTAGTTTGGGAAGTTGGCGATCAATTTGAGTGGAAGCGCAGTGGTACCCAGATACCCAAAAGTTATGAATTCCTACTAGTAACTTGCTATAATATGTTAAAGTGCTAGGCATAAATGGCAGAAAAGCTGAAGTTTTGGGTGAGCAGTAGTGAATGATAGATGAGTTGTTATGCCAATGTAATGAGACAAGCATATTAAAGCATCACATATATATAATTTACCTGCTCCAGATAAAGGAGGAGCCCATTAGTGAAAGCTCTTACCGTCCATAGTTACTCCAAGCTGGCCAAGTACAAATTCAGCTGCAAAAACCTTGGCATCTTCTACGTTGCTGCAAAGCTTGGATGGTTGAAGTCCATTGGGGAAATTTGCCAATGCTGGAACAGTCACCTGAATAACAACAAAAAACCACCTTATTCCCTCGGCATGTTTTTGGGAATAAAATCCAGCTCTGCCGGGGATCGAACCCGGGTCATCCACATGGAAGTCCGGCACCTACCTGATCGCGCCACGGGTCAGATTGAAACACTTTAAATGCTTTCTTTGCTATTTGATACCCCGATCGCGCCATGAGATGGGGAAGCACACACGATCAGAACCTAGTACAGTTTGCACTATATTATATGGTCCCACACCACCAAATAAGTTCCCTATTACTTTGTGTGGTTAGAGGTCAAGTTCATGTTAATTTTTCTCAACTTTAGAGCAAACTGGTTCATTCAAATCATTGTTGAAGATGTCTTCTGCTTAAAAACAGTATTTAGAACACCAATGGGTATTGCCAAAATCCAAAATATTATTTGGTGGTGTCGCACTCAACAGGTGTGGAATTTGTATTTAAATGTTGTTTGTAGGTTTGTTTAATATATCAATCAATTTTTGGAGTTCTTCTGTTCATATCTAAGCATTTTACATGAACATGGGTATTAGCTGGTACTATTTGATCTAATTTGCTATCTACTGAAGATAGAAGTATACTTGAAGTATGAGTTATTTCATTTGGAGTGCCCAAAATCCTTTCCTGAAATACCTCTCTTGTCATTGTAGAAAAAACATCATAAAACTGTTAGGCTAAACGGTTCATCTATATAGCCCCCAACCTCCCCCTCCCCCTCGGGATGAAGTTACAATTATTTGGACACATGTGGATAGTCCAGGTGTAGCCTTTGCATTGAAAAAGGGTTACCCAAAACAATTCTGCTGGTAGCAGCACGCATCCCCTATCTCGTAGTGCGATCATGCACGCCATCATATGCCAAAGAACATGTTAACCCTAACTCTACCCCCCACTTTTTTCAGAATTTACTTTTCAACATGGAAAATCGACCAAAATATCCCCCCGATCCTCCAGGGATTTGATCCAGGACCTCCAGCACATGGAGCTTCCAATTCCCCACGGCTTCCAAGCAGTTTGCGCAGTGTATTGCGCAAACTATATGGAGTGGGTCCATTTTTTCATCAAAAAACTTTCACGCCGGGTGGTACCAATGTGCCCAGTCGTGGTATATTGTGGTATATGGTAGGGTTAGGGTTAAAATTTCCAAGCTAACTTCATGCAGGCAACCCAGGTTCAAATGTGCTTATCTCCTCCTCATTTATATTTGGATAATGGTAAATTCACAAAGATATATTGTTTAAATCCTAGTTGGTTTGGTGTATCTTTCAATGTGAAAATCACTAACAGATTAATTGTACTGTGAAGCTTTTAACTTCTTTAATGTTCATATTTGGCAGAAAAGGATTATGAAAGTTACCCTATAGATTATTCAACCTGAAAACAGGAAATAGCAACAAAAAAGGGAAAACTATTTCCATCAAATTTGAAAGCTACTGACAAGTATTGTCATATTCAAATGAAATATGGATTTATACAAATAATTTGATAAAAATTATGTTTTTCTTAAAATAAAAAAAGACACAAAAATACCAAGATTAGCTTAATAAATTTGCCTCCTGAGGAAATCTTATTCAATATTTGAATGAACCTTTTTGCCGCCAAATATGGAAACTTGGTTAAATCTGTAACAATATTGCAAACCACACTAATACAACAATTAATGTATTGAGGACATTTCCAAACTGTTACCTCCCACACCCTCATTTTCTCTTTCCTTAGTTCCCTTCCATCCCTCTTTTTTTTAAATCATGGAGGATGAGCAGTGGCGTAACCAGCACGGGGGCAGGGGGGCGGGAGCCCCCCCACTTGGAACCCTTGCCCCCCCCGCTTGCCCGCCCAAATGAAATCAAGTACGGCTGTAAATGAAATTTACAAACAAAGTACACACCAAATCCCCCCAATAATGACATCGTGTCGGTTGAGATTGGCACTGTCGGTTCATTTGACGAAAGGAATCATGGAATTATGATGGTCAAAAGTACACATATGAAAAAATTTCGCGCGCTATGCGCGCATTTGTCTTCCCAAAATGAAATATTCTTTGGTACAAGCTTGTTTAGAGCCAAAATGTAGCTCAATCGTCCAAAAAATAGCTGTAAAGTCGAAAATTTTCGCCCGCTACGGGCGCATCTCTTTATTAAAAAAAATCTTGGGAGCCCCCCTATTTCAAGTCACTGCCCCTTCTTGCCCCCCCAAATGAAAAAGTCTAGTTACGCCACTGAGGATGAGGCATAAAATGTGGCACTGATATAGCCAGTAGCCTACATGTATACTGCAATGTAATGTTATTGGGACAGCCTGTATAAATGGTAGAGTTACAGAAAATAAGTATAAGAAAACATTATACAATCCTTCAAAGACCCTTAAACATTTGCAACATATTATAGTGCTCATATTTACTTACCCTGTAAACAAATAGCTGGACATCATTTGGTCCCCTACTACTTAACAAGTGAAAAACCGGTGTTCCCCAGCTGTTTTTAAGGCACAAGTCTTCCAAAACCTGCATAAATGGAATTTAATCACATTATAAAAAATTTAGAAAAAACAAGGCTTCCTACAAATTATATAAAGGCATCATTCTCATCATCATTGACCATTTAATACACTGTCATCTTAGGTCATGGCTATGAAATTAGCTTTCCCAGAAAGGATTCATGAGTCGCAGAAGATTAACCCCCCCCCCCCCCACCACAATACTTGTAAGTTCAAAAAAAGTAATATTTAGTTGCTATGTCACTCCAGAAGTAATTTTTCACTTAGGACTATTTCTATCTGGCTTATCATGACTGTTCTTTGAATGGTCTCTAGCCCCTCCCTGTTTTGTCTCCCTAACAATTGAAAATGTTGACTATTATAATTTATTTCAAAATTACCTAAGATTAGCTGAGACTAATTTCTGACCAAATTTTAAGCATATTTGACATTTAAAACCTAGTTTATGCGCTTCGTGCATATTGTACCCCAAGCTATTTCTCTGCTGTCCCCCACCCCCAATGTCGATGCTGGTGCCGCCACTGTTGACTGTTCCACCTCCGAGGTATCCAGGAGGTGACCCTGATTTAATAACGCCACACGACAAGTTGAAAGTGGGAATAATAAAAATCTCTTTAAAAAGGGATAACACTAACTCAAATATATTGCCCTTTGAGGGGGACATTTCTTTTCACTTGAAAGTGAAACTTCTATACAGGTGCCCATACTGTATTCTATATAGGAAGCGCATTTTAATAGATTTCTTCTGTATTTTTTTCGGACGGTCAGGTTAACCGAAACAATTTTTTGTCCATAAATCAATAACCGTGGAGCAGAGTCCAGAAGATAGACTTTGGTTTTCGGATACTATATTTAACATACTAATATATGTAACCCCACATTCCCTGGCGAGCTTCCATTTGGTTACGCTTTACGCACATGTATTAAAAACCTCCCTAGCTTTATTGGTACCAAAAAACTCCCACCTTTTTTTAAATATCACCAAAAGACCCCATATACCAACAAAAAATATGTTCCAAAATAAGGAAGGTAAACCATAATTTACATTGTGGTGAGATTGCATTTTCCACTTTAACAAATAAATTGGGCTGTAAATTGTGTTAATTGATTGGTTTAAATTAATTATATATTCTTTAGTTTAATGCGAGCCGTCAAAGTTACCCCATTTTGCTTATTTCAAGATCAGTAAATGCTTGTCTGTGTCATAAGGAAGAAAACAAATGAAAACAAATTGGATATATTTGTTTCTGCATTTTTTTCAACATTTCGCTTCATGTTTATTGCGAATCAAAGATTAAGATATTCAGCGAAGAATTCAATTCTAATTACATCAGCATTAACTCGGTTTTGCTGCAAGGCCGATGGCTTGTGTTTTCAGAATGGTGGGAATTAGCACAAATGGACTGGTGCAATATAAAATGTTATCTCACATCAAATATTGGTTATACAAGATATGACACATGAATGACCTTTTACCTGATAAAATAATTATATCATCATAGATTGCATGGAAATATTATACTAACTGCCTCTGCTGTAGCTGGCCAGCATAAAAATTTAAAAAGTTTAAAAAAAGGGGTGGGGGTGTCCAAAACAAAAAACAACAACACCAATTTGTATTTAACTGCATGTATCTGTTTATTCTGCCAACAACAAGTCTTTTAAGAGAGCTTACAATGAGAATGCATTAAGTGCAAAATACAGGGTGTCCCCCAAAAATTACAATGGGACTTTTAAGTGATCGTAGCTTCCTAACTAAATGTCGAAATGGAACATTTTAAACAGAAAAATTATCTTATAAAAGTTGAATTATTTTGTTATTATTTGAAGTGAATTGCATTTTGCCTCGGTTAAGAAATTATGGAGAAATTAACAATTATGTAACTTTCTCTGGTTACAGTAGTCTAAGAACCAGTACCTGTGAGTCGTCTTGAACCAAAGCTATGTGTTACCCTGACCATGGACTAGTTATTCCAGTTTCTGTTTAATATCATATACCGTCATAAAAACAATTTTTATTATTCAATTTGACTATTAGTGAGTATTAATAGACCTATATTACTTCAGAGCCTATTGACAATTAGCTTTTACCATGTTTACAACTTGTGGGCACAGCTTTTAAATAACAAAGGCCTCCGGCTCCCAGTGAAGTGTAAAGCTAACACAAGTGCAATGCCCATCATACTGCTCTCATACTTTAAATGCTCAATATATACAACAAAATAAAGCTTGAATGTTTTTCACATCTTTAGATGAACTTCAAAATTTAGGTGAACATTTCTTTTGGCCTGCAAACATGTGTGTTGGCCACTTAAGATTTAAGACCACAGGCCTAAATGGCCCTTGGAAATGTTTGCTTTTTGAAACACTGTGTGCACAGGTTATAATGTGCTAAGGCAAATATCAAGATAATAATAACAATAACAAACACACAGAAAGTAGTGCAAACGCAATGGCAATTATGCACGCCCCAATCAAATACACCCTCATCCCATATGTTTTATTTGGTCAAGTAAAGTATAGTTGAACTAGACTTATGATAAAACCATTCCAAATAGATAAGTGCCCGAGGTAGGCTTTACTTCATGGCCAAAAGTCAATCCATCACTGACTTTACTAAAGTAACAGATCATAAAGTATGCATTTAACTACTTATGTATCACATTCACATCCTCACAAATATCTCGTGATTGGACGTCAATATAAAATAATCACATTTCTGTGCAACAGTGGTGCACACAAAACAATCTCTATTGGTAAACCCTGAAAGGGGGAGGTGTCTGCTACATGTACATGTAACTACTGTTATCTTGATCCATGATCAAATATTGTAATGGTTCAGATGGGTTGATTCACTGCTATGTCAATATTGTATAATTACTCTGTTGACGAGTGGGATTAAGGGTGATTAAGACAAATAGGGAAGATGGGAATGGTATAAACCAAAATAGAACCTCCCTTAAAAGGAGGGCTCCTGCAAGCACAACATTGAGCATTATTTGTTAGAAAAATAATTATCAAGCCGATATTTTGTTAGAAAAATAATTATCGAGCCAACTATTTGTTAGAAAAATAATTATTGAGCCGAAATATATAGAACAAAACATCATGCTAGTCACAAAACGAATAAAAACTGCCATCTCTCAACATGCAATTTTTAACATTTGTGGCGATCGAAAGTCTCGGTGTCGATGACGTCATATGACATCATGGTTTATCGATGCTCAAATTTGCACATGTGCATTGTATATATATAACTGTGACTTCATCGACACCGGGACTTTTGATCGCCACGGATTTTAAACAATTGCATGTTGAGAGATGGCGGTATTTATTCGTTTTTGTCATAAGTGTGGTGTTTTAATTACAAAAGTTGAGCTCGATAGTTATTTTTCTAACATGTAATGCACAATATTGTGCTTGCGGGACCCCTCCTTTAAAAGGGTGGAACCACATACCAAAGTTAGCCTTCTACTCACACTATATATATCTACAATTAGCACTACATAAAAAACTTATATTAAAAATGAAATATTATTATAGGTGTATAGCATACACACAATTTAAATATGTATGAAGTGCAGAATTAGTCACAAAAATCATGCAAATCGGTTGTACGGTTCTTGAAAAATTGTCGCTTTGAATTTATGCAAATATGGCGGAAAACCTGCCGAAAAAAGTCAATCTTACATCATAACAAAGTTTACTTTCACATATGATGCACTCATAAGATACAAATTATATGCATACTGCATAAAGATAAGAGTTTTAAGCACTAGGTTTTAAGTCCAATTTCTTTTAATTGGACAAATACAAATCAAAATTTGAAGCAAATTCATTGAAGCAAATTGCGGCAAAATGGTTCAACCAGCCAAAAATAGAGAACCACATGTAATTTTTAGATTTCTGAAGCATGGTCATTGAAGCCATATCTATCAATCATATATTGTAAGGTCATTACCAAATATGGAGTGGATCACGCTAGAAGAATTCATTTTTGTAAGGGTCGGTTTTTCAAAGTTGATCAGGCTCAGATGCATGTTTACTATGGCCTAAATAACTTGTTGTAGCCAGCACCATGTAAAAAGTACCTACACGTGTGTAATTAATACACGTAAAATTGGTCTACATTGCATGACTTCTGTCTTGCATTGCTTAGTGCTACAGGGTGTCCCAATAAAAATTACAACGTGACTTTAGGTGATTATAACCCGGGGGGGGGGGGGGGGTAACTCGGATTTGGTTTGGTCGGGGGTGTGCCGCTGGAGATTCAAAACCCATACCCATTTCTAAGGGTGATTTTTCGCGACAATAGACCCAATTTTGGCAAATTTTCGCGAAAATAGACCTAATTTTGGCAAATTTTCGCGAAAATCGCGAAAACAGGACCCATGTCTAATTATTTTTCGTGAAAACAGGACCCATGTCTAAGGATTTTTCACTGAAAAGCCTACCCATGGCTAAGGATGTCTCGTGAAAAAACGACCCACTGGAGCGGCACATCCCCGTATGCCTTACATACGTGAGTACCCCCCCCCCCCCCCCCCGGATTATAACTACCTAAATAAGTGTCAGAATGGAACATTTCAAACGAAAAAATCTAGTAAAATTAGTTTTGTAAATATTCTGGCACTTAAAGGAAGTTACAATCACATAAAGTCACATTGTAATTTTTTTTTAGGGGGACACCCTGTATACCTTATATTTATCAAAAATAGGTTAGTATACCTGTACTGCATTTTTCGTAGGTTTAAGCGTTACTGGGTTTGTCGGTGTCAGCTCCATGCCTGGTATAATATCAAATAATCTTGGCTGTGGACAAAGTGGTTGATTGGGGCAGAAGAACAGGCAATGACGAGGAGAATGAAGCGGGTGTATGGAAAGGCATGGATTGATATGAGGGAAGATTTGAGTTTTGATATGATGGATCAGATTGTTGAGTATATGATAAAACAGCAGACAGTGGTGAAGAGGATGGAGCCACATCAAGAAGTGTTTTTATAGATATTGGTAAGTAGGGAGTAGATGTACATGATACATGCAACAGTAGTTACAAGTGGACAGAAAGGAATAGAGTGATACAAAGCAAGAAGAACAGTAGTTTGGTACAGCGATGCAGGAAGATAATGAATGTTAGAAGTGCATAAAAGCAAACAGTTGTATGAGTATGAAGAGAGTAAAAAAGAAACAAGGGTTAATAGTTAGTATGCTTAATATCATGCAATCATGCATCACAGATTTAACTATCTACAGTAGTCTGAAAAGAGTTACCCATTTGTGTACTGTCGCAGCAAAAGGGTGTAGTTGTGGGTAAAATCACGTAAAATGCATTTTGACTTTCGAGATATTGATGGAATTGAGCATGGAAATACAAAGACAATTAAGACAATTTAACATTAATTTTTCTTCATAAAATCAGAATGAAGTATCCAATCTTTACCACAAAGGTGTCATTTTGAAGCATTTGCAAAGCTCCTTTGTTGGTATTAAGAGCTCAACTTTTTCTTTGAGAGACAAGTTCTGCACCCTTTTTCCGCAGCTGTACACACAACATTTTGTCCACCATTCTCACCTTTATTCCAATTAACTTTTTTAGACACTTTTTTGGTTCTCGAAACAATGAATGAATGTTGAGCACAAGGCGACCAAAAATACCCCTGTTCTACTGGCCTGACCGACCCATTTTATTTTGAACTTTCCAATTTTAGCTTAAAATTTGGGAATCATTTAAATCATATAAAATGTTAGTAGGTGACCCCAAATGTTATTTAACTATTTAAAATAATGTAAAGGCCCTACATAAACTTGAAATAAGATTAAACAATTCAAAACATCATTTTTGAAACTTCTGTTCCAAAAACTAAGTTGATGTTGATGACGCCATCTTATTTTGATTTAGATCGTTATCGGCTATTAAAATTGAAAGACACTTTCTAAATCCTAAGTGAACTATGTGTTGGTAACCCCCTGAAATATTTTCAATTTATTTGTTAAAATTAAATCAAACCGTTAAGTGTTTTTATCTACAACTACTATGCAACTTAAGTTTCATCTCAAACAAAACAGAGTCAGTACAAGGTACCTTAAAACTGGTTTGTGCCTTACACTTGCATAGTGGATAGCTTGGGCATGAAACTAGTACTATTACAAATATGAGATTGTTGATATCACTGGCTTACCTCAGTTGCCTTCTGGTATCCTCTACCATAAGATCCTCTCCCGTAGCCTCTCATACCTCCTGCTCCCCTGACTCCTCCTGCACCTCTTCCTCGACCTCCTCTCATACCTCCCATACCTCCCATGGGTGGTGGTGGGCCGGGTCTTGGAATGAAGCCTCTACCAGCCATACTGTAAAGACATAACATAAATGAAAATTAGCAGAGGTCTTACACAAGCAATCTTATAAAAAATCTTTTGTCTCAAAGCTCTTTTCAGTTTTTCAAAACCTAACATTTGCAGAATGCATTTTTTTTTTTTTTTTTTTTAAATATAAAATTTTGAAATCCTAGTAAAAGTGACCTTTTGTATTACAATGATGTGATCAATGAAGATCTGAAAAATGTGTGAAACTTTGGGATTTTTTCTTCTTTTTTTCTAACGTGCGCGGGAGCTTTGAGACAATTTCTTTTTTTTAATATAGCCTTACGTGGACAAAACCAGCAGAGCCCTGATGCATGTATCAATTGCAACCCCACAACCCCTGCAAATTATGAAACCTCTCTACCAGGGATAACTTTCATAATTAATCAAAGAGTGATATTTGGGGGTGATTTTTCAGCGATGAGCTTTTTAGATTTTGTATCGCATGAGTGACAGTTTTTGGTCACGGTCATGATGTCGCATTTGGTTTATTTTTTGTTGTTGCAGGATTTCTTGATTTTGGGTGCAAATAGCGAAATCATGGTTTCAGTAAATTACTGCTGTTATCGATAATATTTTGGGTGTCGATATGTTGTCGGAAAAATCAATATAATTAATTATGTCAATCAATGACTTTTGCGTTTTACAGATTCTATTTCTATTAATCATTCTGCAAATCGGTACCGATCAAAATTAGCCAAAAAAAGCGTGATCGGTTCTGAATCTTAATAGTGAGAAATATCCCTGTCAACCGATCTACCCACTGATTAAATGACAAAGGAGAAGTCATTTAAAAACACTAAAAATGAAGACTTAATTAAACAAATATCCCTCCTGACAATTCGACACTTCCGATAGTCGATTAAACAGCACTACAGTAAACTTTTGGGCCTGTAGCATTATGACAAAAATATTTCTAACCTTTGAACATTTATTTTCATCGCGCACATTTGTCGATTCTTTGCATGCTCGGAGGAAGAAAACAGACCCAAGACTTATGGACCTTCTTGGTGAAAACTTGTTTAATGTTTAAAAATATCCTGCTACATGTATGATGATTCATGACATAAAGACGATGAGAAAAAAAACCCCTGTTCTACAGGCAAATGGACCACTCAGGTTAGAGTTGACCGGCCATGCGTTTTTTCTTCTTCTATTTTCTCAAAAATGGTGGTGAATTTGCAGCCATTTTCAAAAATGATTGTGATTCCCCCCTCCCCCTCCGCGTAAGAGTCAAATTAGATAAACAAACAAACAAACAAACAAACAAACAAACAAACAGCAATACCTTGGTACTGTGGAAGCGGCGGGATATTGAGGATACTGAGGTGCATATCCTGCAGCTCCGTATGGTCCAGTAGCGTATGGTCCACCAGGCCCCATTTGAGGAGGCCCTTGCTGTTCATATGGATAGCCAGGCTGAACATATCCTCTACCAGCGCCTCGTGTAAATCGAATGTATTGATTCTTATCTACCGGTTTAGCTAATACCACTTCTATAATTGATCCCTCTATGGATGCACCTGTTGACATATAACAGAAAGACATTTGATCAGTTAAATAATAATAATACCATTGGAATAGGGAGGGGTCAAAGCAAAAAAGTTATGCGCAAAGAAAAAGTCTTGGAAAGCTTACTTCTCCCCCCCCCCTACAAAGTTGAGAAATGTTAATGTCTTCAGCAGTTGTTCAAGATGTCAGGGTGTGGGGAATTGGAAATTAATGTTTAATATATGTCCTGTCCAGCCATTAACAAAATAAACATCATTTAAAGATCAGAAAAACAGTTCTGTGAAATGTTCCAAGGACTTTTTCCAAGATTGTAGTTAATCAAGAATCAATCTCAACAAGTTGTCAGGAGATGTTGATACTACAAGCAAAAACAATTTCACTGAGGCAAAAAATCTGTCTCACATACCCTGACCAAAAAGCAAGAGTCACTTTTGCCACAGAAACATACGAGATGAGTCCAATTTGGGGTTATTTTTTAGTTGTAAGAAAAAAAATTGAAACAAAAATTGAAACAAAAATTGAAACAAAAACTGAAACAAAAATTGAAACAAAAATTGGCTCTGAAAGGAAGGAAACAAAGTTGGCCAAAACACGATTTAAAAAACAAAAATCCGTATTTAGCATAGCTATTTTTCTAAAATAAATTTGCATAGCTATTTAGCCAAATGTATGCGAGACAGAATCTTCTTTTTTGCCTAATGTTACTGAAATTACAACAATATTTTTGAACTTTCTTTGCTTTGGTAATTGTTTCAGATACATGTAGATGAATCCGACATGTCGATAACTCTTGAATCGCTATGTTATCGACATATCTACATAAAAGTGCATGTCGATGACAATGACATCCTTATAATTAGATCAGGGGTTCTCAACCTGGGGGTCATGAAGGGATCATAAATATAGCTTTTTAGGGAACTGTTTTACATTTCACTCTAAAAAACCCAAAAGAAACATTCAAATATGCCAAATTTCCTGCTCGCTACACTTGAATCATAACCAAGCAGTTTCAGTTAATAAATCGGGCTTTTTGTTTCTTAAATTTTTGTTTTGGGGGTCACGGTACTGACGAATGTCTAAAGGGGTCGTCGGCCAAAAAGGATGATATTGATAACCACTGAATTAGATGGACTGAAAGCTGAGCATCTTATCCTCTCTCTTGCTTCATTTTTACTTACCATCCATGACATCCATTGCTTTGATTGCATCCTCTCTCTTAAAAAAGTGGACAAATGCAAAGTCCCTGAGTTTCTTCACCCTCTCCACACACCCATCTTTCATCTGATTAAATTCTTTGAGGATTGTCTCTTCTGTTGTGGTGAGCATCAAGTTCCTTACGTACAATATCTTTACCTGTTGTGGAAAACATATAAGAGAATTTTTTAAATAAGTAAATAAGTAAAAGAAATAATTAAAAGAGCCACCAATAATTAATCACTTTTGATCAGCGTTCGATTTCCAGCATTTTTTGTGTAGCAAAAAGTGTGATGCACTAGTTTTGTGTAGCAATTCACAAAAACACTTTTTTTTCTTGTAATAAAATTAATATTTCATCAACTTTGCAAGTTCTACATTAGTCTGGCATGCGCACGTTACACGGTTCAACCGTGCAACGCACATACAGGGTGACCCAGAAAATGTTGAACCCAAAAATCACAAACTTAAAAAAAATAATTAAAAATGAAAATAAATAAATATGGCATTCTGTTTTCAACAGTTATGTTAACAATTTATTCAGCTTTCTGGAGAACTTTAGATCATGTAAATTGGCCTTACGGTCCCTTACCAAACTAAAGATACACTTGATTGTGTGACAAGGGTGTTTTCGCCCTTTTGTTAAAGTGAAAAAATTGTAACTTGGTTCAGATATGAAACTTTTAAGTTTAAAATTCTGTTCTAAGTACGGTGAGTTAAGTAATCTTTTCTTTTGATCTGTATTTATAAAATTAACATTTTCAAATGAAGTCAAGGGGACTTCAGTTTTTGTTTTCAAAGTCTCTTAAATAATAATAATATTGATTTACATAATAAATGAATATTGATGAGATACTAGTGCAGAATAATTTATAAAGTTCATTGCATGGTTTCAAACAGGCACTTGTTCTGCTCATGTTATCATGTACATGTACATTGTAGCATGAAACCATTTGTTTGCACTTACTTCACTTACACTACAACAACACTTCTTACAAAATTACACATATTTTAAGTTTCGTGTGGCTTATTTTTATGATCTAAAATGTTACAGAAAGGTAAATGTATGGTGCACATAGCTGGTGAACGAGTTATGCAATATTTTGTTATTTAAATGGTAAAAATAAATATTGAATTTTGTGATTTTTGGGTTCAACATTTTCGGGGTCACCCTGTATAACCTGTGTCCCATTTATAAGCAAAATACAGTATACATGTACGTAACATGTACACGATCTAGATTTTACAATTTGAACTAACACATTTTAGTTATAAACACAAGGTAATACAATGTACAGGCATTATTTCGCTCACAAGTCACAATGGATCATATTTGTTTACATCTTTTCTTACGATGGGCATTTTGTTATATTACACCACTAGTGTTAGTCCAAGTCATTTTTTGTTGGCGCCTTTTTGTAACACTTGTAACACTTGGCGGCATGGGAACAAGACTAGCATCAAAAGTGACGTCATGATTATAATTTATAACATCGTCGACTTGCGCAGAAACCACCATTTTTTAAATTTTGACTCTGACGAAAACGAAATATGAACTGCCGATACTCGAGGATTTATCATACTTTTTTTAGTTATTTGAAGATGAAACTCAATCTTTGTAGGTTTGGCTTTGATGATACATGATCAAATATCGAGTAGGGAATCTTTTTGCGTCACACTTTTAGCTATATATTTGAGAAATTGCATCGCAAGACTTCATAAGTGTGTCCCATTTCGCGATGCGACACCGGTTAAATCGAATGCTGCTTTTGATAGTGATCCAACCCATGAGGCACAATTGAGTTATTGATATCATTATGTAAAATGTTGCCATTAGGCGGCACCCCCCCCCCCCCCCCAAAAAAAACACAAATCAAGTAGGGAATCTTTTTGCGTCACACTTTTAGCTATAGATTTGTGAAATTGCATCGCAAGACGCCTTTCTGAAATGAGGCCACTTTTGACAAGATGCGCCATATTATCTGGGACTATCACACATGACATATGTACACCATTTTTTATCGAGTGCCTGGTTAGTTATGCTATCTATACAGTAGCGTGAATAAAATTAAGTCGGGGAACCAATTTGGTCCATTCAACACACTCCCGAGTAAATATATAGATTATGCTTCAAATGCACACATTTCAATACATTTTGAATTTTAACTTCAAGTTTGGTTGAAAACAAACCCAATTACATACCATCCTAATCATGAATTTTAAGTACATGGCAGCCATTGTATGTACCATTATACATTAGAAAATGCATAGCTGCCATATGGCTATTGAGCAATGTTCCTATGGGTTACTCATTCAAACTTTGGGCCACGGAGGACCCAGAAGATGAACTCAGAATAAATTTAAATTTTGATAATCTTATTATTTCTACATTTGGAACATTTTAAGACTAACTACATTAAATTTGGTTGACAAAAGGGGGGGCATGATGATCCACCCTAACATGGGTGCTGATCAAGAGCAGGACATGGGTGCTAATCATGGAAATGCATGGTGAATCTGACAGCGAAGTTGAAGATGCAAGGAGTTTACAATACAAGACAGTGATTATACAAGTAGTGATGCAGATGATGACAGTGAAAACTTGGATAGTAATGCAAGAAGTGATATAGTTTGGATAGCGGCACAAGCCACAAACTCAAGACGTTCAGGAAGAATATCAAACATGAGAGAGAGAACTAGAGGACTTCATTATTTTACTGATCTTTTCTTCACTGTATTCTCGAAAATTCATAATTGAAGGGGTAGATGTGCTAAGTTAAAGTGCCAACTTATAGCACCCACCCTTTCAATTGTGTATGCTTATTGTATTGTAGGCCTGTGTGTGTAAAAAAATGGGGTCATAACTTTTTTCTACGTTCCAGAGGGGGGTGGAGGGGTGGGGGGGGGGGGGGTTCATAACTTTTTAGTATCTAGTAAAGGGGGTCATGGTTTTTTTGGTTGTCACTTTCTTCCAGCTACTGCCCCCCCCCCCGCCCCTCTCTCTCTCTGATAGAAATAATGAACGGTCCCTAATGAGAAAAATATGGGGATCCTTCTGCCATCAAAATATCTTGGTGTGTTTTTAACCACTTATCTTTTGACTACAAATTGTGGTGTTTTTTTACATGTATAAACAAATAAAATTGGGCTGATACATGCGGCTTCACATACTTAAACATACAGGTATGCGAGGCAGGGGTAGAGGAGGTAAATGAAAGTTTTTAAGCTTCAATTTGTTTTTGAAATTCCTATAATAGGGGGAGGGGGGGAGAGTTGGGCAAAAATGTTTGAACACATGTTAATATCCCAAAAACCCTGCTTATGCACATTATTCAGGGTTCCCAGCATTTCACAAGACCAAAATTCCCTGAGTTTTCCCTGATTTTTCCCTGACAAATTTATATTATTCCCTGAGAAAATATTTTCACTTTATCGTAAGGCGAGAAATGAAAATGAACCGACAAGACTTTTGTGAGCCAATAAATGCGCGCATAGCGCGCGAAATTTTTCGGCTTTACACCTATTCATTGCCTGGAAATGTGTTACCCACTTGAGCCATCAAATTCCCTGAGTTTTCCCTGAGTTTCTGTCTTTTTTTCAAATTCCCTGAGTTTTCCCTGTCTGGAAAAAGTTATTTTGATTTTCCCTGATTTCCCTGAGTGGCTGGGAACCCTGTTATTTGGTCAATTAAAGCATTCCAAAATGTCCTGATGAACTTTCAACTTCTTTGACATCAAACCTAGATCTTGTTGCTAATTGGTTGAAGGCAAACAAACTTACATTAAATATCAATAAGACTAAAGTTATGCTATTTGGTACCAGACAGATGTTAGACAGGCGGGGACGTACGCTTAGGTACACAATAACGATAATATGATTGAAATGGTTAGAGAATTTAAATATCTCGGTGTCAAATTTGATAGTACCATGTCTTGGTTATCACATATAGATTACTTAGCAAATAATGTTTCCAAGAGAATCGGTGTTATTCGTCGTGTAAAGCATTTTCTTCCACATCCAACTCTTGTGATGTTATCCAATGCTCTTGTGATTCCTCATTTTGATTATGCCAGCCCAGTATGGTCCAACTGTTCAAATACATATCAAGCAAGACTTCAAGTCTTACACAACCGTTTAGCCAGAACAATATTATCTGCTGATATCAGAACACCAATAAATGATATGATGAACTTACTTCATTGGACAAAACTGATAGGTGGAAAATTCAAATACTTATTATTTTATTCAAATGTTTAAAAGATATAAGTCCAACCTATTTATCATCCAACTTTGAATTTGTACATAACTCTCACAATCATACTACCAGGAATCATTCAAGTAATACTTTAATCATTCCTAAAATCAACTCAAATTCTGGTATGCGCACTTTTCTTTTCAGATCTAGCCATCTGTGGAACAATTTATCACCATCTATTCCTATTGATTTAGAAAATTTGTCACTAGGTCAATTCAAATCCTATATTTCCACTGTATCATAATTTGTATCATAATTTGTATTATATTTAAACACTAACATTTGTTATTTGTATGTACATTTTTGTACTTATGATGTATCGAAATGAGGGTCTGCTTGGAAAGCAGTGCAAGTCACTGAAGCATATTACCCTCAATAAAGAAAGCATAAATAAAAATAAATAAATAAATAAAACATAGACCAATGCCTAAGAGGCTTGAGGCTAAAGCATTCCAACTTTAAACATAGACCAATGCCTAAGAGGCTTGAGGCTAAGGGACATCAAATAGGAGAATACCATACAAAATGTTATCAAGCTATTTAAACAAGGCAGCTATAAAACCTTACACATGAAAGTCGGCTATTTCTCACACCATTCAAAATAACACATAGAGCAGCTATACATGTAAATGCAAAGCCGCTAATCCTTATACCCTACAAAATAACATAGAGCAGCTATTACCTATTATAATACCTTGCAATATAAAGCAGAGCACTATTCTAAATGCAAAGCAGCTAATCCTTATACACTACAAAATAACATCAAGCAGCTTTTAATGCTATTATTACCTATACCTATACATTATACAACATAACTTATAAAGCAGCTAATACTGTGTTCCTTATACAAAACATAGATGTACAAAATAATGAATAATAAAATTATCAAAGCGCTTTAAATTATCAAATTAAACTTTAATTGAACTGATATTGAAATGAAAGTAACTATCTTATAATAGGGAACTCGCAACTCGCATGTGACAACTCGCATGTGACAACTCGCAAATGTCAACTTGCATTTTTAACTCGCAACTCGCACATTTCAACTCGCAACTTGAACTCGCAAAGTATAACTCGCAAGTTCGCAACTCGCACATTTCAACTCGCAACTCGTAACTCTCAACTTGAACTCGCAAAATAAAACTCGCAACTCTTCAACTCGCAACTAGCAACACGCACATTATCTATTAAACCAGGGGTGGGCAACCTTTTTGAATGAATGGGCCAGATATAAGGAGTGAAAAATTAACTGGGCCGCACCTGACCACTTTTGTCAATTTTGTCATCAGTGTACTTTTGACCCAGGATATATAATTAAAGCATCCTTGCTTTTGACCATCATAATTCTATGATTCCTCTTGTCAAATGAACTGACAGTGCCAATCTCAACCGACACAACGTCAATAGGGGGGGGGGGGGGGGGGAAATCGCCTCCTCTGGTTATGCCATGACAATTAATGAGGAAAATATACATGCGCACGTTGAGGAACATCATTTGTGCCGATAAATTCTAAGCAGCTACATGTAGCTCGTTTTTTGTGATGATGTAAAATATATATGTTTTTTTCTTCTTTTCTTGATACATCTCGCAGGCCGTACGGCCGTAGGTTGCCCATCCCTGATCTATAACCGAATTTTATATAATTTTTAGTTCTTTTTTTCAGGGAACAGATAATCAGGCAAAATGATGTGAAGTCATTCAGAGAGATGGGGACTGGGGAGCCTGCCTCCCCCTGGAAATCCAGCACATGCTTTTCTACGAGTAGTTATTCTGGGATCCCTATGAAGTGCACGCCGCACGTCATCGATGTGTTACTGTGTCCTGCCACATTTCATATTTTAGTCTTCCAGTGTTAATTCTTTATTCACGTTGGTGCTTGTACCATCTGCCAAGTATTTCCAATACTCCTTTGTAGGTGTATTCCTACTTGTAGCTCAGGCTTTCTCAACTAGATTAACTGATGCACCACATTTTAGTAACCAACTTGTTTGTTGAAGCTCCATTTGGTCATATTTTTTTAGAATTGGCAAAATTACCTTTATAACATTAATTTGACTATTTTAAGATTATGTAGGCAGCATAATAACTAATTTGACTCTTTTGAGGGCACATCCGCGCATAGCGCGAAAAAATTGTTGTATTTATACATCTGATCGTCATAGGCCTATGAAATCTGGCTATATCATGATTTTTTTTTTTTAAAACAAATTTTAACCACTCTCGCGCCACTTAGGATGCCTTGATGCGCCACCAGTTGCGAATGCCTGATGTAGATGTACGTGAGTGTTTGGGAAATGAATGGCAAACTCTCTGGTGACTTCTGCTGGACTTCTCGTTTTCATGATATTTTAAGACATGAACACCCTCTTCTAATGAAAATTGAGGCCGCACCCAGCCATATGGACATCTGTCTTGGTTTGAAAATGTAGGCCCAATAAACATGTTGTGAAACGTCGTTGAAAGGACTGGTTCGAATCATGTAGCGAACATTTTTAAATTTAGGTCTGCCTGGATACACAGGCACTAATTCTATTATTTAAACCTAGTCAATCTCTATACAAAAATGTTATTTTGCATAACACTGGTGAAGAGCAATCGTACAAGTGGAAGTTGTATCTTAGGAGTAAAACTTTGAAACTGTAAAGTGGCACAACATCAATTCTGGATAGCTAGTTAACAATGGTTAATTGGCCATATCTCAGGATTGACAAATCCGAATCAGATGAAATAAGCAGCATCTGAAAGCCAGGTATTTAATCTTTTTAAATGTGTATTAACATCTTACACCAAATGTTAGAACTTCATGGTCAACAAGTTGGATAAACATGTTGCACCCTTTTTTTAGGGACACCTGGTAGTAGACCCAGCCCCGGGACCCAGCCCTGGAATCAGTGCTACACCCTGTCAGAGCTCACATTATTTTAGAATTACATGTATTGGAATGTTAATGTATTTGTTATTGTATGCTCTGCACCACACATCACACTATTATTACTAATAAATAAAACTGACAATTTGACAGGATTTATAAATAAATAAGTGTGCCATTCCCTGATTTATTGTGCATTCTTATGATCAAAGTGTGCCATTCCCTGATTTATTGCGCATTCTTTAAGTTTAATGGTCACTGTGCCATGAATCTAGAATCATTGATGGATACCAGTTTAGGATCTTTCACTACTATTAAATTGGTCCATGGCTTCCAAGGTTGGTCTATAAATAGCTTTGTAACTTGTGACCAATCAGTGCGTGGTATGACCATGACCACCCATATTTACCTGCAACTAGACTAGATCCAAAATAGATCCTCTGTTATACCCCAATATCTGACTACCCAATCCAGCTCACTGCCTAAGTGACCAACTAACTCTAGTCTAGGCTCAATGCATGTTCATGATGAAATAACAGTGGCGAGTGGATACTAGACTTAAATAACATTGAACTTTTCTTTGTCCCCATATGGGGAAAATAAAGACTTATTTAAACATCTTAAATTTACCACTAGTTGTAACTAATACTCTGGAAAAGAATTAGCATGTATCGGAGTTAAAATGAGGAAAGACAATAAAATAACATACGTGTACATAGGGTAAATATGCCTATTCACGGACACCTAAGAAATGATTGCATATTTTAACAAAAATATAATAGATTTAACAAAATGGTGTGCATGTGCTAAAAGGAGTGCACAATTGCTATTAGTATTACAGCGTGTCCCAAAAAACTGGGTTCAAAAGTTTGCGAGCTTACAACTATAAAAGTAGGAAACATAGAATGAGTTTATATAAGGGATATTAAACAAAATATTGAAAATATACATGACCTTATCAATTGCATCCCCGGCCCCGGGGCATGGCGAGGACCATGCGGGGACCGTACGCAATCGTACAAAAAACGTTGCCCGGCTATGCGGGGGCGTGTACCGGGACGTACAAAACGTGCCCCCGCTAGCCGGGGCGTGTAGCGGGGGCGTACATCACTAAAAAATAAGCCGGGCGATGGCCGGGCAGTGTAGCGGGGGTGTACGCTAGGGTACACGTGTACACCCCGGGCCATAGCCGGCCCGGGGTATAAACATACATAGCGGGGACGTACGCTTAGGTACACAAAATGTATACACCGTAACAGTAGCCGCGGTGTATACACTTTGTCTCGGCTATGGGGGGCCGGGACTGTACGCCGCCGTACACTTTGTCCCGGCCACGGGGCCGGGACTGTAGCGGGGACTTACACAAAATGGTGCCCCGCCATGCGGGGACATGTACACGACTGTACCCGGGACGTCACATCGGCAATTTGTACGTCCCGGCCCTAATCCCCGGGTCCCCAATTGACAAGTGCATTAATTGGTTAAACTCTGTAATTAATAATCCAATATATACTTTTTGAAATACAAAGATTTTAATAAAGCGTGGTCAAAACCCATTTGTCCCACTTTTCAAGGAACACCCGATGTGTTGCAATTGCACATTGTTGTGATTTCGTCAATGGTTTTGCCTTTTGCATTCATTCATTACAAAGACTTGGGCAGTAAATAAAATTATCTTGGTCATATACCAATAATACAAACAAGTTCATTATTTACATAAACATTAACAAAAATGTTCTTTGTTATAGTCCGAGTGATTGTTAAGTTCTATCGGAGAATAAACCCCTTGCCGGGAATACTGCACACAGGGCAGTTTCATGCAACGCGCGGATGGTTTATTCCTTAAATCGGGACAAATGGGTTCTGACCACGCTCTATTCAAATCTTTGTATTTCAAAACGTTTACATTGGATTGGTCTCCAAATTTACCCAATTAAGGTCAGTATATTTTGGTTGATATCCTTAAATATAAACTCCTTAAATATAAACTATATCATAATTCCTACTTTTCGTTATAAGCTCGCAAGCTGTATAATCTGACTTAGTTCCAACTGAGCCCTTTTTGTTTTCAAGTTAGGAACGAAAAATCACTTCAAAATCTTCACCCTAATCTCGGACGCCCTATGCCTATTCTCGGACACTCGCTCCTCATATTCCCGGACGCTTGATCTAATTTCCAAACGAAGAACAATAGGTTGCTTAAAATTGAACTTATAATAAACTTACTAGCTCATGCTAACTGTTCATGAAAGAAAAAGTCAACAGGTTGCATTCGTTTAAAAAATATCCTTAACTTCTACACCATTTTTGTACTTTTTCTGGATTTCCCCATTGAAATTGAAACACTGTGTAAAATTGGTATGCCTATTCTAGGACGCCCTTTATGCCTATTTTCGGACGCTTTGTTCTGTGGCTCGTTTGACAATTTTGATGTCAACACCCCACCCCTTTTAAGTAAAACATAGTACTATCTTTAATTTACGACTAGTTGTAACTAGTACTCTGGAAAAGGATTAACATGTATCGGAGTTAAAATGAGGAAAGACAATACAGTAACAATACATACATAGGCCTAGGCCTATTTTATATGAGCACCAGACAAATTGAAATACAAAAGAAATGAAAGATGTAAAATAGAGAAAGTAATAATAGAATTAAAATCAAGAGATGAAGAAGAGAGGCCCTACATCTGCCTGCAATGTGTAAAATGGCGAAGTGGTGGTGATTATCAGACTCAGAGAAGACTGGTCATTGCATCCTATCCTACCTATTTTTATTACGGTAAAAACACTTCCAGGTCTCTAAAATAATGTAAGCTCAGAAAGTCTTTTTCAAAGATGCCGATAATTTGTCTTATATTTTCACACAATAGCAATAATGGATTAATGGATTGTTTGCTAATTTATAATCCTAACCACACTCATGCATAGTCTCGGGGAAAACCCCTTTATTGAAGCCGACATAACACTTGAGAGCAGACATTCGTGACACAGGGTAGCGCCCACGTGTCTATAGATAGTACTGTTGCACATTTTTACTTCGTATAAAAAGGGACCTGCCTGTGTGCATGTACGGTGTTTAAAATATTCAAAGCCCAAAAAACTTTGATACAATTATATTTTGTTTAGGCCTGGCCCTACATTGAAAATAAACTTACCGTCTTCATGACGTCTTCGTCAACATCCTGTTCTGGTTCGGCCCAGTCGACCTGTAATTAAATGACAATAAACCACACAATAATATACAAAAGTAAGATTTCAAGTTTACAGTTATAATTTTTTTAACAAACCAAGGCAAGGGCAAGGCTGAATTTGAGTGAAGCCCCCCCCCCCCCCCCGATTCAAATTTGTATTTGCAAGGACAACATTGTTGAATCAACATCAAAAACTTGAACATATTTTAAACAGCAAATCAACAAAATTAACTTTTATATCTAGACAGTTACTTTTGCAATCACCAGTTTGCTTTTTTCCCCTTTTATAATTTTAGGGTAGACCTAGGCCCTACTTATTTATTTAGGCCTAACTGAAACTATAGTAAAGCCGCCTACATACAGTGGCCTAGGGCAGGCCCTACATACATGTGAGTGTCATACTCAGTCTCATATCCTATCCTATTTAATTTTTTGTTGTTTTTGAATGCCTATAATATTAAATATCCCGTAACTTTAAGAAAGGCCTAGACTTAGCCTATTATTTCCTTTCCGTGTTTATAACTTTATTTAAAACTTACCATGATTTGATGGCCCCATAACTGGATCCGTCCCGGGATAAGTTTCCTCCGGGCCATAGCAGCCGCTCTGTGGTTTTCGTATTCCACAAAAGCGAACCCCCTGTTCTTGGTCTTGTCTGTTGCACTGGGATAGACGATGACATCTACAACTTGTTCCGTCACCTTCCTGATTTCGCTCAAGATCTCTTCCCTCTTCTTATTCTTGGGAATCCCACCGACGAATAGCCGGCAATTATCCACACTTGGACAGACGCCTAAATATCGTCCTTTCCGGATCTCGTAATTGTTCATCATTTTCACGGCTTTCTTCGAGTCCTCTTTGTTTGTATACATCACAAACGCGTATCCTCTATTGTTACCAGAAAAATCCATCATCAAACGCAGCTCGTATATCTTTCCTACTTTTAAGAAAGCAGGTACAAGTTCGTCTTCAAATAAGTCTCGCGGGATCTTTCCGACAAATACCTCGCATCCTCTTGATGGAGCCTCGCCTTCCCACTCCGGAGGAGGACCTCCGAATTTCCTCTGTCCATTTTCTTGCACAATATTGAAGCCCGTACTCTCCATTAGAGCTAAAAGCGCTGCTTCATTTCTTGCCCCAGATACGCCCTCCGATTTGCCTTCCATTTTATTAATCGTTGTTTCTAAATCAACAAATTACGACAAGCTAATAATTACGATTGATTCAAATTCTATCACATGAATCACGACGACGAATTCCGTTCCTGCCTTTATATATCCACCCAGCAGTGCTATCTGAAATGTATAAAAGCCATCGTAAAACACAGATAACGAGTATGTAGATAACGTAACGTTTGATGGTTGGTTAAAAAGTCTGTTATTATCTTGTTTGTAGATAAGGACGTTAACTATGAAAACGCCCCCTTAGCCAAACTCACTAAACACGGCTTAATAATGATTGTTTGCCGTGTCTCCCTATCATGCCCGTCTATGCGATATGCCGCCGCCGCAGTTCACCGATATTCGTTCACCAGTTTCAAATGCAATGGCCGCTCTGCCTAAATTATGGTTTACGGAAATCTTTCAGCTTTACGGTCAGAAATGACCGACTACTACAAACACTGATCGAACAAATTTTACCACAACTCGCTCAACTTCCGAGAAAAAAATCTACACGTATGATATAGATTCGGTTGACAGAAGTGTTTACACACACGTTTACCAAGACGTAGTAAAAAACAGACACCACTGACAATGTTAATTGAACTGCGCAAGCGCAGATCGTCTAATCTGCATATAAGTGACTTTCGACCAATCAAGTAATTGTGAATTGTGAGATAGGCTTTTTCACTGTGGACGGGTATTCCTGAGAACCCAGAGAAGCTGGAAGGTTTTTTTGGGCCGGGCTTTTGAGGGCATGCCTCTCTCGAAAAGAGGGAGGGAAGGAGTGGAGGGAGGGGAGGGAGGGGAGGGAGGGGAGGGAGGGGAGGGAGGGGAGGGAGGGGAGGGACTCAGGGAGGGGAGGGAGGGGAAGGAGGGGAAGGAGGGGAGGGAGGGGTGAGGGAGGGAGATTTTTGCCACGGCATATAGTGATAGGCCTACTCAACGGCAAAACCCAGGGAGGGATTTGGGGGCATGCCACTCATCATAGGCGTGCCTACAAATCAAAGCGATGTCTGAGGGGTGATGTGCACCCCGCGGATTTGGACCATTTGGTGCGATTTGGTGTGTACTTTTGACCAATATATTGAAAAGCCATCACCTCATTTCCAATCAACCTATTGGCTTATTATCAATATTATTCAAAATTGGATTTTTTTTCCCCCTTCAATTTTGCAAAAGCAAACAACACAACACGGCGTATAAGGGTTTGAAATTCCATGGCTAATTTAAGCGGCGCGAGCGAAGTGGAGTGAGCGGCGCGCGTTTCGTGGCGTGGATGGGGTCTGAGTAGTATACAATTTTAATGGTCCCGAAAAGGTTCATGGGGTTAAATATTTCAGTATTTAAGCTTAACATGATTCTTGTTACGCATGAATAATTATTAAACAGTGAAACTAATTCGTGCGGAGAGCGCAAAATATGTCTATTTTAACACTAAAAAGGTCCAAAAAACGTTTCTGAAGTCATCTTGTTCAACGTGACTAACAAAATATTAAAAATAATTCGCTAAAAGATTGGCTATTGTATAGGGCCTAGGCTATATATAAAAAAGCTAGAAAAACGTTCCTAAAGCCATCTTGTTAGCCTAAGCTTGAATTGAATAATAAAACATTGACTATAAGTTTCGCGTATCGCGCAAATATTATATAGTTATTTTAACATTAAAATGGTCCAGAAAACGTTCCTGAAACAACCTTGAACAATTCGCGTTACATTAAAAAAGGTCCAGAAAAACGTTGAAGCCTAATAAAACGTTGGAATTAACGTTGGAATTTGCGCGTAGCGCACAAAAATTGGTTATTTTAACACCAGAATGGTCCTGCAAAACGTTCCTGAAAGCCACCTTTAAGCTTTTTATGGCGATATATTTTTCAAGTGAGAAGGACCGCTTTGCCTCCTCGCCCAAGCATTCTTACTTGCCCTATCATCCTTACTATCCCAATCATCCCTACTATCCCTAGCATCCCTACTATCCCAAAGCATCCCTGCTTTACCTAGCATCCCTACTATCCCTAGCATCCCTACTATCCCAAGCATCCCTACTATCCAAAGCATCTCTACTATGCCAAGCATTCCTACTATCCCTAGACTAGCATCACTACTATCCCTACTATCCAAAGCATCCCTACTATCTCTAGCATCCCTTCCCTACTAAACCCAAGCATCCCTATCCAAAGCATTATCCCAAGCATCCCTACTCCCGGGTCCCTACTATCCCTAGCATCATTACTATCCCTACTATCCAAAGCCTCCCTAGAGGAGACCGGGGATGGACGTTACAAAATTTACATTTTGAGCCAAAAAAAATCTAATGAAAGAACTCAGACACTCCATCTGGGGTCCGTGGTTAGCCTATTATGTTTGCTAAAAACTGAAGCATACAGAACACGAAAACGTCAAACAACTAATTAACAACTAATTGATTAATGAAGGTAAATTTTTGTAACAACTTACCCGCAAACGAGGTAAGTTGTTACACCGTTCGGGGTAACTTGTTACCATTCATTTTGTATGTACAGTACTGTAGTAAATACTATAGAAAAAGATAGTATTTACTTCAGGGGTGTTTTCCCCCTCTCCGTCTTCCTTTTATAGGTTCTTGGCATTGTTAACAGTAAACCAGTTATAGCTGTAGGTAAAGCAGAATACACAAAAGACATTATACCTGAAACTTGAAACAAAATTTAGTTTAATATAATGTAATTGGGATAGGTTGTTACATTGACAAGGGGTAGGTTGTAACAACTTACCCCATAGGGCATTTTACACACAAAACCTATACTGTAGCACAACCTTGAGGCAGAACAGGTCATGGCTAGGGGATTTAGTGACATACATGTAGTATATTTACAATAACCATGATAACAAGCTATCATTATGCACCTCCAGTTGTTAGAGCTATAAAAAAATTCAAATTTTGTCAAAAAGTTACTCAAAGAGTACAAAAAAAGTTTTTTTGACGTACTTTTTTAGTGGAACATTGGAGAAACCTCGCAATTGGTAGTATAATACCCCTGCTATGTGAAGGCAACATATGGATATTAGTTAGCCTGCCCTCTCTTGTTCCAGCTTGTCACACTAGGAGGTGTAACAACTTACCCGTGTAACTTCCATCCCCGGTCTCCCCTAGATACTCTGTTTGGCCATCTCGAGACAGTGACGTAACCGCGTATTCTACTAATTGCATCACGTAACGCGCGCGGGTCCGGTAACACGGCGAGTTATGGGGCGGCGAGTTATGGGAGAGTTACGGTAAGACCAGCCGGCGAGTTACGGTAAGACCAACCGGCGAGTTACAGTAAGACCAACCGGCGAGTTACAGTAAGACCAACCGGCGAGTTACAGTAAGACCAACCGGCGAGTTACAGTAAGACCAGCCGGCGAGTTACAGTAAGACCAACCGGCGAGTTACAGTAAGACCAGCCGGCGAGTTACGATAAAATTAAATATTATATAATAATATAATAAAAATAAATATTATATAATATTAATAATATAATAAAAATAAATATTATATAATAATATAATAAAGATGAATAATAATATAATAAATATATATTAAATGGATGCACCTGTTTTAGGTTTTATTTGTTGTCAGGCACATGTAATGTAGATTGTAGAAGGGAAATATAAAAAACCCCATACATTTCTGGCCTTTTTAAACCGTTTTATACATCCATAAAAATGCAAAAAAAATCCGGAACCGCTTGACCTACAGACTAGTACAGAGACGATCTTGGTATCATTTTATTCCTGCATTTTATTTCTGCACAGAAATTAAACATTCTCATTGACACCTCTATTAGTAGTATTTCCGGCTTTTGTAATAACCCTAACCCCTGAGGCACCTTTTCCCAAGGAATTTCTTTTTGCGTCCAAATAGCGAGGGGAAAAAAGTGCCTCCGGGGCTCGAGCCCCGGACCTCTGGGTTCAGAGGCAGACGATCTTCCGCTAGGCCACAGGGGGAAACCATACATGGCGGAGTATATTCCGCCATGTATAAACCCTGGGACCATTATTTCATCGAAAAACTGTTGAGTCGGGTGACACAAGCACACCGCATCGTAGTAATTTGTAGTATTCAAGAGTGTTAGGGTTAAAATGTCATAATAACAAACTAGGTCAACAAAAAAAAGTATTTCTTTTTGAGCATGTTTTCTTTGGCTTCAACTACATTTACGTAGCGTAGTCCCCCCCTGAGAAGGAGGCAGGGGAAGGAGGAAGGGTAGGGACATAAGCGCATATTAGTTTTAAAATTTCATTATTTAAGCTTAACAAGATGCCTTTAGGACAGTTATTCATGACCATTTTAGTTCATAAACTCAAAATTTTACGCGCTCCGCGCACATGTTTTATAAAGATTTTAATATAATAATGGCCCTCAAACCATACCAAATACCGTATTATCCCTATTAAGCGCCCAGGACCTTATAAGCGCCCACCCCTGTTTTTCTCTCAATGACTACCATACATATTTCATTTAGAACATGAAATGGTCAGCCTCCTCAAATGTCCAATTGTACATTTTCGTAACGTCAAGTGGTCAGCCTTCTCAAATTACCACTTGTACATTGTATTTAGTACATCAAATGGTCAGCATCTTCAAATGACCATCAAATGGTCAGCATCTTCAAATGACCACTTGTACATTTTATTCAGTACGATAAATGAGTTAAAAAAGGTAACATAATAAGCGCCCACCCAAAATGACTTTGCTAACCGCCCTGGGCGCATAATAGGGATAATACGGTACTCTAAATATTATGCAGGGGACGTTAAAAACGTCATACTGTACCTTTTAAGCGTTAAAATCACAATGTTTGCGAGCTTCGCGCGTATATTAGGTTCAAGGTTTCAATATTTAAGATCAACAAGATGACTTCATGTGTTTTTTGGCCCCCATCAGATTCAGAACAGACCTGGATGCGCCATTGCTCTGTCCCCTGAACCCCCGCCAAGGGCTTCGCCCGGACCCCACGCCGAAGTGATGAAGACTTACAAATATAAAAAATCAAAAATATATACTTCCAAGGGCCCTGTTTAAGAAATAATTGCTACTTTGCATTTAACTTTGCTATGATTGAGGCTAAGTTGCCTTCATAAAAGCTTTTTAAAGCTGAAGTAAATTATGGAGGCCCATTAAAAATTTGCTACTTTATACTTTTTTTCATAAAGCTTAAAGACCCAGGCATCTACTCATTCCACCAGTGGCCTAATCCAGCTAATCTGCCAATCTGACACATTTGAGAAATAGAGGGTGCTACAATACCAAATGTTTTAAATGCCTTTTACTCTTGATATCCATGTTCAGTAGACTCCGATTCCTTTTCAAAAATATGGTTAAATGTATTTTCAAATATTGTTCGTATAAATCAGTTGATTTAACAAAGATAAACGATAAGAAACATAAAAATGTAATTTTGACGATGCCCATTTTTTGTTTAATTAAACACCATTGATTGTGTCAGTTTCTGAACCATTTAGTAGATGCCTGGGGCTTTAAGTTTATGTTTGAAGGCATGAGATTATATTTACATGATATTTACATGAGACTATATTTTTATAAATTTAATGGTGCAAAATGGTTGCTTTACACTAATTGTGGTACATTTTGGCTTTTAACTAATTCCCAAAATGTAATTAAACAGGTTTTTGTTTTTTTCATCCTAAAATTTTGTAATTTTCATCATAGTTAAAGTTTGGGGCACACGCGCGGGTTTTTTTCTTATTACTTTTTTGATCCCCCTGATTGACCACCCAGAGTATTTATGAACGCTCCCTTATGTAAATATTGTAAATATGTTTATAACAGCGGCAGAATCTGCCAAAATGTATTTGTGTAAATAAGAAAGATAATTTAAAGTTCATTAACAAAAATACAAGTGATAGTTGGTTAACAAAAAGTGTGCTAGTATGAGAAAGACATACAATAGAGCTAAAGTGAGGTATACAAACTCGCTGAAACACCAATTTGATGGAAGTAAATAAATGTGGTAAACTATATAGATATACTGTTAAGAATGCTAAACATGATTACAATAATATAGTGGCGGATACAGGGGGCGCCCCCCCCCCCCCCGTAAAATTTGACAATATACCTTTTTTGTGTACCACTTTACCTTTTTCAGAGGTATAGGTAGGTTTCGTCTGTAATTGCCACTTGTACCATGCGGGTTTTTTTGCCGGTTTTGGGACAACCACACGCCCCCCCCCCCCCCCCCCTTAGCATGCTTAGCAGAATTTCATGAGCTGAAGGCAAAACATTTTGGGACCTTTTACGCTTTTTTGGGGTTACCAATTTAAAAAAACCTTGATCAGCCCCCCCGTAAATTTTAATCCTGGATCCGCCACTGTAATAAGTTCATAAGTAAACTTCGCAATAAGAATTACTGTAACTCGCCGGCTGGTCTTACTGTAACTCGCCGGCTGGTCTTACTGTAACTCGCCGGTTGGTCTTACTGTAACTCGCCAGTTGGTCTTACTGTAACTCGCCGGTTGGTCTTACTGTAACTCGCCGGTTGGTCTTACTGTAACTCGCCGGTTGGTCTTACTGTAACTCGCCGGTTGGTCTTACTGTAACTCGCCGGTTGGTCTTACTGTAACTCTCCCATAACTTACCGCCCCATAACTCGCCGTTTATCCATCCCCACGCGCGCGCATACTCACGGCGCTGGCGTACAAACACGAGCGTTGAAAGGCGGAAGATACACACGCGTGCGTAAAAGCTGCACCTGTTCAGTTACGTCACTGTCTCGAGATGGCCAAACAGAGTATATACAAAGCATCCTACTATCCCTAGCATCCCTACTAACCCAAGCCTCCCTATCCAAAGCATTTCCCAAGCATCCCTACTATCCTAAGCATCCCAACTATCCCTAGCATCCCTACTATCCCAAGCATCCCTTCTATCCCAAGCATCCCTACTATCCCAAGCATCCCTACTATCCCTATATCATCATCCCTACTATCTCTAGCATCCCTATCCCAAGCATTTTCCCAAGCATCCCTACTATCCTAAACATCCCAACTATATCTAGCATCCCTACTATCCCAAGCATTCCTACTATCCCAAGCATCCATACTATTAATCCCTACTATCTCAAGCATTCTTACTAACTATCCCAAGCATTCCTTCTATCCCTAGCATCCCTACTATTCCAAGCATTCTTACTATCACAAGAATCAATACTATTCCTAGCATCCCTACAATCCCTAGCATCCCTACTATCCCAAGCATTCCTTCTATCCCTAGCATCCCTACTAACTCTAGCATCCCTACTATCCCAAGCAACAAGCATACCTACTATCCCAAGCATTACCTACCATCCCTAGCATCGCCTACTATCCCAAGCATCCCTACTATCCCTAGCATCCGTACTATCCCTAGTATCCCTACTATCTCTAGCATCCCTACTATCCCTAGCATCCCTACTATCCCAAGGCTCTCTAGCATCCCTACTATCCAAAGCATATCCCTAGCATCCCTACTATCCCTAGCATCCCTAATATCTCTAGCATTCTTACTATCCTAGCATCCCTATTTTCCAATCATCCCTACTATCCCAAGCATCCCTAATATCTGTAGCATCCCTAATATCCGTAGCATCCCTACTATCCCTTGCATTCCCCCTATCCCAAGCATTTTTACTTGCCCTATCATCCCTACTGTCCCAAGCATCCATATCCCAAGCATTATCCCAAGCATGCTTACTATCCCTAGCATCACAACTATCCCTACTATCCAAAGCATCCCTACTATCCAAATCATCCCTACTATCCAAAGCATCCCTACTACCCATAGCATCCCTACTATCCATAGCATCCCAATCCAAAGCATTATCCCAAGCATCCCTACTATCCAAAGCATCCCAACTATCCCAACTATCCCAAGCATCCCTTCTATCCCAAGCATCCCTACTATCCCAAGCATCCCTACTATCCCTATATAATCCCTACTATCCCATGCATCACTACTATCCCTACTATCCAAAGCATCCCTACTATCCCTAACATCCCTATCCCAAGCATTATCCCAAGCATCCCTACTATCGCAAACATCCTAACTATATCTAGCATCCCTATTATCCCAAGCATTCCTACTATCCCAAGCATCCCTACTATTAATCCCTACTATCCCAAGCATTCTAACTATCCCAAGCATTCCTTCTATCCCTAGCATCCCTACTATTCCAAGCATTCTTACTATCACTAGAATCCATACTATTTCTAGCATCCCTACTATCCCTAGCATCCCTACTATCCCAAGCATTTCTTCTATCCCTAGTATCCGTACTATTCCTAGCATCCCTACTATCTCAAGCAACAAGCATACCTACTATCCCAAGCATACCTACCATCCCTAGCATCCCCTACTATCCCAAGCATCCCTATACTATCCCTAGCATCCGTAGTATCCCTAGCATCCCTACTATCTCTAGCATCCCTAATATCCCTAGCATCCCTACTATCCCAAGCTTCTCTAGCATCCCTACTATTCAAAGCATTTCCCTAGCATCCCTGCTATCCCTAGCATATCTCAAGCATCCTTACTATCCTAGCATCCCTATTTTCCCAATCATCCCTACTATCCCAAGCATCCCTAATATCCGTAGCATCCCTAATATCCGTAGCATCCCTACTATCCTTTGCATGCCCTATCCCAAGCATTCTTACTTGCCCTATCATCCCTACTATCCCAAGCATCCCTACTATCCCTAGCATCCCTACTATCCCAAGCATCCCTGCATCCCTACTATCCCTATACTATCCCAAGCATCCCTATTATTCCTAGCATCCGTAGTATCCCTAGCATCCCTACTATCTCTAGCATCCCTAATATCCCTGGCATCCCTACTATCCCAAGCTTCTCTAGCATCCCTACTATTCAAAGCATATCCCTAGCATCCCTACTATCCCTAGCATATCTCAAGCATCCTTACTATCCTAGCATCCCTATTTTCCCAATCATCCCTACTATCCCAAGCATCCCTAATATCCGTAGCATCCCTAATATCCGTAGCATCCCTACTATCCTTTGCATGCCCTATCCCAAGCATTCTTACTTGCCCTATCATCCCTACTATCCCAAGCATCCCTACTATCCCTAGCATCCCTACTATCCCAAGCATCCCTGCATCCCTACTATCCTTATACTATCCCAAGCATCCCTACTATTCCTAGCATCCGTAGTATCCCTAGCATCCCTACTATCTCTAGCATCCCTAATATCCCTGGCATCCCTACTATCCCAAGCTTCTCTAGCATCCCTACTATTCAAAGCATATCCCTAGCATCCCTACTATCCCTAGCATCCGTAATATCTCAAGCATCCTTACTATCCTAGCATCCCTATTTTCCCAATCATCCCTACTATCCCAAGCATCCCTAATATCCGTAGCATCCCTAATATCCGTAGCATCCCTAATATCCGTAGCATCCCTAATATCCGTAGCATCCCTAATATCCGTAGCATCCCTACTATCCCTTGCATGCCCTATCCCAAGCATTCTTACTTGCCCTATCATCCCTACTATCCCAAGCATTCCTACTATCCCTAGCATCCCTACTATCCCAAGCATCCCTGCTTTACCTAGCATCCCTACTATCCCTATCATCCCTACTATCCCAAGCATCCCTACTATCCCTAGCATCACTACTAACCCTACTATCCAAAGCATCCCTACTATCCAAAGCATCCCTACTATCCCTAGAATCCCTACTAACCCAAGCATCCCTATCCCAAGCATTATCCCAAGCATCCCTAATATCCCTAGCATCACTACTATCCCTACTATCCAAAGCATCCGTACTATCCAAAGCATCCCTATGATCCATAGCATCCCTACTATCCATAGCATCCCAATCCAAAGCATTATCCCAAGCATCCCTACTATCCCAAGCATCCCAACTATCCCTACTATCCCAAGCATCCCTTCTATCCCAAGCATCCCTACTATTCCAAGCATCCCTAATATCCCTATATAATCCCTACTATCCCTAGCATCACTACAATCCCTACTATCCGAAGCATCCCTACTATCCCTAGCATCCCTATCCCAAGCATTATCCCAAGAATCCCTACTATCCCAAACATCCCAACTATATCTAGCATCCCTATTATCCCAAGCATTCCTACTATCCCAAGTATCCCTACTATTAATCCCTACTATCCCAAGCATTCTAACTATCCCAAGCATTCCTTCTATCCCTAGCATCCCTACTAATCCAAGCATTCTTACTATCACTATAATCCATACCATTTCTAGCATCCCTACTATCCCTAGCATCCCTACTATCCCAAGCATTTCTTCTATCCCTAGTATCCGTACTATCCCTAGCACCCGTACTATCCCTAGCATCCCTGCTAACTCTAGCATCCCTACTATTCCTAGCATCCCTACTATCCCAAGCATCCCTACATTCCCAAGCATACCTACTATCCCAAGCATACCCACTATCCCTAGCATCCCTACTATTAGCTCTAGCATCCCTACTATCCTTAGCATTCCTACTATCCCAAGCCTCTCTAGCATCCCTACAATCCCTACTATCCCAAGCATATCCCTATCATCCCTACTTTCCTAGCATCTCTACTATCCCTAGCATCCCTACTATCCCTAACCGTCTTTACTATGCCTAGCATCCATACTACCCCCAAGCATCCCTATCCCAAGCATTATCCCAAGCATCCCTACTATCAATCCCTACCATCCCAAGCAATCCCTAACATCCCTATTATCCCTAGCATCTCTTCTATCCCAAGCATCCCTATCCCTACCATCCTTACTATCCCTACCATCCCTGCAATTCCATCCCTATTTATCCCTAGCATCCCTACTATCCCAAGCATCCTTTCAATCCCAAGCATCCCTACTTTCCCAGGCATTCCTATTATCCCAAGCATTCCTTAGTATCACAAGCATCCCTACTATCCCTAGCATCCCTACTATCTCTAGCATCCCTACTATCCTTAGCATTCCTACTATCCCAAGCCTCTCTAGCATCCCTACAATCCCTACTATCCCAAGCATATCCCTAGCATCCCTACTTTCCTAGCATCTCTACTATCCCTAGCATCCCTACTATCCCTAACCGTCTCTACTATGCCTAGCATCCATACTACCCCAAGCCTCCCTATCCCAAGCATTATCCCAAGCATCCCTACTATCCCAAGCATCCCTACTATCAATCCCAACCATCCCAAGCAATCCCTAACATCCCTATTATCCCTAGCATCTCTACTATCCCAAGCATCCCTATCCCTACCATCCCTACTATCCCTTCCATCCCTGCAATCCCATCCTTATTTATCCCTAGCATCCCTACTATCCCAAGCATCCCTTCAATCCCAAACATCCCTACTTTCCCAGGCATTCCTATTATCCCAAGCATTCCTTACTATCCCAAGCATCCCTACTATTCCAAGCATCCCTACTATTCCAAGCATTCTTACTATCACTAGCATCCATACTACTCCTAGCATCCGTACTATCCCTAGCATCCCTACTATCCCTAGCATCCGTACTATCCCTAGCATCCCTACTAACTCTAGCATCCCTGCTATTCTTAGCATCCCTACTATCCCTAGCATCCCTACTATCCCAAGCATACCCAATATCCCTAGCATCCCATACTATCCCAAGCATCCCTACTATCCCTAGCACCCGTACTATCCCTAGCATCCCTACTAACTCTAGCATCCCTACTATCTCTAGCATCCAAAGCCTCCCTAGCCTCCCTACAATCTCTACTATCCCAAGCATATCCCTGGCATCCCTATTATCCTAGCATTCCTACTATCCCTAGCACCCCTAATATCCGTAGCATCCCTACTATTCCTAGCATCCCTACTAACCCAAGCATCCCTACTATCCCAAGCATCCCTACTATCAATCTCTACTATCCCAAGCATTCTTACTATCCCAAGCATCCCTATCTTTCCCTATATCATCCCTACTATCACTATAGCATCACTACTATTCCTATTATCCAAAGCATCCCTACTATCCCAAGCCTCACTAGCATCCCTACAATCCCTACTATCCCTGGCATCCCTACTGTTAATCCCTACTATCCCAAGCATTCTTTCTATCCCAAGCATTCCTTCTATCCCTAGCATCCCTACTATTCCAAGCATTCTTACTATCACTAGAATCCATACTATTCCTAGCATCCCTTCTATCCCTACTATCCCAAGCAATTCTTCTATCCCTAGTATCCGTACTATCCCTAGCATCCCTACTATCCCTAGCATCCATACTATCCCTAGCATCACTGCTAACTCTAGCATCCCTACTATCCCAAGCCTCTCTAGCATCCCTACAATCCCTACTATCCCAAGCATATCCCTAGCATCCCTACTATCCTAGCATTCCTACTATCCCTAGCATCCCTACTATCCCTAGCCGTCCCTACTATCCCTAGCATCCATACTACCCCAAGCATCCATATCCCAAGCATTATCTCAAGCATCCCTACTATCCCAAGCATCCCTACTATCAATCCCTACCATCCCAAACATTCCTACTATCCCTAGCATCCCTACTATCCCTAGCATCTCTATTATCCCAAGCATCCCTATCCCTACCATCCCTACTATCCCTACCATCCCTGCAATCCCATCCCTATTCATCCCTAGCATCCCTACTATCCCAAGTATCCCTACTACTTTCCCAAGCATTCCTATTATCCCAAGCATCCCTACTTTCCCAAGCATCCTTACTATCCCAAGCATCCCTACTATCAATCCCTACTATCCCAAGCATTCTTACTATCCCAAGCATTCCTTCAATCCCTAGCACCCCTACTATTCAAAGCATTCTTACAATCACTAGCATCCATACTACTCCTAGCATCCGTACTATCCCTAGCATCCCTACTATCCCTAACATCCGTACTATAGCCTACCTAGCATCCCTACTAACTCTGGCATCCCTACTATTCCTAGCATCCCTACTATCCCTAGCATCCCTACTATCCCAAGCATACCTAAAATCCCTAGCATCTCCTACCATCCCAAGCATCCCTACTATCCCTAGCATCCCTACTATCTCTAGCATCCAAAGCCTCCCTAGACTCCCTAAAATCCCTACTATCCCAAGCATATCCCTGGCATCCCTATTATCCTAGCATTCCTGCTATCCCTAGCACCCCTAATATCCGTAGCATCCCTACTATCCCTAGCATCCCTAATATCCCAAGCCTCACTAGCATCCCTACAATCCCTACTATCCCAAGCATATCCATAGCATCCCTATTATCCTAGCATTCCTACTATCCCTAGCATCCCTAATATCCGTAGCATCCCTACTATCCCTAGCATTCCCACTATCCAAAGCATGTTTACTTGCCCTATCATCCCCACTTTTCCTAGCATCCCAACTATCCCTAGCATCCCTACTCTCCAAAGCATTCCTTCTATCCCTAGCATCCCTACTATTCCTAGCATCCCTACTATCCCAATCATCCCTACTATCCCAAGCATCCCTACTATCCCTAGCATCCCTACTATCCCAAGCATCCCTGCTATACCCAGCATCCCTACTATCCCTAGCATCCCTACTATCCCAAGCATCCCTATTATCCCTACTATCCCTAGCATCACTACTATATCTCTACTATCCAAAACGGTTGTGAGTCCCAGTTAAAGGTGTATGTTCCGATCACTTTTTTGGGGCTATGATTTTTTTCACATCAAGATATTTTGATATCAGAAGAATCCCCATATTTTTCTCATTATGTCTGTAAAATCTTAGGGGCCAGAAATGTTCCATTTAGAAATTATAGGCTAAAATGTGGTGAATTACTGCCAAAGGTGGTTAACCACCAACCAGTGTGTGTGCTACTCAATGGGCAAATAGTTTGTGACCTTGTGGTTCTAAAAATAGAAACGTTGGAGTTATGCAACTCAAACTTTGGAATGTGACAATTTTAAGGATGACCTTTCATATAAAATATAAAATATCAAGTTGAAAATCGGGCCAGCAATCGGACCACATCAACGACTACTTTGTAAATTAGACCATTATGGAATAAGAGGTAAGATTTGGATCTGGATAAAAAATTGGTTAACATCCCGAACCCAAAAGGTTGTTGTTGACGTTGACGGCAAATCAGCTTGTCCGGCTCAAGTTATATATGGAGTCCCTCAAGGGACGGTATTAGGTCCATTAATGTTTCTGATATACCAACGATATTGCTTCTAATCTGGATGATGACACACACATTCGTCTTTTTGCAGATGACTGTCTTCTGTATAGAGTCATTAAATCACCTGAAGACAAAAAAGTACTGCAAAAAGACCTTACATCCCTATATGAATGGTCATGTAAATGGCAAATGGGTTTTAATATATCTAATTATGTAAAACATTGCGAATAACTACAAAACGTAATCCAAGTACAGTGTGTATGACTATAACATGGGAAACAAATAACAGAATATGTAGAATAGCTAGAATATGTATCACATCATCCCTATTTGGGTGTAGAGATTACTCACAATTTGAAATGGTCATTACACATAAATTATACAGTTGCCCGAAGGCGAACAGGACTCTATGGTTCATACGAAGAAATCTTAATCGATGTTTCAAGACCATCAAACAACAGTGGCGTAACAGAAGGGGGAAAGGGAAAGAAAAGAGAGAGAGAAAGGCCGAAAAGGAGAGGAAAAAGGAAAAGGAAAAGGAGAAAAAAAGGTGAAAGAAAGCAAAGAAAAGAAGAAAGGGAAAGAAAGAAAGGAAAACTGAGAAATGTTGTGAACATTTTTGACCTTGCGTAATTTTGTGACCGTGCAAAATTGTTTGACCCTACCGCCCCCCCCCCTCCCCCCCCCCCCCCCCCCCCCACCCCACCCACCCCACCCACTTACGTGAAATTCACGAGGTGACTGACTGGGGAAAACATTGGGGCAACCTTTTACGAAAAATTCCGGGACGGAATTATTCTAACCAGAATTTTTTTGGCTGTGCCCCCCCCCCCCCCTGACAACCAACCTCTGTTACGCCCCTGTCAAACAACAAATGTATATGGCTCTTGTTCGTCCTCATTTGGAATATGCCTGCCCTGTATGGGACCCTCATGCAATATCTGACGTTCAAAAAATTGAAATGGTACAGCGCGGAGCGGCTAGGTTTGTAGCATGTAATTATAATCAGATGGTACCGTAACTAATATACTAAGAGCGTGTTTCTGCTGGGGCACTGCAAAAAGTAAACGCTAATAAACGCTAAGTTTTAATCGGTCAGTTTTTAATCCCCCCTGTTTCTACTCGCGAAAAGTTACCGCTAAGTTTATCGATCCTAGTCGATGGGCCACGACATTTGACCTTTTGTAATACCAAACAATGCCACCGCACCTGGAAAAGATTGCTTCACAATAATGTGTATAACCCAGCGTATGAATGATGTCGTCATATCTGCTATAATCTTCAGATAGGGACAATGTTGGGGTTTTAAACAAACTCTTTCTTCTACATCTTGATTAATTTGATTGAATTTCTTTCTTCAATTGTCTTGTCTTTACTCTAGATATGTCTCAAAAATTCCCTCTTCACTTTTCGAACTACTTTACCCCAAACAGATCATCGATTGCATCGTGATCGTGATGGTTGTCGAAGTCGCGCGGTCCAGGGTACTCAAGTGATTATTATGCTAATTTATTAAAGTCAATCGGTTTGAAGTCAATTACTGATCTATATAATCTCATAATCTGCTGGAGTAAACAGGCGAAGTCGTTCGGGGACCAACCGCTTGTGCGTGACACGGTTCACAGCGCAAACCGCTAAGAATCGCCTTTCTGTTTCTATAGGTTTATTGCCGATTATTGCCGATTATTGCCGGTTCCAACCCTCCGGTTTTTGGGATTACCAAAAATACCGATTATTTCCGGGTTCTGCCTGTTTCTACTGGGAAAACTTAGCGTTTATTAGCGGTTTCTTCCCCAGCAGAAACACGCTCTATGTGATTTGAATTAGCCGAATTTGCAAGAACGACGAAGGAACATCCGTCTAGCAGTCATGTATAAAATTCATGCAAATGATCATGCATTATCAATCCCAATTCAAGAACATTATTCAACGTCAAACTACAACGACTGCTAGACAATATCACCCAAAGAAATTCCGACTACTTAGTCAAAGCATCCAAAATAAAAATGTGTATAAATACACGAAAATGCTTTACACAATGGGAAAGGGGCGTTTTCCGGAAATTGGGGGTGGGAGGGGGGCAGGGGGGGGGGGTGGCGTTTTCTCAAAAAAAAGTACATTGGTACAAAAAAGGTATATACATTGGTTGCTATCCCAAGCATTCCTTCTATCCCTAGCATCCCTACTATTCCAAGCATTCTTACTATCACTAGCATCCACACTATTCCTAGTACTATCCCTAACATCCCTACTATCCCAAGCTTTCCTTCTATCCCTAGCATCCCTACTATCCCTAGCATCCCATCCCTAGCATCCCTACTATCCCTAACATCCCTACTAACTCTAGCTTTTCTATCATTCCTAGCATCCCTACATCCCAAGCATCCCGATAGCTCATCCTTGTCTCTGCTGACAAGCAGGGCGCCGCGGATCCAGGAATTTGTTTGACCCTGTATAAGGCACACAAACGATTCCGAAGGTGGTAAAAACTACCATTTCTTGAACCCTTGTGATCTGACGAACAATTTGAGATATCGTTTGTCAAAATCGGAACATGTTCAAATTTTGACCCCAAAAGCAAAGGTCAACGACCTTTTCACGTTTTGGTCAATATCTCAGTAACCACGCATCGGAAGTGGGGCAAACTATACATTTTTTGAATCCTTGTGCCCAGACAAACAATTTGGTATGCTTCTCAGCTTAATTGAAGCAATTTGATTTTTTGATCCCCCAGTATGGCAGCTATATTGGAACTGGCCATTATGGCAGTCCCAAAAGGCTACAATTTTGGCATCCATTAAAAATCAAAAGAGTATGGTATGGGCAACATATGGGCCAACTTTGGTGCTTTTAGAAGAATTTGAACCAAATATCCCTTAGACCCCCAACTACTAGGAATGTGATATTTAGACTTTTTAGATTGGTAAGCCTCCGCGATCACGTGTTAACCCCCGGTTGGGCCGGTTAAACCATACTGGAAAGCACTTTCCAGTATTTATGGGTATTTATGGTAACCACCAATATAGTAGTAGTAGTATTGTGGAGATCCCGCCTCTTGTTTCAGGCGCACCCCTTCAGCTGCAAACGTGCTGTTGAAGGGTCCATTTTACATATTTTTACGTATTTACAGGTTTTTCGTATTTAAAAGTGTTTCCTGTAACCTAGGAAATTGAGTATACAGACACAGACCGGGATGATCCCCTACTCTTTACGAAGGAGTCTGTGACCTTTTAACGTGCTCGGATTATTGCACTTCCGATGCACGAGACCACCATTTTACGTGACTTCTGAACCACGAGACAATTGAGACTAAGTACCTTGCCCAAGGATACAAACATGTTGGCCGAAGTGGGGGCTCGAACTCACAACCTTTGCATCGTGAGACCGGCGTCTTATCCACTGGCACTAGACCACACACGCTACGCTCCCAATACGAATTGGCAAATTTAGGCAAATCGTGTCCAGCGTTGTCTGATCAGTCTCAGACCAGTCTGGGAATCAGCATAGCTCCCTCTATACTGCTGAGGTAATGCTGGTACCCTCTAACCCTAGTATCCTGGCGCACCAAATAAAACTCGTGTGAAGCCTATGATGCAGGGAACCAGCATGTCGCAACTGACGGTGCTGCAATCAAATATGGCGGCACGTTTCAATCGGATGTTGCCTATTCTGGCAGTTTTATTTCTCCAACTTTTTTATACTGGATCTTCACATAAACTGAATGTTCCACGAATAATGTTACCGTACTACGCTGCTACAGCAATAAACTTCACACTTGAAGCTAGCGATGGCTGTTATAGATGGTATGAAAAGTCATGATGACAAACAAACAAACAACAAACAATGCGTGTCTGAGTGGGACCCTGTGTGTCAGCGCCGTTATATTAATATAAGCTAACTTCATTGTCATTGTTATTGTGTGTAGTCTATTATCATTATGTTACAGGGAGCTACGTTAGGAAAAACAAAATTGAACATTGAATGATGAAAGACACATGCGTTTAACTTTAAATGTTTAGGCCTAATCTCAAAATAATTTTATTTTCACACATTTAATTGTTTTGGTTTTTCCTGCCGAATTCGGCACCTGGGACTTGGCATCGTTATCAATGGGACTGGCTATTAGCACAGATAGCAGTACGATACTGCGAATTATTACAGTTTGTCTACTATTCGCAGTACGGTTCATAGCCAATCACAAATCAGTTGCCTGGAAAATACCTGGATGTCGTTTGGTCGTGACTCGTGGTGCTGAAGTATCGAGGAGCCAAAATTGATTCTTATGACTTTAAGAGCATGAAGAGGGGGTCTTAAATAGTAGTTTAGAACTTTACCCCCTCTCAACTTCTAACTAAAGACCACGCTAAAGACCCTGGCTTTTGGCGCCAAAATCGATTCTAACATTGACATACTATAACTTATAAGTCGGAAGAGGTAGGTTAGAAGACCTAACCTGGCTTTTGGCGCCAAAATCGATTCTATATAATGACATTTAAGAGGGGGTCTTTTTCAGTAGTTTATTATACCCCCTCTCAAACTACTAACCTATATACCCTGGCTTTTTGGTGCTAAATCGATTTTAATGGCATTTAAGAGGATAGTAGTTTACCCCCTCTCAATTACGTCACTTTTTTGGTGCCAAAATCGATTTTAATGACATTGATACTCAAAATAGACTTTTCCCTCATTTCATTATAAAAATATATACTTATTATGTATATCACATTTATAGTTTAAAAGTTACAATGCTTGATAAATTTGGCGCCAACAACGGTTGACACTTCCCTTAAAAGGGGACATAAAAACATTAAAAAGTCATTTTAAACTGTAACACTGTCGTACTGCGAATAAGCTGGCCAAACCTTATCCGCAGTATCGTACTGTGAATAAGCTGGCAAACCCTTCTTATCTGCAGTATCGTACTGTGAATAGACCCTTCCTTATCAAATTGTAATATACATGTAGCCTCAAATAGGCCTAATAAATGCATAGTTTTGGTGATCAAAATGGCGTTAAATTACTTTCAAAGCAATAAATCATGAAAATGGAACATTTCTCCTAATCACAATTTGTTTTATGACATTAAAATTAATTGAAATTGCCGCCTGCACTGGCTGACTGGCCCTGGTGATTGTCGCGGGGTTTTTACGCTCGGCTGCACGTGAACAGTAGGTTGGCTTTTACTATTTATTAGTTTTGTTTTTTTTATCGTTTATTGTTTATTTCTATCATAATTTTCACATTTCACATAATTTCATCATGTTTACATTGCATTTTCATTCATAATTTTCACATTTTATGTATAGCACATTTTCATATACAAGTACATTTTCATATGCTTTTCAGCATGTTTACATTTCATATCATGTATAGCATATTTTCATATACTAGTACATTTTCATATGCTTTTCAGCATGTTTACACAATTACATAACACATAACACATTTTCATGTGCTTTTCATGTTAACATTGAATATCATTACAATTTCTTTTCAGCATTTTTATATTTTTATATGCTTTTCGGCATGTTTACACATTTGTATATGCTTTTCAGCATGTTTACATTGCATGTCATGTTTAACACATTTTTATATGCTTTTCAGCATGTTTACACATTTTCATGCTTTTCAGCACTTTTACACAATTTCATTTCAATAACACATTTTCATGTGCTTTTCGTGTTTACATTGGATATCATTAGGTAACGGCATGTTTACATAATTTTCAACATTACATTATATACATTATGTATCCAGTTATTTGTATATAAACTCATATTTGATTTTATTATAAGTTTTACATCATGTTTATAATATTTAATTTTGAACCCCATTCATACAAATATCTTTGGTATGCCGGTATACATAGACAAACAAACAATAAACAATTACATTTTTAACATCGTTTTATAAATCTCTGATTTGCAGCTCAAACAATAATAAGCTGATTAGATGTGGGTGGTTCCCGTAACGGAACTTGCTGATAACTAATTTACCAACACTTATTATTTTATTTATAGAATTGTTTATGTCTTCATCTTCTTTATTATAACCAAATAATACATCTGTAACTGATACTTTAATTAAACTATTGTGTCGTTGCGATACAATATTGTTGACTTCAGTCCATACACTTTTTATTTTCTTACAATAATAAAAGAAATGTTCAATATAATCTATTTCATTACACACGTCACATATAGTATCATGCTCTTTACCTATTTATTAGTATTACGCAAGTACCCCCGTCGATTGGGAACCGTATCATAGATTCCCTACTCGGCTCATAATCCTCCGTGTCAGCATCCCAGGTCGTTGGATTTCTTTGTTCCTGAACGAAAATTTGACCTGTCTTTTGCTCGGAGGCAATATAGCAAACTCTAAACTCCTTGACTATGCGTTTCTCTTGTTAAAGTGTCGGGGGGGGGGGGCAATGGTTAGTTAGTTTTCTTGAGGAAAGATTATTTGTTTGATATTCAATATTTTATTTTCGGAGAAATATATGTGACAGAATGAGAATGTGTCTTCAACCCTAATTGTGTTCACTGTGTCTAATGTTATGTAGTGCCGCCAATGGCATGATTGTGGGATTTACCCCAGCCATGATGTTGCGACTTGCAAAAGGCAAGTTTTCTTCTCAAGTAATTTTCTAGGCCATGGAACATGCGCAATGAATGCAAAAAGGGAAAGTTACTTTCTGACGATTGTATCATCATATGATCATCTGTGATCGTTTATGGCAGGTATACTATTGTACTTTTAATTATCATTGATTATATTCAGAAAAATGACTGAATTGCCGAAATAAATGTTACACAAGAGCTGAATTCCTAAACCTAGTAGACCGGCACTGTTTGGGCCTTAGTAGTAATGCTATTTTCATATCAAACACTTCGTTGGTGGTTGAATTTGTAGGGTTATTTGCGAAAGGTTGTTCATAATTTCAGCGCAGATTTTATCTTAATGTGCAACTTTTTGGTTTGACATACCCACAAATGTTATATATTTCAGTGAATTTAGTCTACCGTAAAAGGCAGAACCTTTGTGCTCTCGTGTGACGGCCTAGGCTATACTACCGTCTACCGAACTAAAAATATAAGCCTTATTTGATTAATAAAAAAATTGCTCCTAGTAGACTAAAAGTAGCTCCCGGTTTTCAACAAATCCCCATGATCTTGGCGCTACTTTGATAAAAATAGCTCCCGGTAAAAAGCCTGTTATCTTGAGCCTTTATTGTGACGCTATGATCAACAATTATTTGTTTTGATTATGATAAGTTCATTTGGAATTTTGCTTTGTGATGTTCGTGGATCAAAATGTAAGTTTTTTCGATTTTTATTTTGAGAACCTACTTACATGGATGAGATAAGAAAATAAATAAATTGTTAATAATTTCGTCCCAGGGTTCACCCTTTAGCGGGCAAAATGTCTGTGGTGATAACAAAATCACAAATGTTTTATCTATAATTTCTTTGTGATTAAGGCGTTCATCCAGACCTGAGGTAGCGTCTGTACAGCCCATGGATAGTGCAGCTGGTTGTTCCCACCGTGCTCAGGTTACAGGTTTATCTACGCATCCATCACAGGTCACCAGTGTAGTATTTGCAGAAGAGGAGGGTGAGTATTACATTTTTTCCCTTCCTCAAAGCATACATTAAAATGCCAATTGGGAATTTTAGACATCAATGATCAACCCATACATGGAGAACATAGGTCTGAATATTCATAGAAGAAGTTTGTAAAGCTTAAATTGTGGGGTGTAATCCCCGCGTCGAGACATCATGATAAAACATGCATCCCTGAAAAATGATGTGGAAAAGGCTGTGTATGTGCGTAAATTTGTCACAAGTACGCACGGCTATAAGTATGCACGGTTATGTGAGATGTTAACAAAATATTTTGGCTTCACTGCATGCAGCAAATATGCGGGGAGTTGCCTATCTAGCGCCAAACGATATCTATGGCTGAAAACATAAACAGTGCCCTCTAGCAGGCTCCGATAAATTTAAAAAACTTGCCCGATTGGGCAAGGCTAGGTCAACTTTTTTTCACCTTTCCCGAAGCCCGAGAAAATGACGTCATGCTAGTAATTCAATACCGCAGGTTTTGACTCAAAATTTCCCGAGATCTTGCGAAATCGTCACTCATCGGTAAAGGCGCGGTTCAAAACATGCATTAAGCCTATGATCACCAAAATTGCGGTCTCTGATAGCGAGGTTCTTTTTTTATGAATGAAAAGACACGAGTGGCATTGTTATATTTATTAAATAATAATGGAAGGTAATTAAAGAGGGAATATGGGTAGGCCTAGTGTTTCATTATATTTACAAAGGTAAAAACTCACTACAAACTTAGGATATTATTGCCAAATTGGTGACTTTATTATGATTTCTTGTGGGCATTTTGTATTGCCCGATCGGGCAGCATGTCCTGTGGTTCAGGTAGCCCGAAAACAAATCTGATTGCCCTGGGCTATCGGACAGGCGTATCTACAACCCTGGTGATGTAATAATTGATTTCAAGTTATGCATGTATTTGTACCATCAGGTAGTGGTCAAATATAATTTGTTGTGACGTATTAATTGATTTCAACCTATGCATGCATGTACTTGTACCTTCAGGTAGTGGTCAAATAATTCGCTGTGATGTAATAATTGATATCATCGAGATCATAGACATCATTACTACAACCAGAGTACTTTATCTCGGGGATTCCCCAGAGGAGTTTGAACTGCGGGCATTAGATGATGAAGGTAAGTAGATATCTTGCAACAACATTTCTATAACTATAGCAGGGATGTGATTTCTCTGGAATTTTGGCCTAAAAGAAATTCTGGAAATTGTGTTTCGTTTTTGTGACGTTTCTTTGTTTTCTTTACAAAATAGGTAATAGATTGCATTTTAAGCATGATATAACTTCTGGTATGTGAATTTTGCTACCAGAAAAGTGATTCTTGGCATCGTTATCAAAATTCAAAATTAAATAGTAATGCGGGCCCCTGGAACCCCGGCCATGAGGTCTGGATCGTCAGGATTTTGTCTTGAAACCTCAATCACACCCCTGCTATATAGCCATATATCAGAATTCTTTTTGCCATAACATCATGATCATGAGACGTAAGCATGATGTTCAATGCGCACTGCATCCCCATGGGATTCATTTGCGTTATATTTTGGCGGCATTCATGCACACGTTTTAAAACGGTCCAAGGCATTGTGATTCGAACTACAGTATATGAGGGTCGTCTAAACCCCCAAATTACCATCATTTTTTGCTTATGAATGTTGTTGGTAAATCTCCCTTTCAAGCAATATGTATCCCTGACATTTTCATGACGCCTTTGCAACAAAAGTGCCCGTTCTTTCTATCTACAACCCATGCCATGTCTCTATTACATGTCATATTCGTTTGACCAGGTGTGTGCATTTAATCTAAGCATGGATGTAAACATACCAAACATTGATGTCTGTCAATATCAAGCCTCCAATGATGGGCAATACACTTGAAAGGATGTTGCACCATTGCACACGTTCATAAACTGACTGACCAGGATTTTGTTGCATTTGAAATCACTCAACATGCCGCCCCAACTTTGAAAAATGCTTGCTTACTTGCTTAACTTGGGTGGTGTCCTCAATTTACGATGGCTCTCCACACCTTTTGTTCCTTTGTTGATGTCTTCATTGCTGTCTTGAAAAATGCACTTTAATAGAAAAAAAGGAACAAAATGCACTGTAGATTTTTCAAAAATGGTTAACCAGACAATACCAAAAGAATCAAGACAAGAATACTTTTACATTGTCTATTTTGTCTTCACATTTATTTACAGGTAATACTTTCAGTACTTTGGAGGGTCTTGAATTTGAATGGACCTTGATATCAGACAATGATGGGGATATGGTAGTTGATGCAAAGACAATCCTCAGGTAAGAACAGGATGAAACTGGCCATTTGCGTGAACTTTTTGTGTTCATTTCAACTGGGTTTTTTTGGGGTGAAATTTGTGATTTTATGTTCCTCTAATAGACGTTAATCCATAACTTTAACCACCAAGGTAGGTTTTTATGGAATAATGGGGGTATGATGGGTAAAAGGCCACTCTATTCATGATCCTTACTGCCACCTAAACCCCCCATTGTTCAGAAATAGAGGATCTGTGGCATTTTTTTGCTAATGGTGAACATCTACCATTACTCTGTTGTTTAAAAAGTGGTAACTACATGTAGAGGTCACAAAATACTTGTTACTTCAAACAGGTTATTAACCCAAACCCCTTAGTACTTCTAAGCCTATCTCCAAGCGCATATGTGACCCGTCACATCAAAATGGACATGTTGGGCGCCCAAGTAAATTTTGAGTTATTGGTATGACTTGAAAGAGCAAATGCTAAGCTTCAAAATTATACCATGTTGAAGTTAATCAGACTTTGTAATCACAAGATATGATTTTAAGAAGCATATTTGTTTCTATTATTTTCTTTATATTTCATCAAATATATTGGCCTCTATCTCAAAACTGTGTTTGCCGACAAAATGTCCTTTTTGACGCGACTGGTCACATATGTGGACGGTTTTTGATGACGTAATCAACCGAGCCCATATAGTGAGAGCAGTATACTGCGCAAATGATTAGCTGATGGTCGCGGCTTAGTGGGTGGGATGACGTGCAGAGGGTCCCCGGATCAATTCCCTGGGATTTTATTGGAGTTTTATCTTCCAAAATTGTGGTCCCGGTTAAAAACCCAGTTATGGGATTATGGTTATGTTATCCAAACCATAACCCTAACCCCGCTGAGTACTAAAAATTATTACCCCGCTGAGTACTAAAAATGATTACTTCTAAGCCTATCTCCAAGCGCATATGTGGACGGTTTTTGATGACATAATCAACCGAGCACATATAGTGAGCACGGTATACTGCGCGAACGAGTAGCTGAGGGCCGTGAGTGGGTCGACGTGCAGAAGGTCCCCAAATCGATTCCAGGTCGGTTCCTGGCGATTTAATTGCCGTTTTCTCGGTTAAAAACCCGGATAGGTTTATGGTGTCGAAAAAGGTTCATGTTCTGAGATCACCTATAGATAGTTCAATCAGTTCAAAATTGGCACAAAATATGATGATTTTATCTCTCTGCACACAAATATAATCCAAGCGTACGCACACAATTTTGGCCAAACACATACATCACACATTTGATAAACAGCGCGTTTGTTGCATTCATGTGTGCCAACATCCTCCTGTATTCATTTGCTGCTGTAAGGGGATCGCCAATTTGGAGTTTATCAAACTCTACTATGTCATTTTTAAATTTCTTTCTAAATCAACAGGATAGTGACATTTGATGACATGCCCTATACTTCAAGACAATACATTACCTCATTTGAAAGTAGTGGTAAACAAGGAGATAGGATCCTTGTAGAAGGTATTCGAGCAGGATCAGCCAAGGTGTCTGCAAGAATTGTATCACCAGGATTTAAGGTAATAATATATAAATATAGGCTAGAGATAGAATGATCGTATTTTTTAACCCACTGTATGGCAGCCATTTTTTATTTGGGCCCTCATAGATTCTGCCCGGACTTTTGCAAGGGACTTGTCGGCTAAATTTGTTAAATCACCTTGCTAGAAGACAAATCCACTGAGAAATGAACCTTTGTTCTTATGGTGACTGGATCACTTGAGATGACCCTACTGGTCAGCAGATTGCAGGTAGACAGCATGCTCTGTATACTGAACAGGCACTGACTGATGCTTTGGTTAAAAAGTGAAGGAACATTCTTCAGGGGTCACTAGAGGTCAATGCAGTATACATTGTATAAGACAAAACATTAAGACATGCTCTGATATCATCCAGACTTATTTCAACATATCAAGGGCTCAGAACACATGTCCTTATTCATTTTGACCATTTTGAGAAAAAGACTATTGAAGATTTTTAAACACATTGGGGAGATGGAGATGGGGCCTTGTGATTCTGGCTATAACTTGAAGGGGTTATGTTATGGAGATAAGGCTGTGTGTTACTGGAAAGAGAATTTCTTCCTGAACATTTTGATACCAAAATCCATTTTTGAAAAAATGGAGATGATGCCTTGTGTTTCTGAGCCTTCGATATTTTCTTCGATAACACAAGGATAAAGGTCAATCATCACTTCCGGGTCAAACATCAGGAAGGGGTCACTATCAGATCAGTTAATAAAATGTAATCAAGACGTTTCTGTTACCTATTGCTATGAGGTCAAAGATCAACAGGGCTCAACAAAGATCGTGTTCTGTGACCACAGCTCTGTCTAGTTTTCTTTTCTTCAATTGCTTGTTTTCCCCCTAACCTGTTTGTGCGCCAGTTAGGAGACATAGGTGTTTGAACATATATACTGTAAACGTGGACATTTTCGCGCTACATTAATTGTCGCGCTCCAAGCATCTACAGCAAAAATCAAAACACACAACCTTTTTTTATTTGTGTATATAAAAGTCTATGTAATGAACTTTCAAATCGTGAATTTAAAAACAAGCGAAATGGCTGAAAGTTGGCAAACTATTAATCCCGCAAAAAATTACCACTTTTACAGTAGTATAAAACTAATGATTATAGGATTCATAATTGCTTGCTCTTAAATCTTATTTAGCACTGTACTATCTGTGTATTTTTATTCAGGATGTAAAACCAAGCATTATCCGTCTGATAGTGATTGATCACTTAATGCTGAACCCATCCATGGACATCTATATATTGGTACATGCTCAGGTCAAATATCAGGTTGAAAAGATGAGGCAAGGAAAGATTACAGGTAAGTAAACCCAATAAATAGGTTAAATTACAGTCTCTGTACTTTTGCAAATAGGGATTATACTGACATAGCAGTTTCAGTCAGTTTCAGTTTTATTTACCAATAATACATACACAATAAATAATTTTAAGTAAATACATTGGTGGGCTGACCAAAATCAGAGCAGAGCTTGCAAATATATTTGGCCACCCTTAATAAATCATTTAAACGTAATAAATTTGAATACATGTTGTCAGAGGCATGGTCATTTCTGTATACTGATGATGTACACATTACGAAATACAAATATTATTATAATATTACTACATACGGTGAGTTATAACATTAATAGTGGATAATCAAAAACAAACAAAAAAGACAAACAAAAAGTGACAATGAAATATGAAATGAATGAATTGAATTGAATTCGCTGGCGATGTGACTGTATGGCAATTTGGTACCACGCGCGATAATGATGCTACAAGGTCGAATGGGTTCTGGACTGAAGTGTACTAAAGATTTGTACTAATCGTATTATACACATACACACATCGCCAGGGAAATGGCTGCACAAAATTTATAATTAAATATGGTGGTTGAAACATCATTCATAATATGATAAAAGATAACCCTTGTATGTTTTTTTAAAACAATTTACGGATTTACATTTCTGAATGTCAGCATCAATGCCATTCCACTCCAGAGGCCCTTGTCTTCTAATGGTGTATCTAGCGAGATCGGTATTGAAATGATGAGGTATATAAAAGTTTGAAGATCTGGTTCCATAGGAGTGGATGGCAGTTGATTTCTTGAACAGGGAGCATATTGTTTGTAAATTTATACATAAATATAGCCTTTTGAAGTCGATGAACATCGTAAATCGTGAGGGTCTTTAAGTTAGCAAACAGAGGGGCAGAATGTGCTAAATAATGTGAGTTTGAACAAAGACGAATGATTTTCTTTTGTTTAACATGAATTGAATTACAATTATTGGAATCAGCCCAAACAATATTACAATACTGGATATGGCTTAAAGGCAAGTGAGTTTTAAACTTTCTTTTCAGAAGTAGAGTTATGTCCTCTTTTGATATTTTTCCATATACCCCACGGTTGGTTGATTTAAATCAAATGATTTTTGATAGTAAATTAACTGGTAATTTTAAGTGAATTTCTTTCTTAAACTGACTTTACTTTGAAATGCTCCAAATTTTACTTTAAATTTAAAAAAAAGTTTAAAAACCTTACAAAAACTCTATGTGAAAATATTCAGTCAATCGCATTTACCGTTTTGTCATCAGTGAACCTTTTACTGCGGTAGTCAATTTGCATGCTTGTCCGCAAGTCACTCACAGTGACACTGCATACATTCCATTTTCAAATTTGCCTATTGTTAGCAATGGTACGAGGGTAGCCGCAACAGAACACACAGGCGAAACCCTAACAGAATCCCAAAGAGACACAAGAGAGAAGTGATCAAATGTAAAAGTAGCATAGGTGTGAGATCACTAGCCCAACTGTAATGGTGGGGGAACAATAACAATTACAAAAGACACCAAAAGGAAAGGAAAATATGGAATAGAAAAAGAAAAACATACTATGTTTCGTACTATGTTTATGTTGCCTTTTTAAAGTAGATGACATGGTTTTGAAAACGAGATAGCTTTTTTCCATACTACTTAACACGAAATGTTTGTGTGTTTTTTGTCTTACAGTTGTGCCTATGCCTTCAAGTCAGTACCGTCTTGTGGTACAAAGCACAGCTACTGCTACATTGAATGAGGAGACATCTATGGTTACTGGGGTTAAACTTGGTAGCACAGAGGTTAAACTTACAGACAGGAGTATCCTTTAATTTGGTACTATTAGGCGACATAACTATTAGGTATGAGTTATCCCGTGTTTTTTCTCTTACGTGACACGGGTCATTCTATACGTGCGTGTCACGGGTACCCGTATCCCGTAAGTCTCACTCTCCGTGAATTCCCAAACCCAACCCACAGTAGAGCCCAAGCCCCGTAATAACCGGCATAGTGCATACCACCACGCAGCGTTCGATTTAACCAATGTAGCATCACGAAATTCGACACACTTTTGAACACTAATGCACAAATATGTAGCAAAAAGAGCTACGCAAAAAGATTCCCTACTTGATCTCTGATCACGTACCATCAAAGCCAAATCTAAAGATTGAGTGTCATCTTCAAATAACTAAAACAAAGTATGGTAAATCCTTAAATATCGGCGGTTCATATTCACTTTCGTCCAGAGTTAAAAATCCCATTGCTTTACACGTAGTTGCGCAGAATTTTTTCTGTCGGTTTAAAATGTGTACAAAATGGCGGCTTTCTGCGCAATTCGGAGAATTTATCAATTATAATCATGACGTCACTTTTAAATTAATGCTAGTCTTGTTCTCATGCCGCTGAGTGTTACGAAAAGGAGCAATAAAAATGATTGGGAATAAGACTAGCTGTAATAATGGCGCTTTAGTATCACTCGCGAGCGATCGAAGTGCCTGGTAAACTCCATATTATTATATTAATTAGCAGTAATAAGGGACGGAATCATTGTTTTTTATTTGAACTTTCATGCACATAGTCTAAATAAATGGCTAATAATCCATTAGTTTCCTTGTATTTCCTTGTGTTTTATTACGAAAATGTGTTAGTTCAAATTGTAAAATCTAGTTCGTGTTTTCGTATACAGTGTTTTGCTTACGGGCCACGGGTCATACGTGCGTGACACGGTCGAACCGTGTCCCGCTCGCATGCCTAATAACTATGTTATTGAATGTTGAATTGTTGCGATATTGGCCGTACTTGTGACATGTCAATATACCCACATTCGCGTGCGGATTATGTCAGTATAACCTAAATATAATCAATAATTGGATTTTCAATGTGACATTTTGTCCAATAATTGCTATAGTTTTTAGCATTTCTATGAAGTAAAATTGTATGTGCCGAATTCCATTGGAGACAGGGTGACAAATTGATTGCTGATACAAATAGTCTTGTCTATAAAGAGTGTATCAGAATTAACTGTACCGAAGCAATATGATTTATTACGGTATGAATTCGATAGATATTGTTCAAACCGTTTTCACATATATCTTTCGCAAACGCCCAGCTTTCATAAGAATTTTAGATTTTGAAAATCGGACATTTATGTTTGATATTACAGACTTTCTGGTAAAGATGGTAGATGTCAAATTTGGTCGAAATGATCAATTTAAATAATAAAAGTAGTTGACATAAAATACGCGTGAGAAGAAACCATGCGTTAAATCAGATTTGCTGGTTGCTTTTCAAGGTCCATGAATTCTTTGAGCTAACAAATTGAAAACATGTTTTTCATCGATTTTTAATTAAGTCTTGCCACACGAGAACAAAAAGAAATTTCTCAATGAAATTAACATATATTGTAGGAAACATGTTCACCTTTATATTGCAGGTGTTCAAATTAAAAATAATCATTTAGTATTTTTATGTATTTTAGAAACGCGGTATAGTTCACCCAGTAGTTGACAGGATAACAAGAAAATTATTTTGGCTTTGAGAAGTAGGGTTAGAATTTTATGTAGAGCTGAGGGACTTCATGTAGAGCTGAGGGACTCCATGTAGATTCCCGCAACATATTTATGGGAATCTTATGATAATCTTCCATATAATTTGTGTATAAACTTAACAGGTTTGCGAGAGTCTACTTGGATTCCTGCACATTTGTTTAGGAGAATCTTTGCAAGAATGGATTGTCGCCATCATTTCTAGCCTTAAGAAGTATCAAATAGTTAGGCTTGCTACAGCGATTCATGGTTGTAAGAAACCTAAGTACTATTGTTTAAACATCTGGTTTGTTGTTCAACTCCCTTAATTGATTGCTGTAGATATTCGAGATGATGTATTCAGTCTTCCCACAGCAGGTATCCATGTTATTGAGCCAAAGTATCTAGGTAAGTAACTCTAATACTGTGTTTGCATCAAATAATTTTGCCTTTAAGGCCCCCAAAAACCCTGTTCTACGGGCCCTACCGATCAATTGTTTTGTCTGGAAATTTTGTGTGTGAAAAATTTAAGGAAAATTTACATATTTATTTATAATTTTTGTGTGAACATTTTGAAAACTGTTGAAAATAAAAATTAACCCAAAATTCCAGAAATGTTGGTAAAAAAACCCCAAAATCTAAAATGCCAGAGCAACCGAGCGACCCTACCTGAGAGGTTTGTTTTCCCCTAGAACAGGGGTTTTTCCCCATGGCCTAAATATAGAATTAAAGACCCTACCTGAGAGGTCCATTTGCCTGTAGAACAGGTATTTTTTCTGTGGCTTAAACATAGAATTAAAAAATAAATGGGATGGAAAAAGAATATAAACTACGCAGGCATAGGATCGCATTATGAAAAATCATGGTAAATTTTGTATTATTTCTGTATGATATTGATGATAATATTTTCACCAGTGAATATCAGAGCCTCTGTTGAAACACGCTCATAGAGAACAAAAATCACCAAATTTGTTTAATATCACAAATACATTTTAGTGACTAGTTAGCGGTACAATAAAATATTGTGATTATTTTGATGAAAGCAAAAAATGATCCTATTGTGCTTGGCAATGGTGGTCTTTACATGGTAGCCTGAAATATCTTAATCACATTTTAGTTTGAGTAACAACATTTTACTTGCTATATAAATTCACAACTTGTGCTTTACACGCTCGCATGTGTTATACAACGCCAAATCGTGACTCCGCTTGATCCATGTTTTTGCCATACTTTTTTGACACTTCGCGCACGATGCGGTCCCACATTCTTTCAGTTACTGTTCCGATTCAGTCGAAGGCCATCATCTGAAGAGTGCAGCATGGACTTGGTCCATGCAGTACGAAACTAATTAGTAATGACAATGCCTATTGCCTAAAGGTTGTCTCATCATTCATAAATTCACAATAAGATAATTGTGATGATAAATTCACTATAGAAACCCTTTTCTCTCCCCCTCTCTACATCATATGTCAGCAAGTCGAGGGTTGGCAATCAGAAAGACTTACTCAAAAAAGGACATGAGAAAATTTAGTTATAATATATTGTATTTCATTGAGTTGTGTGTAAAAATAAACAGTGCTTTTAAACCCAAATGGCTATTTGTCAGTATTGGGTAAGTCTAGAATCTTTGGACAACAATGAATTAGATGGTACCAATATCTCAAAATGACCAAAAAGTGAGTTACATCTTACTGGTTGTCAACTCTTCAAGTGTATTTTCATGCCTGTTTTCCATCAGTATATTTTACTACGTGTTCTGGAAATATGATTTTGAAGATGCAATTATGTCTCTTTTATTACAGGTTTTGTAATATTCCCTGGTAAGAACTGGGTGTTGCAAACTGGTAAATTGTATGAGATTCAAATCGAGATATTTGACAGAGACAGCCATAAGATGTTTCCTGCTGATATACCAGTAAGTATTGTGTGTGTATGGGAATGACTCTCTAGACCCATATACATTAGTAGACTTGGTCCCCGCATCCCTCTATTTGGCTGCCATCTTTAAAGATGGTCGACCAAATCGAGGGACTGGGGAAAAAACTTGGCAAAAAGTAAACAAGAAGTATCATGGAAAGTCACAACACTTCCGGTCACTTCTAACTTAACTGCCCATGAGCAAGTTTGCCTGACAACAACTCCAAAGCACCTGATTGGTCAAGTTGTAGTGTGCTTAATGATCATCATCACTCTGCGCTGTGGGAGGTAAGTCAGCACGTGATGTCACATGATGCACAACACCGCACAACACCGTGTGGCGTGATGGTGCATGAATAAGCTCATGTTTATTTACAAGTTTATCAGCGCACACTTTTGGAACAGAATTCTTTTTCAGTCTTCACTTATGAGCACCCTCGCAGGGGCCGTGTGTAAATTGTGAAGTTGGGAAGGATTCAGTATAATACATCAGTAGAGGTTTAATAATACTGCAGTGGCATAGCCAGAGGGGAGACCCCTCAATATTTGAGCTTGTTGGTCATTGTCGGTTGACATTGGTATAGACTATGTCACCTCATTGTTGAGGTGCCCAGTTCCATTCCATGCATGCATGAGGGAATATGTATTGACTGGTTTGTAAAGTGTATGGTTTATATTATAATGACACCCCTTCGAACTGGCAAGCAATGCGCACACATACTGGCAGGCACTTGCCTGCTGTGAAGTTACAGGTGACATGGTCTATAGTCGGTCCATTTGACAAGGCTCAAGGAATTTCTTTTTTATTGTTTTTGAATCTTTTATTCATTTGTTGTAAAGTGCTTTGAGTTTAGATCTCACTAAAGTAAAGCTCTCTATAAATGTGTGTTATTATTATTATTATTATTAATTGCACTATTATACAAGGCTCAGGAATTTCATTTATCTGTACTATTGTATGCAATGCAGAAGTATTGGTTCAGAATTAGATAATAAAATAAAATAATCTTGAGCCCAATCAATCATTTCGCAATAAATGTTCACAAAAAACAAACAAAAAACAAAACTAAAACCTTTTTTTTGTCGTCATGTATGGCGGCCGGCTGTGGAGACCATACACGACCCCAATCTGGTACAGCCTATACATTGAGACCGATGTATTTAGCCTATACATTGAGACCAATGTGTATAACGTAACAGCTACAAACTATATTTTATTCTCTAAATGTCTATTGAAAATAGTGGAAAATTGTCACATTGACTGAATATAACTACTAAGTTGTTCTCTTATTCTGCATGCGATTTAGTTACGATGGTAATTCATTGCCATTTTTTCTTTATAGAATATTCGCATCGATACCATATTTCAAGACACCTACTTTGAGGTAATAGAGTCAACAATCAATGGATCTCACCATTATGTTAGGACTAAACAGGCTGGTATTACAGAGATAAATGCTGCATTGGTTGCTGTTGTAAGACCAGTAAGTATAATAAAGAAGCAATGGTAAAAGAAATAGGCTGGGGCAGTTCATTTTGGGTTGCAAATTTCTCGTCAGTGCAATTTCATATTTATAGTGCTCGCTCTTTGTATCTGGGATTTTTATATTTCTATAATAACTAATTGTGTTTTTGTCATATATTAATTTATTTTAATTAGTTTGTATGCATTTGTAATTTAAAATCTCTATATTATATTTTTGTAAGGCGCCTTGTGGGTGAATTTTCGTGTAAAATCACATTGAATACATCTGTGTAAAATCACATAATTGACTGATTATTTGTGTAAAATCACATAATTTAATAAATCTTTGTGTAAAATCACATGATTGAAGGATTCTTTGTGTTAAATCACATTGAATGAATCTTTCTGTAAAATCATATAATTGAATGAATCTTCCTGAAAAATAAGTCATAATTTGCTATGACGCATCATGACTATTCATAATACAGTACACATAATGCCTTATAATTACAATTATTTTATGTTTTGTTCCTCATCAGGATGGAGTTCGTGAACAGTTAGTCATCCCAATCAAAGAGACGCAGGAGGCTGAGATATATGACCCGGTCATTGTGCGTCCAGAAGTCCTGGCCTTTCCATATCAACCTGCTAAACCAGTCATTTATCAATACACACTAAGGGTAGGTAAAATTACTGTTAAAGTAGAAATGTTTGTGCTTCATTTATATTCGCGCTCTAAGCAGATACTGTGAAAATAATAACACACAAATATATTACTTTTGCGTATAAGACTATGTGACGGAGCTACAAATCGCAAATTGAGAAACATGTAAAGCAGTTGAAAATAAGCACGAAAATTAAGTGCGGAAATTAATTAAGACTACAGTAGGTAGAATTAGACAATGTAGTGATAATCCATAGTACAAGGGTCAGACAATATGTAAGGAAAGTGATCTTGTTATGTAGGGTTGCAAATGGGTGGAAAGTTCCTGGGAATTTTGGCCTTATCTGATTGGGACATATTTTATTAAAGCCCGTATTGAAGTTCAAACCAAAGCAAGTTGAAACCAAAATTCAATATAAAGTGATAAACAGTTGCAAGTTGCATAGTGTTTATTTAACAATTGAAACTGCAAGTTTTATTATCTCAGAGTCTGTGGTTATTGTTTATAGGTGCAACCAGTGAAAATCACAGTGGGTGGTTTGCAAAATTAACAAACCAAATTTAAATTTAAATGTTAACATTTTCGATTTAGATTGTTTTAAAAGTTCCCAAAAGTTACCCAAAATTCCCAGTGGAAAACTGCCGCTGTGAAAACTCCTGGGGTATTTGCAACCCTATTGTTATGAGATGATATGAGTGATTCTAATTAGAGACAGTGTAATAATTATGCATTTTTATGACCAAGGTCATATCAGGTCAAGTTCTTAGATATGCTTGTGAGTTTTTGATAAGTCCAAATGGAACTGAATGTGGGTTAAAGATATAAGATGAGAATCGTCCTATGTTAATGAAGTCAAAGATCATCTCAGGTCGCAAAATTGCAAAATCATTGAAAATAACTGCCCCTCATCTCTATTCATGGTGGTGCATTGTTTTCTTATTTCTATGTCCTCCTGTACCCATCTGTTGTACTTGTATGTCTATTTGCCTATAATCTTTGCCACATCCCAGTTGATGACATGGTTCTGGTCGACTTCAGACTAGATATATAATAACTTTACGTCACAGTTAATCTAACTGTTCTGATGAACATCTTTAACAATTGCTACTCCATATTTACATATATTAATCAATGTCATTACAGGCAACTGGTGGTACAGGCAGCTATGTATGGACTTCCTCCACACGTAATGTAGCAACAGTTAATGTGCATGGCACAGTATCTACAGCAAATCAGATAGGAATGACTAATGTTACAGCAGCTGATAACCGCAATCCAGCTCACTTTGGTCTCAGTAAAGTAAGTAGAAGATTAAATTGATAAATTAGATTAGACTAATACTGGATATTACCTGTTAAAGCTGCTACGTTACGTGTGAAACTATCTCAAGTAATTGACCCGCTGATGATGATGGGTCATGTGAGTGATAGATGAAGATGGCTTGGAAATCGTCATCCTGTTCATCCAGGCTTTGAGGAATTGCTTAGTCCCTCCAATATAGGACTGGACAGATCAAGTATTTGCGCATTTGCACAAACTAACTAAGGCGCAAGTAATGTTGCAGGTCTGTCTGAAACAGGGCTCAAAATACACGGGGGCGAAGGGCGATTAGCCCCTAGTTTTCACAAAATAGCCCCCTGAAAAAATGTTGGTCTATGGTAAAATGTACAATTGGGGCAATTTTGGGCATAATTTGCTCAAAACAGCCCTCATAGCCCCAAAAGTATTTTAACCCATGGTCTGAAAGACTCACGAACACATTCAAAACCTTTGGTGTGGCCACCTCATACAAGCCGAATAACTCCCTACGAGGCAAACTTTTACAAGACAAAGACAGACAACCTAAAGAAAAACGCTCCAACGTAGTATAACATGCGCAAAAACTGGCTGTTTCTAGTCCTATATTGGAGAAACTATGCATCCCTCAAAGACCATAATTCTCCCCTGATTGTTTTGATTCCCCAAAACACGCCCAGGGAGTTAGAGTTAAAACAGGATATAGTACCACTATAATAGAACCAAACAATTCTTAATCAATTCACCACATATGTGAGCCTGCTGTGCGTGTACCAGGCATGAACAAAATGAACCAAAAACCTGTGTCCACTTGACTGCACTGTCCTTGTGTATGTTTCTGAGGGGCATGTTTGTTGATCGAGAATTGTATGTTTTAATTATAGCTGAAAATGTTTCCATTCCTATATGTGATACATTTTGTCTATTTCTGCAGGTATATGTGCTGCCGCCTTCTGACATAGCCTTCTTAGATTCACAAGTAGAGGCTTTAGTAGGGGATGTACTTCACCTACCACTAGCTGCATATGCTTTTCTTCCGAAATGTAAGTAAGGTCACTGGGTGAAAAACCCTGTTCTACGGGCCCGACCGACCCCTTTATTTTCTTTTTCTTTTTTTAATTTTATAAAAATTGCTGGAAATTGCTAGTGTCCCTTTTTTAGCCGATTCTTTGCGCCAGTTTGGGGGATGCTACGTCATCCCCCCCCCCCCACCCCATTTCACATTTTTCTGATTCAATGGCACCGCTCCTCCTGCTCCGTTTCTGACTCCGCTGCAATTTTCAAAAGTTGACAGCCGACGGACCCTACCTGTGGTCATTTAAAACATCACAACTTCAAAACTATCCACCTGATTGTTATGGATGAGATATCAAACTACGGAGAAGAAATGTGCTCATTTAATGTACATCTCAGATTTTGGAACACTGATTATTGATTTTGGATTAGCCCACATCAAAGCACCTGGTCTGGAACTGTTTGTTTTATATATAATTGTCTGACAGAAACTATGAACCCTTTGTCGAGGCAAATTCACTCTTAATGTGGTTATGTGGTAAGAAAACATTTGTGATCATTGTGTAATTGTAATTTGTAATAAGATATGTTTTGTGTTTCTTAATAATACAGCTAGGAACAAGATTGCCTACACTGACTGTCGAGAAATGCCTCTCAGGATAGAAGTAGCAGACTCGCTGATTTATGAGCAAGTGGGAGGTAGGCTATGGTTATGGTATATCAATACAGATAAACAAATTAAATGAGAAAACTTAGAAATTTAAATATTGATAAATTGCTACGCCAATTTAAAGTTTATATTATGAGTGAGAATATGCGAGTTTGATGATTGGTCGATAAGTGTGTTTTTGTGTGTGTCATGCTGCCATTTGATTTCACATTTTGCCTGTATTTTTTATATTGGTATAATTCATCCACAATTTAAAACCAATCAAATACATAAGAAAATAAAATAAAATAAGAGACAAATGAGAAGTTGATAATATATCTGTGATGGTTATGCTTATTATTCTGTGTACAGGATCTTCCGAGTCTGTAGAGGGAGCTTGTATGATGATCCATATCAAAGCATTAAACGCTGGACACACACAGCTGACAGTATACTACGAAGATGGACCAGATAGATTGCAAGCAGCTATTACAGTGGCTGCTTATGTAGCCCTTAAGGTATCATCATCAATTTGACGCTACTCGTGTCTTTCATTCTTTAGGGACACGAGGCGTTGTGTCTATTGTTATTTCAGTGCCTTCACACGCCGCTGCCACTCAGTTCGGTTTTGGGCGGCATCAACGGCGGCATTAGGTTGTAAGCCTATGGCGCTCAAGTCCTCTTGGAGCTGCGCTTGATATGTACGGCGTAGTGCGCCACCGAGGCGGTACGGTTCAGTTGCCTGGTTTTTGGGGTGCAGGAACACGGCGAGTGGCAGTTCTGGTCTCCGGAGGGCATGGCCCACCAGACGAAGTCTATTACGGGTCAGTGTCAGAGTCGCGGGCTCAATCAGTGCGCGGGCATACAGGTTGTCATTTGAGAGCCGCTCCGGGTAGTGCACGCCAAGACAGTAGCGCATCAGGGCACGATGAGATGCATCAATGCGACTGCCCAATGTTTCTGTAATTGCCAAAGCTTCACAACTGTACAAGAGGACAGATTCCACCTTAAGGTAGACAGATATTAGAAAGACATTTGAAATCTTTGGTATATTTTAGGCAAATATATTCTTGTTGATAAATTGGTATTAAAAGTGGATGACCCAATCAAATAAGAGATTTTGTTTCAGTAGAAAGCACCTATTTTTCTCATTACCTCTGCAAAATGTTAAGCCTGAGAGATGCTTCCTTTCGATGCTCCGGTATAATTAAAACAATTGGGGAATTGTCTCCCAAAAGGCGTTCCATTGTACATGTGCATGTGTGCTATTCAATGGACACATTTGAATTGTATTTTGGTTTTTTATCATACAAAAATCACAAGACAAATCTAACTCCAATTTTGGAATATGGATGTATACGATACCATGTGATGCCAAAACCAAGTCAACTACGTTTAATAGCTAGTTTTGTTGTTGGAGCTCTGGAGAATGGGCCTTTTTTTACAACCAAAATATTAAGAGCTATTACATTGGTAAACATTTGGTTTTTAAGTGTTCCTCTATAAGGCCAACATTTTTGTTGTTGTGTTGTCCTCAAGTGCTAAAAATCTTGAGGTTGGGTCATCGATTTTCTTTCTCCCCTTTTTTTTGCTGAAAAATATTACTGACTGTCGTGGGTCATGTCAAGACAAAATTGGTAAATGTCACTTTTACTCAATGTTTCTTGTGTGATATTAGTTTTTAAAACTATTTATTTAAGCAAACTTATTAATTTCAAGCAAGCAGTAAGTAGTAATATTTTGACAATTTTGGTAAAATTGAATCTTTAAATGTGTTATAGCACAAGTCTCATACTTTTGATATGTATACAATATAGGTCTGGCAATATGAAAACCTGAAAATTAAACAACAATATCTATATTTATAGGAAATACATGAACATTTGCGAAAACATTTCAAACACATGATTTTACCTATACTTTTGCAACCATGTAAGATAAAAGTACATTGATTTCAAATAAGGTTTACAATGGATATGGCCGATAATTCTGTAGTGATGAAGAAGATTAGGGTTATGGGATAGCAATTCACTGAGTAACTTGAATTTATCTAGCCTGTAGTGACTGATCGTGATGTTTTAGGCAAGATGTCTGTGGATTTCAGCGAGCCTGATTGGGTAATGAAGCATTTTATGTCTGTCTGCTTTGTGTAGTTGTTTGTATTATTAAAGTAAATCAGGGCTGTAGAATATGCACAATGCGGATTAACTATAACTATAACCCTTGTTTCTGTCTTAATTTTGAATTTATTTAAAAAGAAATAAAAAAATTCTAAAATTTCTAATTTCTAATTGCTGATTATGAAGTTAGCTTATTTAATGTATGTTGACATTATGAAGTTACCTTTACCTAGCCTTTGATTGTTTAATTTTCAGTCTTGATTACTTAACAACAATGTTCCATCAATTCTACAGCCCTAAATGTTGAAAATTTCAGTAGATTAATTCATGTACAAATTTGGTTTTGAATAGAGGTATTCTTGTTGGTTGGTAATTGCTATTATGTTGTTTATTAGGCAGTATTGTGACTATCCATCACAAAGATACCATAAGGATGGCACACCGAGTTATGAGATATTACCAAATTAATATTGCATACAAACAATGAGAAATAAATGTATTTTAATGTGTATATAATGCTTTTGGTACAACCTTGTTAAAAGCAATGTGGACATACAGTATTTTTGGAAAGCTGTTTTCATTAGAGTGACCATGTTCAATACTGTAAAACAGTAACAGAATCGCTATTTATACAAGAGGAGTCAGTGCGTCGCTATTCTGTCAAAACCTCGTATCTCCATCTGACCCTTCAGCATGTATTAAACTTCCTAAGTGTAACCTTTGGGCAGTCTGCTCTAAACATGTTCAAGGGCGAAAATACATCTATCAACACCTTAAAAGTGCTCTACCCTGAACATGTATAAAGCAGGGCTTCCTGGGCACAACCGTTGGGCAGTTTTATTTTATACATGTTGCAGGGCCGTTAAAACATACAAGGTTTGACAGAGCAGCAACGCAGTGTCACTTTACCAACAACATTGCTTGTTTTTTCTACCTTTGTATTTGTTACTTTGGTATTTTTTCACTTTATTTTTATTTTTTATTTTTACAGTTTTTGGCGAAATAACTTTTATTGCCACAGTTTGAGAAAGTTTTTCAAAGGCAGTATATTTTTTCTTTGTTATTTTATGTTTACCTCCACAGAATTTACAGTTATTAGTAAATCATTTTCGTTTCTTCTGTGTTTGTACTTTTTACCAATTGTTTTATCATGATGCTTTTGATTTATTTGAAGTTTAAAAGGTGTTTTGTTTTCAGAAGAAGGCCACAAAAAAAAATCTATAACAACAATAAAATCATGTAACACATCATTTGGTGTTCCTTTTTATTACCCCAATTATGCAGCCTCTTGATCCTGAGGACATTGCCGTGGTAACCCCTGCCGCTTCCAAGACCTTCATCCTCTCTGGCGGACCTCAACCGTGGGTTTTAGATCCATCGCATTACTTCGAGACAATCACACCAGAGAAACCTGACTGGGTGGGATTGAAAAATGTCAAAGCACTTGGTGCATCAAGTGAGTAGTCAGTGGTAGAAAAGCAGATGTATGCTCAATTTAATTTAATAAATTTAATTATGAATTAAAAAGTGGATTTTTCAATCATTTTTAGAATCCTTTGTCAAGATGCGTTGTTTAAAATTATGTTTAAAGTTATGCCCAATATATTTCAATGCTATGTTTAATGATTACAATCTTTTATATCACACCTTTTATTTCCATCAATCAAGTTAAAATGTGACTGGTGATTATAACTTCCAATATGTGCTTTATCTGCTATGGCTATGCTGGTCATGAAAATTCTAGATATTAGCGCAGAGGAAAAACAAGTCCAAACATAACTTACACATATTTTGACCCCCAAACTAGTCTGACATGATACATATTAAAATTGATGTTCATCGCCTGAATTCCTTCATTGCTAATACACTCCTACATCCATCATATAACAACATTATGTTCTCATAACCTTTAATATCATACTGAGGATTGCATGGGTAATATTGATTTACACACATTATCATGCCTGCAAGAAGAGTTGACATTTTACATGTGTGCTTCTCATAACACATTGCCACCTGTTGAATACCTAACTATGACTTCACCCCGTACACACTAGCAAAAATCCCTTCATTGAATGAAGCATTAATATGTTCACGGGGTAGCGCACTTTAAGATGTGTTTTGGCCCTTAAACATGTTTAGAGCAGACTGCCCAAAGGTTACACATAGGAATAAACAGATGCAAGAATGGTAGTGTGTACGCTATCTTCATAATGAAGATCAACATATTTTCATTGAATGGAGCGATTTTATAGTGTGTACAGGGTCTATGCATTATGTGTAAGTATAATGTTAGTTGTAGCAGGGCATATTGTATTCATATTAATTGAGCAAAGTGTATAGTCTTCTTATATATGGGGTGACATGTGAAGTCATGCTGGGCATTTGATTGGCAGTTGCCATTGTTCTTTGTCCGGCGGTGTGCGCAAGCATCCTGTTTTGTTTTGAACCTGTGCTTTTAAAACTTGCGACAAAGCATTATAAAAGGCAATAAGGTATAGCGGACAGTCTTGTGGTCATATGCTGTTCCCTCAAGCATGTATCGACAGTCCAGTCCCTTCAACCGTTGCTTTTGTTGATAAACATTGCTGTCACCTCATCTATTTGCTGGTGAAATTGTAACATCAGAATGAGACCTAAATATATCTGAATTGTTAAGCATTTCTTTATCTATTTGCAATAAGAATACCATTCCGCAAACATGTTATAGATACAAGAGCTTGGCTCGCCAATCTAACATTTTGGTTACTATACATAGTTGGGTGTTGTCACTGCAGCCGGCAGAAGCGTCTGTGTACCCTGGTAGGTGCTGCTGGTGGTATTGAAGACAATTGACAATTTAGAAAATTACACTGCCATATATTGTTGTTGGTAAATAAGTAATTTTAGTTCAGAGAAATATCAATATCAATTGGCAAATTATTTGTTTTATCCTATTTATCCGGAATGCATTGCACCATCTCCCTGCACAATTTTGCACATACATAAATGCATTGCCTTTGTACAATTTTGCACTCCACACTAAATGCACTGCTTTGTACGCATCCATACATTTGCACTTTGCACACAGCTCTACAATTCTATTTGTAGAAGAGACAGTTGTTACTCAATCCAGGACAACTAGGAACTAGTCAGCTATATATAATTATTACTATCATTCTTACCCCACTCAACCATACTAAACCCAAAAACGTAAGAGCTTCTCCTTGCATTCGTTGTAGGGGTAGATCACATTTGCACTGATTACATTGATTCGTTACAATTGTTTGCATTTTTTCTTTCAGCTTTTAGTCAGGTAGTTTAAACTTGACTGTGTTGTAGAATTAAGATAATCTGTGCTATTATTCTAAAATTGGTATTTCATTTTGGTATTGTTTCATTTGCTATACTTCATTCATCTAACTCAGTGCAGTGATGTCATTGTGAATACCAATGATTGCACCTCATTATCTTGCGCGTGATTGTAATGCCCTGGTATAATTACCCACCTAATTAAAGTTTAAAGTTGAATTCCAGCACTCGCATGTAAATCCTACTGTTTAGATTTAGATTTAGATGTTCAAACAAAGTTGAGCAGTGATATCACACAGGCACTGGTTCAATTCCTGATTTAAAACATGGTTAATTTATAGTCACAAGTATGGAACATATTTTGTTTATTTATACCGTTCATACCAATTCCATCTGGCCTAACCTACATTAATTATCACAGGAAAAACTGCAACAAAACGAGGACATTTCCAGAAATACCAGACGTATAAGTATAATGTAACAACTGTTACACTGGGTACACTCAGTAATGGTAAGATATATCAAATAAATTGATCAGTTATATTGTGTTGAATATTATGAGCCAATAAGCCTCTGCTTGGCTGATTTAACAAACTCTGCTTTCTTCTATTATACTTGTAATCAACAATACAGATAGAAAGTCATAGATAGGGAGGATATAGGAGTGATGTACATGTATGCATTGATATCAGTGTTTTAATGTAAACCAAACTAGTAAGATTAAAGATAATCCTTCAGCCCTCCCTCTCCCAGTGACGTAGCTAGGTTTTTCATATTTGGGGGGTGGGGGGGGGGGCAAGAAATAAAATTGAACCGACAAGACTTAACTAATTAAACAAATGTGTGTTATGCGCGGAAATCTGCTATTTCACACTATATTTGCCATGATTAAAGGTACATTTCAGATTTTAAACAAGCTAAGAAACCCATCTGTTTTCGTGAGGCACATGCGCTAAAATTGATTTTCTTAGTGCTTTCGACCGTCATAATTCCATGATCCCTTGTCAAATGAACTGACAGTGGCAATCGACCAACCCCCCTAAGGCTACACCACTGCCCTCTCCCCAACTCAACCTTTCATCCGAGTGAGTTACCATCAGTCGCATTATCACCAGTAATCTCTGCAAAAAAACAAGAAATTTTCTTGATGAAATCTACCCTCCAAGATTCTGTTCAGGAACAGCCTCCAAAATATGCATAATTACAAACAAGATGCAAATTGTCCCAAAATCATTGCATATTGATAGATAATGGCATGTGTGTTTTATAGGATAGTTTCAGTTGTGCCCACACCCCCAAATGAATGTTTAAGTTGTAAAAATGATCTGACATGGCGTAAAAAGAGAATCAGGTGTACCCAAAGAAACAGTACTCAAACAGGCAACATTGAGAATCCAAGATTACAATTCCTTTGATCATAAAATGTATTAAATTAGAGGCAACTTTCGTACAACCTACAACCAAATACAGTTGTCTTTCATAAGACTCAAATAATGTGGGTATGCTTGCTAAGTGCAGTTGGCTATAAAATGCTAACCCCTCTTTAAATACTATTATAATAGAGTATATGCAATAAACCAACCACAGCGGTATAACAATTGATTCGGGCAACCATCGTGGAGGAATAGGCTGTAGTTCAATCAGTTCCAAATTGGAGAGAAATATTCAGTTTTTATCTATCCGCACGCAAAAGTAATCCAAGCGTATAAGTGAGATTTTAGCATACGCAAGCGTCGCACATACAATGACACTGCAACATTTCACAACATATTGCGCCATGCGAACGTTTTTTGCGCGTTGCTCTTCCAAATTCATTCGCTGCTGTAAACAGGTTTTGCCAATTTGGATCTGACTAAACTATAGTCTTATATTCACTCCTTGTGCTCTGAACTGACCAAATCATATTGTTCTGTGGAATCGATCTTGGAGGTACAGTTCAAATGAGGATATAATGATGTAGTAATGCATACACTCAATTCATCAATCGGCTTTTGAAAAAAGAAAAATATGCATACAACAAATTCAAAAAAATGTGGTGTCTCTGCTCTGATATTTGAAACAAATTATTGCATAGCTAATGGGAAATATTTAACATTGAATGATTTAATAAGTTGTTAACTATAGCCTAACTTTATCTCAAGAGTACATTTGATGACTTAGCATTCAAGTGGGTCATGAAATTGATATTAAGGAGACTGTGTTGCAGCTTTCTGTAATAAACTGCTCAAAAAAGTTCGGAAATGGTTTTGAAATGCCAATTTGTGGAATACTTTGTGATCTATTCATATTTGTTTCATATATAAAAAAAAAGAAGCGATGTGTTCTTCTTTCCTAGGATACCCCATTGGTAGTGGGTCACTTGTTTTCGGTGTTTAGCCACTTGTTCGACAATGTGGGGAGGTCTCATTCAAAACGTGCCAAATTCACCACTATTTCGCGCTCAAAAGAACAACTCTGTCATCTTTTCAATGTAGTGTTACATTAAGAACTACAGTGTAGAGTGATACTCTTTTGAATTTTGAGCGCAAAATAGTGATGATTATGACACATTCAGATTGACCTCCCCATAATCTCAAGCAAGTGGCTAAGCACTGGAATAAGTGATTGCTACAAATGGGGTATCATTGGAAAGAGGAACACATGAAATATATGGAAAACCAGCAATTGAAAAAAATGTCTAAATGTTTTTTGAGCAGTTTATATTCTCACTAAACATTTCATTGTTGATGCTTAACAAAAGCAACAAAAGCACTAGTTATCAAAAACTTGATCTCAATATTTAGAAGACATAAATATCCATTAATATAAAAACTAAGTTTATCAATGCTAGACATGGGAATCGCCAGTATTTCTTAGTCGCCATATCGCTAGAAAAAATTATCGCGATAAACGAAAACGATGATAAAATATAAAAAACCTTTCATTTCACCAATTTTATCCTTCAAAAACATCGTTTTACTTGGTTTTCCTTCGGGCGAGTTTCCCTGTCGTAACTTCTGGAATTTTCGTTATAAATTTTTGATGGTTGCCATGAAGTACTGCAGACAACATGCTTTCACTATAGGTTTTCCGATTGTTGGCGATGCCCGGCAGCTTAGCGGTTCTTTTAATGTTATTTGTGTAGAGTGAATGGCTACTGGGGCAGTGATTGGGACTCAAATGTTGTGTGCGATTTATTGAATATTATATTTTGATTGAACACTTGTTTCGTATACCAAAATATTGTGGCTTTGCAAATCATTATTGTGGTCGTGACTATACAAAATTATCCCGTCAAACGATAATACCATTATCGCGGGCAAGCCTAATCAATGCATGAATTTAATTAACAAAAATATATATTGGCGATTCGTTTGGAATCCATATTTTACCAAATTGCATGCAAATATAGAAATAGAGAAGAATATTGTGGTGTCTTTAAATTAGATCTAGTTTATATTGGGCTCTTATGTTTGCATGACCCGCCGCCTCTGAGGATGTAACCCAGGCCCTCTGCTAGGTTGGCCACAAGAGCTTGGCTCGCCATCTGACATTTTGGTTTGCTATACATAGCTGGGCGTTGTCGTAGCAGCTGCCAGAAGTGGTTTGTGAACCCTGGTAGGTGCGGCTGGTAGTATGATTTTGTATGGTGTATTTCAAATAGTTTATTGGAAGTTAAAAAATGCAATGTCCGACAGTGAACCCGTTAATACAACATGTCTCGGGAAAAAAACAGAATTAAAGTTGTGTTTATAATGATATGGGTATCTACAGGGATGCAAGACTTCCGGAAATATCCGGATTTAAAAATAAAGAGGTAATTCTTTTTGCATTTCTGGAATCGGATGATGATATTTCAGCATAAAAAGAACCAAACATGTGCTTTTTTTTGGAGGGGGATACCCTATAGCCTATTCTCCAAGCGAGCTCCCTTAAAAGTTTGATGTCACGCGCAAATGCTCGGGCCGTCTAGCCAAACGTGCGTAAAAAGTTTAGGAAATAGATCAATCACCCACTTGCATCCCTGCATCTACCATTTTAGATGAATTGACATCAGTGCTTATGATATTTTTGTGTGATTGCCAATATGCATTTTATCGCAATCCTATTTACTGAACATACATGTATACTTACGCATATGAATATTCACACAGAACAGAGAACAACAAAGGTGTCGCTATCCTATGGTGTCTTGGTTTTACTTGAATTTCAAATTATTTTTGCATGGTATTTCACACTTGGTAATAAAATCAGGGGAACAGACTGCTTCAATATTCTTTTTATCTATACAATATATCCCTGTCAAAAAGTATGTACACAGCTTTATTTATGGCTCAATAACATTTTACTTGCATAACCTTAAGACTGTATGGTCATATTTAAATCTGCTTTTTATATACTATATAATGCCCAAATCACCATCATAATTTTTTGGACATAATTGTAGGCTGTTGAAGTTAAGTTTGTGCATGAATGTATGATTCCTTTGTGAAAAGCTCTTCCATGCTCATGCATCATATGCTCTTGTAAGGCAACGAAAATAAACCTTGTTCTACTAGCCTGACCAACCCATTTTTTTCTTCAAATTTTCATTTGTCTTTTTTTAAGAAATGTTTCGGGCAATTTTGCTAATTTTTTTTTTTTTTTTGGTGACAATTTTTTCATATTTCGAAAATGGCTAAAAATTCACCAACATTTGTTTGGGGAAAAAAACCACCCAACCGACCGACCCAACCTGAGAGGTCTGTTTGTGCGTAAAAACAGGGTAACAGGGTTTTTTTTCTCCTGTCACATAACTCCATTATGTCTAAAAGATTTGTGTCATTGACTATAATTATAGCTTAAACAAATCGCAGAAAAATATTTACATCTGCTGATGTGGTTATACATAAAATGTCCTAAATTTAAGATGTGCAATTTTGTTCTCTGTCTTTTCCAGGTATAGTATTTAGTATATATGTTTTGTTAGTTTTAATGATAGAATAATGACTGTTACCGATTGCTTGCAACCATCATACAGGTGTCCCAAAAGTTTTGATACCTTTTTATAGCTGTGGTACTCTGTTAAGGGAAGTGTCAACCCAAAATATATGAAATTTATCAAGCACTAACTTTTAAACTAATAATGTAATGTCCATAAAAGTATACAATTTTTCAAATGAAATGAGTCGGAGAATCCATTTTTGGTATTAAATTTCCCCAAAAATAGTGATTTCTACATTTTTGCCCAAAAATCACTTTTTTGGCGCCAACAATTTTCAGACAACCTAACACAATCAATTTTTGATTAACATTTTCAAAATTTCACCAAAATCATCTAAAGTCAAATATCTAGGAGGCACTTTTATTTTTGGCTTAAAAATGTTTAGTTTTGAAAATATTGACCAAAAAGTGCCAAAAATGTGATTTTTGAGATAAAAAAACATTTTGTTGGCACTCTTTGGTCAATATTTTCAAAACTAAAAATTTTTAAGCCAAAAAAAAAAAGTGCTTCCTAGATAATTGACTTTAGATGATTTTGGTGAAATTTTGAAATTTTGAATCAAAAACTGAAAATTCGTAAAATTCCTTCAAATTTGAACTTCTAGAAAACATCGATTTAGTAAAAATATTGACATTTTCCACCATTTAAAGCTAAATGTTCACGGAATGCACGGGCGTGTGAGCTAAAAAGCGAGTATACTATTATGAACAATCAAAATAAACTATCAGATTCAATTTATATTGTCACAATGTGAAGAAATTGGAAGAAAACTGAAATTTAAATGATCGTCAGATTGGCCTTTGTTTACATTTTTAGACATTGTTTTGCGCTCTTTTGTTTTTCGCGGATATTAATCGGCGCGTCCGGTATTACGCACTGGAAGTTTCAGCGCGCGACGCAATGATCGGACAGCTGTCGCAGCATTTGAAAAGCGCGGAACTCCGCTTAAATTCCCGCCAAATAACCATGCGCCTTTTCCTGACTCAAACTTACCAGAATAACAATTTAAAATCACCCAAAAGAACGGGAAATAATCGCTTCCGATTAGTAACTTATTATGGTAATGATAGAATACATATAAAAGTATAAATAGAGAAATATGAAATTCAATTTTTGAAACAAGTGCCGGGTTGACACTGCCCTTAAAATGATTTGCAGTAATAAGCTGGCAACAAATTTGGATAGAGAAAGCTTGTAGAATTATTTTGATACCAAAATTGTTCCCATTTTTTGAGACTCCTTAATATATAATACACGCTGAAAGTCACATATCTCACAATACCATAGAATTGTTCAATCTGCAAGATGCCAGGTGTGTGTGTGTAGCTGTAATCAAGTGCTGCATATTCCTCACATTCCATTCATGTGGAATTTTACAAAAAGGTTTTCACTTATTACATTTTGTGCACAAGATTAATAATGTTTATAATCAGGATTATTCAATCTAAAACTTTTAAATAATATGTTTTCCACAATGATTTATTTTCACTTCCATCTCTTACTATCCCGCTCCCTTCACTTCATTATAACATGATTAAGCTCATGCTAGACATTTATATGAAATTGCAGTTTTACAGTTGGGAAAACTTTCTTCTGTACTATAGCGGCACGGATAGCAGTTATTGTCAGTTTGGTATCAAAATAATTCTTCAAGTCTTTTCTATCCAAATATTGTTTTGTTAAGTTTCAGACTACAAATTATTTTACCGGAGATACAAAAATATATCGAATCTTTAGGGACACCCTGTACCTGTATATCTTTATATAAACCATGTTTGATGACAATATACACCCAATATTGATATATAATCAAATCGTTGTTTGAAATCTTACTATACTTATTGAATTCTCCGAAACATTACATTTACAAGAAAATTGTTTGGTATGGTAAATCATTAAAGACAAATGAAACTAACAAATTGAGAAATTAATTAAGATTATTTGATTAATGGGTGAAAAACATCAGATAAGGTTGCTTCATCTCACAGATAAGGTTGCTTTATCTCATGTACCATTATTATGCACTATTATGCCTGCACCACTAACATCACCTTCATATTTATCTATAAGGCCACAAAAAAAACACCCTGTTCTACGGGCCCAATCGACTTCATTTTTTAAAGAAAATGTTTGATTTTGTTGTTGAAATGTTTGAATTTCTTTTTAAATTCTTGAAAATTTTGTATATTGCTGAACATTCACCAAAATGTCCCAACACTTTTTTTTTTTAAATACAGCAACGCCCGACCGACCAACCCTACCTGAGAAGTCCGTTTGCTCGTAGAAAAAGGCTTTTCTTTCTTCGTAGCCTAAAAGCCAAATATTAACCCCTACTTATATGTATCATAACCAATTCTAGCTGCATGCCTGTTTTATGCATCTGCTAGCTATAGTTGACTATTTGTTTTACAACTCTTAATGTTTATTTTCAGATATTGATTTGAAGTCGAAAGTCAAATCTGTGAATTTGGGATGTTTTAATTTGAATAATCTGTTGTTGTCAAAATATTGTTCAAATAACATAAATGTTTAATTAAATGAATATGTTTATGTTTCTTTTTATTGCGCAAGGTTGGTACATGTTTTTTTGTTAGATATATGTACATACAATTTAAGTGTTCTATGTTGATTTCGTCTCTGAATGTCCTGGTTTCAGAACACTATCATGTATTTAGAGTGGTGTGTCTCAGCCTAGGTGAGCAAGCAATGACGGTAACCGTTGGCAACAAGCCATCGACTAAGAATAAACATCCATCTATTGCTACGGCAACAGTCAGGTAAGGAATCATGGGTATTCAGATTTTACGAGTGAAAATGACTCTTAAATTAAATTCTTATTATTTTCTTTATTTTTTTCTGTCCGTTTTCATCTATATCTTGAAAAACATACCGCCGCAAAGTCCCCTCTTCTGATGTGCTGCATCACATATTGTGACAAATAATGTATCTAAACCTATTGATATGAATCTATTGACTTGATTTCTTTCCACAGGTTCCTTTGTACAACACCTGTACGTCTACAACTGGTACCAGTCATTAGACAACCAAACCTACAGATGCCTTGTCCTATCTCCCTAGATTCAGATAATCAGGTAAATACAGCTGGCTTTTTTTAGTAAAAATTATATATTAAATATTGACTGCATTTGAGGGATGGTAAGAACTGTTCCTCTCATAGTCCTACTATAGCATAGGACTATGATCTGAAGTTTTTCTTATTGTCTATTCAGTCATCAGTATTATTGTCTCATAGTCGCCTGCAGAGAAGTTAAGCACTGGCCCTCGCATGTGTGCTAAATAATGAGCTTGTGGGCGGTAACATTCTTGATGCCATAGATACAATCGAGCCAATCGGATGTGCACAGTAGTTGACTCAAAGTCATGCCATTCTATTCCACCAATGGGAACCGCACTTCTGTGTTTACGCTTAGTACTTGGTCATAACAGAAACATTGTTGAACTTCTTTACAGCAGATTATAATAAGCATTTAAGGTCGTCAAAGCAAAAACATCACGTATGTCATGCAATTTAAAAACGCTGAGAGTAAAAGTAGCATCTGGCTACATGAGCTGTATAGCAGTGGTTTAGGTTTTCTCCTAGATCTAAAAATAGATCCTCTGATTACCCCAATCCAGTGTCCAGTTATTTGTTTATCTAATGGGATCAATTGCTGCATTGAGTTACATGATGTCTTGATGCATGAAGGTGCTATTGTCTCAGGTCAGCATAATGCGACACAACAACAAAATCAAATCTCAAATTAAAATGTTCACTTTCGTAAAATATTTTAGTTTGGTTGTTGGTTGGAATGAGCTTAGCGCAAATTTTTACTTCTGGGAGTGCACTATTCCTTTCATCAGACAATTTCTTCTACAACAAAATGGTTATCATTTTATTAACAAGCTACTATCTGCTGATCTGCACTACCCCTAAATATGGTACATTCGTACAGGCACTAGCTGTCAAACAAAAGATTTAAAAATAACCTCCCCTCCACCTGACCCTACTTCACAACTGATCCATACTTCCAGTGATGCAATGTGAAAAAACCCTGTTCTACGGGAAAACAAACCTTTCAGGTAGGGTTGGTTCGTGGGGCATTTTTTCTTCTTTTTCAACCAAACAAAATTTGCGCAATTTGGATGAATTTTCAGCAATTTTTTTAATTGAAAAAAATCAAACAAAAAGAAATCACAAATTCAAACATTTAAAAAAAAATTCTAAACAAAGAAGTTAAAATTTAAATGTAAAACAAAAATGGTTCGTTTGGGCCCACTAAGTGTTTTATTCCTCCATCCCCTTAGCATTTAATTTTTTTCTCCCAATTAGATACCAGTATTAAATGACGGACAACTGGACATCAATATACGTGCTGTAGATAACAGTGGTCATTTCTTCCACAACTTTTCTTCTGTGGTGATTGGATGGACTAGTACCGATACCAAACTGGTACGATATTACAGTCCTAATACCATGTATGATGACTTGGATGGAGAGATTCCTGGATCAAAATATCTAAGAGGTAATCCATTTAAAATTATTTATTAGACTTGGTCAGAAGAATCACTTGTCTGAACTTACTGAATTTAAGATAAGGTCCTGTCAATTTGGGGTCATAGATCTTCCTAGTTTGCGAGTCAAAGGTCACATAGGGGTCATTATCATAAGATTTTCAGTTTAATGATGCTACATTTCCATCTTGTAAGTTGGTCAGTTGTTCTGACCATGACACTCGTGCCATAAGCAATGTCTTTTACCAGTGGCAACTATACATAATGAATGTTTATGAGTGCAATGGTAAGAATATTTTCATGAGGTGAAAGCTGAAATGTTCCATAAGACGAAGCAAAGCTGTTCAATGGTATATTTTATCTTTCAACAAATGAAAATATTATTTCCATTGCATGAATGAGAAACATTCATTATTTGTTTTATATAACACCTTCAGTAGATTATTTGTCATAAAAAAATTGGAAACCGGTACTTAACTAGTTAAAGCTTGACCAAATTTAGGCCTAGCCCACGTCTAGAATCTTGCCTTCTCACTTACAATATTTTGTCTTGTCTACTGCATTAAGATAAGTCCCATCGAAACCTCTCATCTTTCATCAAAATTATTGTTGTTATGTACATTAAGGAATATGAATACTGTGTCTACAGCGGGATATTTTTGCAGGGTTAATTTTTCGCGGTTTGCTTACAAATAAATATATTCGCGGGTTTTGCATTTCAGCATATCAAGACTGCACATTGAGCAAGCAAATTGGCCCCATTACTTTGACTGCTACAACAAGAGGATATGACTCGGCATTATTTAGAGATCTTAAAATGAAACTAACTGTAAGTATCTAGACCCCTGCTCTCTCTATAAGTACATGAACACTTTACGCGTGACAGGCGACTTGCAGACGACAGTTGCAAAAGTTCACAAAATATTTCAAAAATGTCAATATGATTAAATTTCATTGCAGTATTTGGAATCGGCACAAGAAATACATTAACATAACATAAGTACAAACATGCCTACCATTGTCTCGGTAATTATAAAGATAAGCTTTGAAAGTTGAGAGCATTTTCTGATAAGAACTATTTTTGCATATGGTATTCAACCAATCGCCACATGGAAAGTGTTTACTTGACATATTGGTCCAATAACCCCAAATGCTATTAGGGGATATAACGTGGTCATATTTATAGAACTGGATATGAAACTCAAAGCATCTAGACTAAAAATCGTTTAGCCTAGAGAATCTCAACTGGTGGTGCATGCCCACCATATCAAGTGGAGCAATTGCGTATGTGTTGATTCGAAAGAAATTGGACAAATCAATGCACGGCGCTGATGTTGATGTGTGAATACTGGCACGACTCCGTAGGGGGATTGCTATAGTGACATTTGCGCAAACATATGCACATATTGACCTACTGTAAAAGCCAATATTTTTGCGTAAAGATATTTTCGCGCATTTTGATATCATAGACATTTCGCGAATTGTTTTTTTCACGGGCGACCTTCTGGATGCACTGCCTGAATGTTGAAAACAATATTTGTGCGTGTTATAAATTTCACGAAAAAATAAAACCACCGTGAAAATTTCAGCTTTTACAGTAATTCATTCACGACAATACAAATACAAATTTAGAATTGTATTCATAATTTTAATCTCTTTAATAATGAATAGAAACATGTTAACAAGTTTTAGATCACCTATAGTCTGTTGCCTTATGCTTGTTTTACTATCTATTCCCTCTCTACACAGGATAAGCTTCATCCACCCGTGAGTGCTACCTTAGACCTCAGTCTTGTGACAGAGGCATCTATAGAGCCAAAACAGATGTCTATTTTTAATCATCCTTCCAATAGGGTAAGAACTTACAAGTTATTGTGTTCAGCTTTGGTGTCTATACCATGTAATTGTGTGTGCTACCTTAGATCTCTCTATTGTTAGAGGCATCTATTGAGCCAAAACAGATGTCGATTTTTAATCATCCTTCCAAAAGGGTAAGAACTTATGCTGATTACATACTAAGGACTGATTTAAATTTTGAAGAGCATTAACTGGAAACTTTTGATTTCTTACATGTAATCTGTATTGCTTTATTTTATTGGAACAAATCAGAACTACACTTGACTTGTGGTTTCTATTGAAAGGCCTTACAAATGTATATGAAATATGCAGAGATGCCTACCCTGAAACTCATGAATAGTTGGTTATTTTTAATACAAACAAATTTGACAACCTCCCCGATTCAGAAAGGTTTTGTACCCATTAGGTTGCATGTAATTCTGAAAACCTCCCTGATTTCTGTGTGAACCTTCCTGATTGCTAGATGTAAATGTTGACATCTCTGAATTGAATCTCTGCAATCCTGGTCATTCCCGATGATGATTAATAAACTGTCTTTTGATGTAATTTACGTCATTTGTTTTTCAATCAAATGCAATCATATCAGTAGCAACCTCACACGACTTTCCAATAGTTGAGACAGGTTGCACAAGGTCACTAGGGCTGAAACGCATCAGTTGACTTCAATCCAATTCGTGCACGACTAGTTGTTCAATCTGCCGAGTTGCTGTGAGCGATATGCGTTTCATAGTCCACTTGAGAAACTCCAAATCGCCACATTCTGTGACGGCTAGTGTGTAATGAGCATTAATGTGTGTTGCTTTAGTATCCATACCATGTAATTGTGGGTGCTACCTTAGACCCAAGTCTTGTGAACCCATATTATATCCAGTCCAGTGGGAAGGAACAGGCAGGCCATACATCATGCAATCAAATAGTTCAATATTTTATTACAGCTGGCTGGAATGGGACCTGTTAATTTAATTCACATTGAGTACACAAAAGATTTGAAATCCTGTTTATTGGCCACAGAAAAAAGCATATAATCAAATGCTATAAACATCATAATTTGTTGTTAACGACAGATGGATATTCTATACTTTGATCAGCTCCAAATTGGCGAAGCTCGCTTACAGCAGCAGATGATTACAGAAGGACACGGGCGCGCATCAAGGCAACTATGCATAGTTATATGCGTAACGCGTGTGTGTGTCTAGCCCAAACCGTGTGCGTGTGGCCATAATTGCGCATGTACGCTTGAATTACTTTTGCGCACGGAGAGAAAAAAACTAGCCAATTTAGAACTGATTAAACTATAGTCCAAATGGAATGTTGTCTTATGTTCAGGTCTGGGAAAAAATGGGAAATTGGGAAGCTCCTTGCCGGGAAATTTGGGCATTTGGCGGGAAAGTTTGCTCTTCCTCAAAGAAATACATGTAGGAAATAGTGGGACATTTTCCATTTGGGAAGGAAATTTGGGTTAGCTGGCTGGGAAATCAACATTACTTCCAGGTCTGCTTATGTTTTGATTTTGAACTAACCAAGAACTGTTCCAATTAACTAAACATGCAATAGTATACAAATATGGACTGTAAGCCTACTATTTTCCCGAAGCCGAAGGTTGAGAGAAAATAGTAGGCTTAGGTCTCCAGATCACCGAGGGGCAATAGTTCACCCCATTTCACGAATAAAGAGCAGTCGATATTTGTTTTATATAACGCATGAAATATCTTTGTGTGCGATTTTGATCAAATTAAACATGAACAAGATCTTACAGGTGAGTCAATCCTCCAAGCCATTATGGCGAAATCGTTGAGGCAGGGCAATTTTTTTCTTTCAAAAAGTACTATTGACCGCCCGCCCGGTCAATAGTACTTTAAGCATGAAATGGACCAAACTATTTTGTATTATCTGATGTAGTATCCACCAATCAGATGGCTAGAATATTTTCATGCGTTATATAATGAGTTATAGTTTTACACTTATGTTATGTGACATACCTGATATTATCAACCTTGTTACTGCCTATTACTATCCAGGTTTATTTGGATCTACAAGGCGGCTCTGGTCACTTTTGGATCGCCCCAAATATACAGGGTGTAGCAGAGGTTATCTTTGATGAGAAGAGGAAAAAGATTGAGGTAAATGGTATATCTCTCAGATCAAAAATAATAATAAACAATTTTTAAACATTTTTATATGTAATAATGATAACACTATGGACAAAAGTGATAATAAAAGATCATTGGCAATTCTATAGTGTATTCTACAGTATTGAAGGACATTTTTAATCTTGAAATCACTGATAATTTGTCTGAATTGTAAAATCACACTATCTCAAATGCTGTCAAGTATACTTATTATGGAAAGCATAGTATATTATTAAGAATTTAGATGGAGATTAGAGGATCATTCATTCACCAATTATGCTTGCTTGAATACAGCACTCTAATCCAGGGTCTATTGATTTATGCAGGAGTCATTGGGTACCTGGAACCTACCCCTTGAATGGCTCTCTTCTAATGCACCCTTTTACAACACAACTGATTTAAATCAAATATTCACGTTATAGACAGTCGTCAGTAGGTAAATATCAGCATAGTGTAAACTGTTATGTTTTGATTCTTAACTAGCTATCTTTCATAATATTAATTGAGATTAAAAGTTGTGATTTGTATTATTGATTTGCTAGGTGAAGCCTCTTAATGATGGCACAGTAACCATAACAGCACATGACCTTTGTCTGGAGACATCCCAACATGCATCAGCACAGATTCATGTTGCCGGGGTCAATATAATTGACCTTAGAGTGGTCGATAAGGTAAGATTGTTAATTGTATTATTTCCTTGGGCCATGAAAAGCACCTGTTCTGTGGACATCAGCAACCCACAATTTGACAAGTTTAGGGTGGTTTTATTTACTTGTGTTTTATTTTAAAATGAAAAGAAAAAATGTTGATTTTTTTTGCATTGTAATGATATGAATAGTGTAGGTTCTCAGAAATCATTGGGCAATGTCTCGATCAGCAATGATAAATCTAATCAAAATATGGGCTGACAGGGGAATTACCAGAGCAACAAAACCCTGGCTTGTCCACCCCTTGTATTTCCAATGACCATGTATGCCTGCAAATCAGAATGGCTGCCTCGCATCCCATGGACCATGTGTAGGACCAATGCCAGTATTATTGAAGAAATTGGGATGTCTAAACGACTTCTACATTCAATCAACATCCAAATGCTGAGCTACTTTGGCCACATCTCACGACGCATGGGTAACAAACTTAGAGAAAGTTATAATGCAAGGCATGATTGAAGGGAAGAGAAAGAAAGGCAGACCTGGTCCCGATGGATTGAGCATATGAGATCAATTGCTGGACTCCCTCTCCATGATTATTACTCCTTTGCTTATTTTTTTAAATCTGTGGCGTAATATCTGCGAGGTCACAAGCTGTCAGTCATATACTGGCACATCTTTTGTTACATTTTTTTTTTAAATCGTTGTGTTGACACATTGGGATTTTGATTTTCATGGTATGCATAAAACATGAAAGCAACTGTGTTGCTTCTGCCAACAGGAACTATTTTTGGACAGATTTTAAGAATTGGTTGTTTTAACGTACCCTGGCTTATGCAACTGATTTGCTTAAATCTTCTATCTGTTGTAAGGCCAAACAAAGAAGAAGGTCTGTCTCAGAAGCCCGCCCGCATTGGTATGTGAAATGAGCTACGGAGCGTAGGTCTATGCGCTGGGGGGCTAAAAAACGTTCTTCTTTTTTTTATCTTTTTTTTTTATCTTTTTAAAAAAAAAGTTAAAAAAAGTTCTCCGTACGCTTGGATAAGCAAAAAAATTAATAATATCGCAAACAAAAACAAAAATCGCATTGCTCATAGCCTATTTTCTAAAAAAAAAAAATTAACAAAAAATCGCACAACACTTACCTTTTTTGCACAATGTTTCTGAGACAGACCTTCTTCTTTGTTTGGCCTAAGTATAAGTGGACTAAGATATAACAGGACCAATCAGTGTTTTAGACATCAGTAGACAGCCTTTTTCTACTTCCTCAATTGGGATCGCCCTCTCAACCTACATGCCTCAGACCATGTAATAAGTATTTAACTATTTGTTTGTGTATTGCCTCTCTGTTGTAGGTACAAGTAGATCATGACATAACAGCAACTGTTCAGGTTTTGGATGCCAGTAGACAGCCATTGTCAGTGTCTTACTTCCCCCTGATGGGATTAGAGCCCAAACCTGCGTCTGACATCATCAGTATACGACCTGACACATCCAAACATTCTGAGGATGTATATACAGCCCATTACAGGGTTCATGGAGCATCTTTAGGGTTTACAACGCTATCCTTCACAGCAGCATCAAAGACTGGTCATACAATCTCTAGTAAACTCAGGGATATACAGGTAAGTGACTATTATATTTGTATCTAACCTTTATACTGGATCCTTCTTGTTTTAATTTTGAACATAAAAAATAAAAATAAAAATAATATAATTGGAATGAATATCATTAATTAGGTATGCATATATCAGAATCTGATGTCTGATGATCGCACAAGCGTGAAACTCTAAGACGCAACTGATGTTTGATGTCTGATGATCGCACAAGTGTGAAACTCTGAGTAGCAACTACCGTTCCAAATGGTTTAACATATATATTAGAATCTAAATATATTTTGTCATGACTACTCATTATTTTGCCTTGTTTTCTCTTTATTTTATTAACCCAGGTGTTCCCACCCATGCAACTCTCCCCACGTAATATCACTTTACTTGTGGGTTGTGACTTTCAAGTTCGTAGCATTGGTGGACCCCAACCTCAAGGCCAGGTAGACTATGTAGTACGTGATAATAACGTAGCATCAATCACCAGTAGTGGGTTGCTTACGGCGCAGGTAGTAGGACGTACAAGGGTTACAGGCAAAGCTATGGGATTGGATACAGAAGCTGGATCATCTGTTGTATATTCACAGGTAAGGCTGCGTAAACCCCCCTGTTCTACGGGCAAACAGACCTGTCAGGTAGGGTTGGGCGGTTTTTTTGTTGGTTTTTTACAATAAATTTGAGATTTTTTGGGGGAAATTTGTTTGTGTAATTTCCCCAAAAAAAATTCACAATTCACAATTTCAAAACAAAATGCAGGCCCATAGACTAGTTTTTTGTGTGGCCTAAGAAATAAGTTATCCCCATGAGTTGGACAACGCCCCCCCCCCCCCCAAAAAAAAATGTATTGTGCATTTCAGCATGCTTAGTACCGCTACGGCCTGGTGCCAACAGAGCTCTATGTCAAGACAAACATCGCAAAACATGTGTTAACAGAGCTGGAGAACGTCTGACTTCCACCTTCATCATACATGGTGCAGATAGCATAACTTGGCAACAGATATGATAAGAAGTTGAATCCCAGCTAAAACTTACTTATTTGTTATTAAAAAAAAGGGTCTTTAAGAAAAACAAGAGTGGACTAAATTGAAGTCACCTCAATTGTACTACTTGCAGCAGGATTTTCTTAAAGACCCTCGTTTAACAGCATTATAAACCATTCATTGCAATGTAATGTCAATGGGAACCAGTAGACATTGGTGACAGAAATCAGTGGTCATGTGATGAAAGTGAAGCATGATGGTGTTATTCTTTGGGATAAACCATTGGCAAATAATGGCATTGTGTAATCAGGCTATAAAACCGGTTAGATATTCATAGGTTAAGAGATAGTATTGGATGATACCAAACATTCATGCTCAGCTTATCGTCAATTTAACATATTACATGAAAAGTAAATCTGGCTCATCAATTTTGATGTTGCGTTTCTAAGTGGGTATGTACACATTTGCAATTTGTACACAAATTCTTAACAAGTGCCCAGATTACAGTAGCAGTTGTACTTGATTGTCACATATTATTATTATTTCCATCTCAGGACACGGCAGACATACACATAATTCAACTGACAGGTGTGAAGATACATGCTGCATTACTACGCCTACAAACTGGCACAGAAATGCCTGTATATGCTATGGGTAATAGTGAATTAGAGACACCATTCACATTTGGTAACTGTGTACCAGGCTTGGAATTCTTTTGGTCTGTCAGTAATCCCAATGTGTTTCAAGTGGAACCTGTGTTTTATGAGGTAGGTGAAACAATTTAAGAATGAAAACCCCATTGACTTACTACAGGAGACATTGGCAAATTCCCAAATATTGCCAAATTTCAGAAATCAAATATTATTTTTCTCTTCTTTAAAATCAATGTATGCTAAAGATTTTGATTTTATTTCGATGCCAAAACATCAAAGTAGTGCACAAATTAATGAGTTATACCATCCCTGGTTTATGCTGGTTCCCTGCTGCATCAATGGACTCCACACAACTCATCCATAGCTGCAGGTACGCGCAATTCATGTCATCACATTGATTTGCTGGCCTACAAATCATGCATATGCATAAAATTACGTACACAAATCAATGCCGTTTAGAACGATAACAAATTCGCTGATTGGCACAAAATACACTGTGTTTGTGTCCACGACAATGTCGGACTGCACCATAGCATGGCAGCATGACAATGTTATGTGTCACCTCAACTGCAACTTGTGTTGATCCTTATTTCCTGTATATGTCATAACAGAAAGACAATGTAATGTGGTGTAGAGTCGATTATCGGTTGGGATGGACTTGCATATACCTGCACCTATGGATGAGTCGGCGCTGGCATCCAGGGTGCAGGGAACCAGCGTATCCCTAGTTATGGAAAACCCCACTGGACAGTTCTCATGTTGATAGCGGTTCTCAGATTGGGAGCAGTTCTTGGGCTCAGAAAAGAGTGGGACTATATAATATTCTAGTATTTTTCCATTCAACTATAACCCTCCCCCTCCCCTCTGGACTTTCTGTATTCATAAGTTTACTGTAATGCAACCTCTTAACCCAAAGCATTATATTTATATTTCAGGATGGTGTTTCTACTCGCTCCCCACACAATGTTGCTATGCGCATACGTACCCTGAATCCTGGTGAGGCCACGTTGAGATTGCAGGTCACCGTTGGATCAGAAAGCATTAATCAAATCAAGAGAAATGCCCTACTCATTGATGAAATCCAAATTACGGTAGGTTTTTTGGCAAGTAAGGCGACAAAAAAACCAATCCCTGTTCTGCGGGCAAACAGACCTCTCAGGTGGGATCAGTTGGGCATTGTTTTGGTGCTTTGGTTTTTTCAAAAACATTTTGGGAATTCTTTGGTAAATTTTCAAAAGAAATGTGATGGTCGAGCCCGTAGAAGAGGTTGTGGTTTTTTCGTCACCTAATATCAAATACAATTTTAATAAGGAGGCATCCTCAGATGTATCATTGTTTTGAGTTTATTTCTTATCTATTATTCAGCATATTGCCAGAGCAGTAAACACATAGGCCCGTATTCTCGTATGATATAGTCGTGGTCAGAATACTTCGGCACTTTTTTCTGTGACAACTGCGTACAGCGTAAACACGGAAGTGCATTGTAGAACAGCGTCAAAACAGCGTTATCTTTGAGCAGTTTGACGCGTCACGGCCCCTGTAATCCGATTGGCCGCGATCGTATCTATGGGTCATGAATGTCCCCGCCCACACGCTTATTAACTAGACCCGCGCATTGGCGGTTTTAAAAAGTGCTGAAGTATTCTGGCGACGACTAAAGTTAAACACGGTTTTAAGCTAAGCACACGTCTAACTTTGACTTTAGACACATCGTTTAACTAGATGTAATTCTCGAAAATGTGTTTAACTTAAATATGCGTCTAACTCACTAAAAGTGTCTAACTTTAAACATGGGTATGGAGTAGTTTAAAGCACATTTAAGTAAACTCAACATGTACCTGCTGCAAGCTGACGTTCAGATTGTGTGAACAAATAAATACCGACCCATAATTCGAACTTTTAGGGTTTTAATTAATCATTCCAATTTGAATGATAACAACATTGAAAAGCTTACAGATAAAGCCAGGCAATGAGCCTTTCACGATCCGCAGGCATTGCACAAATACATAACAATGGTCGCATTTAGTATTAGTTTTTTTACTCCGACGCCTCAGATGGTTTTTGGTAGGGAGTGAGTCCAGAAAAGAATTAAGTACAAATGTCATGAAGATTTCCAGAGGTGGTCAGATTTGTCCAGAATAGCAATGTAAAGCATGTCCCCTTGAACATCAAGGTTTTAGATGTGACTAATCCAGGTTTCGGTTATTTCCTCTTTGATATATTTAGACAAGATGGATTTCGTTTTTTTGAAAGGCAAAGCTGGGTCAGAGTTGTCAAGCTTGTTTTGAGAATAGACTGTGACAGAACTTATTGAATCAGCCTTTTTCTCTGTTGAGGCGTGAATCAAGAACATTGTTAACTTTTGAATCAGCTTTACATCTTGAAGTTAACAGAAACATGAGATTCGAGATATAGTTGATAGATTGATTTTATGTCAGTGAAGTGGGGAATGTGTAAAATATCTGGTGCTGCTGATCTTACAAGCCCACGCCAACTCTTCATGTGCCTGTGAACAATTGAATCAAGAGTATGAAAGTTTGTTTTAGTGATGTCATGGACTGTGAGAATAAAGCGACAAGATTGGAGGAGATAGTTTTTGTAGATATTAACCTTGTACTCTAACCTCTTACCAAAAGTTATTCCCGTTCAACCTTACATTGTCACAACCATTTATGTATTTAAACAGGTAATCATTTTAAGAAATAATGAGACATGGATTTATCTTTGTACCCTAAACAATCGACTCCATTTTTAATTTGCACCATCAGGTATTTGAACGGTTGGAATTGATCAAACCAGATCCTTGTTGTCACAGTCAGATGTTACTAACGCCGAGCACACAAGCATATGTGAAAACTACAAGGTAAGATGATTCAGATTAACAAATCCTATTCTACAGGCTTAACCAACCACATTTTGTATCCCCCCCCCACCCCCCAATTTTTTGTTGTTGGAATTTATTTTTGCAAAATTTTAGATTGCTGAAAATTCAAAAACATTTCCCAAATTGTTTTTCGAAAATACAAAAAATTATAATAGTTTTAAAACTATTTATTTAAGGAGAAAGTAATATTTTGACAACTTGGGTAAAATTTTAAAAATCTTAAAATAACAAATAACAAATACAACTCTATTTTTTGAAATTTTAGGGTGAGGGTTGGTCGCTGAGGGCAGCACCTAAAAAAAATGTTGAGTTATTTATTTCAGTCCATAAATTAATATGTTCACCTTCATGTATGTCTTTATCATGTCAGGGATGGTACAGCAAGGGTAACTTACCAAGTATTGAGCAGTGATAGAGAGCAACTATTAACAGTTAATTCACAAGGCTTAATATCTACGGAAGCAAGGACAGGACAGGCGTCTGTCGTGGTTACTGCTCATGAAAATTTTGGTATCAATCAAACTCTGGTTATATTGGTTAAGGTAAGAGAATGGGTACAAGATCGAATTGAAATATGAAATATAGACTTTTGTATTATCTGCTTTACACCTAAGGTACTAGAACATAATACAAATGAGTTAGTTATTGTTGTGTGAGGTCATCTCAATGTCCAAGAGGTGAGTCCTGTTGAAGTGATCATTCACATGTCATGTCATGATTTATGGTGTTCAATTTTGACAAATTAGGTGTTATTTTAAAAGCTTACAAATAGTTCTTTAACATGAACTTCAAATCTCAATTTCATATCTGGAGACAACTGGTCTGTTTCGATATGCTGGGTCACATTTATAATTTGAAATATTGCTGTTCTGATATATTCAACCCAATAATTGTTTCTAGTTTCGTACAGGTTATATTATTAATGAAATTTAATGCATTTATTTTTACATTTGTGTGTAGGTAAAACCAGTTTCCTAACTGGTCTGTTTCGATATGCTGGGTCACATTTATAATTTGAAATATTGCTGTTCTGATATATTCAACCCAATAATTGTTTCTAGTTTCGTACAGGTTATATTATTAATGAAATTTAATGCATTTATTTTTACATTTGTGTGTAGGTAAAACCAGTTTCCTATATAGGCCTTGACAGTACCACAGCCATTCAGACCACAGCAGAAAAATTAACTGTATTTCCTGTTGGTGCTACCATAACAATGGCGGTCAACTTTTATGATAATATCGGGGATAAGTTCCATGCAACCAATGCTGTGTTACATCATAGATTGAATAGATTTGATCTGTTACAGTTACAATCTGGACCTGATAATGGAACATTTGTTGCCAGGGCGGCCCATCCTGGTAGCACACTATTAAAGGTAAGTTGAGGGCGTACATCACTAATTCGCCCCCCATAGACTTGCAAGCTTTGTAGGCTATGTGTGAAGTGTGAAATTGGGCTAAAAAGACAAAAATACAGGTCGAAATTTGGGTGACAAAAAGGCAGGAATTCATGAATTATCAAGAAGATTTTCATATATGGATCGCTTGTGATGAAGCCCATGAAATTTGGATAAGTTTGAAAACAAACAGTATTTTAATCTGATTTTAGTCAGTGATTAGATTTTTTGCTAGAACCCGGCATTACTTAGCGTAATGATTTTGTAACTCATAAGTCGTCTTTTACCCGCGCATGCAACTTGTGTGTAAATCGGTCCGTAAAATTATATTTCTGCTAAAATCATATGTTTTCTTTTTAACAATAAGTATAAGTAAAAAGGAATAAGTAGCCTACAAATTTGGTACTAAAACAGTAGAGTTGAAAACTTAAGAAGAGTAACTCTTCTTAAGATGAATCTCAAGTTTTATGCAATAGGACCCAGCTGTTCAACTTTTATTCATCTTGATGGTGCATTTCGACTTTAATATCCTTATATTGATGACAATGCAAAGTTAACATTTGTTTTTGTGTCTTTGTGAATGTTCTAGGTTTGGGATGAAAACAGTCCATGGATTGAGGATTACGTTAACATTGCTGTAGGTAGTGTTATAGAACCGGTTGAGGATTACACGGTTGGGGATGTCGTATGCTTCACATCATCTCTGTTAACTCAAGAAGGTATGAATCTAGATTTAGGATACTGTAAAAGTGGAAATGTTCACGCTACATTTATTTTTGCGCTAAAATCAGCAATCATGAAAATAAAAACGCACAAAATATTCATTTTGTATGTTGGTCTATGAAAGTAAGCAAAAAATAGCGAAAATAAAAAAGCAAAATTGTTCAAAATGTGCGAAGCGCGAAAATATCCACTTTTACAGTATGTCAATATTGCTGTACACAAGTTGGTAAAGCCTGTTGAAGATTACACTCTTAGGGAAATAGTGTTGTGTAATTTATTCTCATCCGACTGACTTTTGAAATCTGACAAAAGTGTGTTTTTTCCCCAAAACTTTTAGTAATAAAATTCAAACATTTTTCATAAACTGTTTCTTTATTCTTATCTGTTTTAAAGCAAGAATGCAGTGATTTAATTGTAAAATATCCCCAATCATTTTTGCACTATTCTTAAGTTTATTATATATGTTTTAAATATGATATTTTTTAAATCGTAGTGATGTCATTATATGCTTCACCTCGTCGCAAATCAATCATGGTCTGGATTTAGTGGAATTCAAAGAAGTCGGAACAATGCGCAAATGCGACATATGGGCAGAAACGGAACAAACTGGTTCAGATTACGTACGCTCTATTTAAATCTTTACAATTCCAAAAGTTGACATTATATCGGTCTCATAATTTCACCAAATAAGGTCAATATGTGTTACTTAAATTTAAGTTATAAGCTGTCCCATTATTTTTGGGGGACATGTTGTACAAAAATTATTTTATTGACAGTTTTATTGAGTAAATTATCCTCATATGTTACAAAGTTCTGATTTTAAACTGACTTTGGACTGTTCTGATAACACAAGGTGTGAGGTTCCCCTGTAAATGTGTCTAAATAGAGGATAGTAAGTGCTTGGTGCCTTACTATTTGGTGAAGATGTGTGTTACACATTGACAATTCAAGGGAAACCATTCAAGTGCTGTATGCTCGTTTGCAAAGTTTTGTAAATCATATTATGATTTTATATTTTCTACCAGCACAAATGAATTTGCACTCTGATAGATTGGTAGAGCTCATTAGAAATTCAGATTCAGAAATTCGAGGAGAATCCAAGAATCTATTCTCGCAAAAATGCACGCCGGTAAAGTTGCGTGAATCCAAGTTGATTCGCGTAAATAATCTGTCTAACACACTATTTGAATGGAGGAGAATCCATAGATTCTCGTAAAATCCTCTGCAAGAATTTAAATGGATTCTCGCAACCTTTGGTGTATCCTTGGTGTAAGATATTTATAAGTCCAGACCTATTACAGATTAAGCTGTATAATCCTTTAATCCCTCAATAGGTCAAGAGGATTTGGTGCTAGGTTAGTCTCATGCTGTCTTACACCAAGGATAAACCCCAACCTTTGACGAACTTCTGACACTGGATTTACTATGGATAAATATTCATATCGTTCTATTGCAATGATAATCCTTTCAACATTCTTTCAATTTGATGTATATTTGCACAGGTCAGCGCGGTTCTTGGAGTTCATCTAATTCAGCAGTAATTAAAATAGATGGCAGCACTGGTGTTGGGGTAGCTGTAGGACCAGGGACTACTACACTATATCATGATATAGCTAATTCATTAATAACACAGACTGATGTAAGTATGTGATAACAATAAATTGTATAACATTGGTGTGGGGGTAGCTGTAGGACCAGGGACTACTATACTCTGTTTGGCCATCTCGAGACAGTGACGTAACCGCGTATTCTACAGCAAATACTCGCGGCGCTGGCGTACAAACACGACCGTTGAAAGGCGGAAGATACACACGCGTGCGTAAAAGCTGCGCCTGTTCAGTTACGTCACTGTCTCGAGATGCCCAAACAGAGTATACACTATATCATGATATAGCTAATTCATTAGTTACACAGACTGATGTAAGTATGTGATAACAATAAATTGTATAACACTGGTGTGGAGGTAGCTGTAGGACCAGGGACTACTACACTGTATCATGATATAGCTAATTCATTAGTAACACAGACTGATGTAAGTATGTGATAACAATAAATTATATAACACTTGTGTGGGGGTAGCTGTAGGACCAGGGACTACTACACTATATCATGATATAGCTAATTCATTAGTTACACAGACTGATGTAAGTATGTGATAACAACAAATTGTAGAACACTGGTGTGGGGGTAGCTGTAGGACCAGGGACTACTACACTATATCATGATATAGCTAATTCATTAGTTACACAGACTGATGTAAGTATGTGATAACAACAAATTGTAGAACACTGGTGTGGGGGTAGCTGTAGGACCAGGGACTACTACACTATATCATGATATAGCTAATTCATTAGTAACACAGACTGATGTAAGTATGTGATAACAATAAATTGTATAACACTGGTGTGGGGGTAGCTGTAGGACCAGGGACTACTACACTGTATCATGATATAGCTAATTCATTAGTAACACAGACTGATGTAAGTATGTGATAACAACAAACTGTATAACACTTGTGTGAGGGTAGCTGTAGGACCAGGGACTACTACACTATATCATGATATAGCTAATTCATTAGTAACACAGACTGATGTAAGTATGTGATAACAATAAATTGTATAACACTTGTGTGAGGGTAGCTGTAGGACCAGGGACTACTACACTATATCATGATATAGCTAATTCATTAGTAACACAGACTGATGTAAGTATGTGATAACAATAAATTGTATAACACTGGTGTGGGGGTAGCTGTAGGACCAGGGACTACTACACTATATCATGATATAGCTAATTCATTAGTAACACAGACTGATGTAAGTATGTGATAACAATAAATTGTATAACACTTGTGTGAGGGTAGCTGTAGGACCAGGGACTACTACACTATATCATGATATAGCTAATTCATTAGTAACACAGACTGATGTAAGTATGTGATAACAATAAATTGTATAACACTGGTGTGGGGGTAGCTGTAGGACCAGGGACTACTACACTATATCATGATATAGCTAATTCATTAGTTACACAGACTGATGTAAGTATGTGATAACAATAAATTGTATAACACTTGTGTGGGGGTAGCTGTAGGACCAGGGACTACTACATTATATCATGATATAGCTAATTCATTAGTAACACAGACTGATGTAAGTATGAAATAACAATAAATTGTATAACACTGGTGTGGGGGTAGCTGTAGGACCAGGGACTACTACACTATATCATGATATAGCTAATACATTAGTAACACAGACTGATGTAAGTATGTGATAACAATAAATTGTGTAACATTGGTGTGGGGGTATCTGTAGGACCAGGAACTACTACACTATATCATGATATAGCTAATTCATTAGTTACACAGACTGATGTAAGTATGTGATAACAACAAATTGTAAAACACTTGTGTGGGGGTAGCTGTAGGACCAGGGACTACTACACTATATCATGATATAGCTAATTCATTAGTTACACAGACTGATGTAAGTATGTGATAACAACAAATTGTAGAACACTTGTGTGGGGGTAGCTGTAGGACCAGGAACTATTACACTATATCATGATATAGCTAATTCATTAGTTACACAGACTGATGTAAGTATGTGATAACAATAAATTGTAGAACACTTGTGTGGGGTAGCTGTAGGACCAGGAACTACTACACTATATCATGATATAGCTAATTCATTAGTTACACAGACTGATGTAAGTATGTGATAACAATAAATTGTATAACACTGGTGTGGGGGTAGCTGTAGGACCAGGGACTACTACACTATATCATGATATAGCTAATTCATTAGTAACACAGACTGATGTAAGTATGTGATAACAATAAATTGTATAACATTGGTGTGGGGGTATATGTAGGATCAGACACTACTACACTATATCATGATATAGTTAATTCATTAGTAACACAGACTGATGTAAGTATGTGATAACAATAAATTGTATAACATTGGTGTGGAGGTAGCTGTAGGACCAGGGACTACTACACTATATCATGATATAGCTAATTCATTAGTTACACAGACTGATGTAAGTATGTGATAACAATAAATTGTATAACACTTGTGTGGGGGTAGCTGTAGGACCAGGGACTACTACACTATATCATGATATAGCTAATTCATTAGTAACACAGACTGATGTAAGTATGTGATAACAATAAATTGTATAACATTGGTGTGGGGGTAGCTGTAGGACCAGGGACTACTACACTATATCATGATATAGCTAATTCATTAGTTACACAGACTGATGTAAGTATGTGATAACAATAAATTATATAACACTTGTGTGGGGGTAGCTGTAGGACCAGGGACTACTACACTATATCATGATATAGCTAATTCATTAGTAACACAGACTGATGTAAGTATGTGATAACAATAAATTGTATAACACTGGTGTGGGGGTAGCTGTAGGACCAGGAACTACTACACTATATCATGATATAGCTAATTCATTAGTTACACAGACTGATGTAAGTATGTGATAACAATAAATTGTATAACACTTGTGTGGGGGGGGGGGTAGCTGTAGGACCAGGGACTACTACACTATATCATGATATAGCTAATTCATTAGTAACACAGACTGATGTAAGTATGTGATAAGAATAAATTGTGTAACATTGGTGTGTGTGGGGTGGGGGGTTAGCTGTAGGACCAGGGACTACTACACTATATCATGATATAGCTAATTCATTAGTAACACAGACTGATGTAAGTATGTGATAAGAACAAATTGTATAACACTGGTGTGAGTTTCTCTCTTTTGTATCCATTTTCATGGTTGTTTTCAAAGGCCTATGGATTCTTTAATTTTACAGCAAATATAAAGTCATTGCACAAATATGAAATCAGACAGAACAAAAATATTTTTGTTCAAAGCAGAATTTTAATATATAGTTTGTTTAGTTTTCTTGGAATAATAATTATTTTTAATTGACTCTGTATGTAGGGGTCTAGGTAAAGTTTTTGGAGTTTTTGGTTTCATTTAAAAAAGTTGAAGTTTGGAACCAAACCTGGAGTATAGATATAACATGGAAACCTTCATATAAGGTGAAAGGTCATCTCTGGTCAAGTTGTAAAATAGGCAGTTAGGTTAAGTGTTTGCAAAGTTGAAATCCAATTGTAACCAAATGTGGGTTAAGAGGTAACATGGGAACCTTATATGCTAATAAGGTCAAAGGCCATGTCATGTCAAGTTGTATTAGCCGTGTATCATTAGAAAGTGAAGATATCAGCTATTTGACTACAATATCATTTTTGTTTATTTGTTCCTTGTAGGTGACGGTACGTGCTATAAGCCGTGTATCATTAGACAGTGAAGATATCAGATATTTGACAACCATATCATTGTTAATTGTCCCTTGTAGGTGACGGTACATGCTATAAGCCGTGTATCGTTAGACAGTGAGGACATCAGATATTTGACTACAATATCATTGTTTATTTGTCCTTGTAGGTGACGGTACGTGCTATAAGCCGTGTATCATTAGACAGTGAAGATATCAGATATTTGACAACCATATCATTGTTTATTTGTCCCTTGTAGGTGACGGTACATGCTATAAGCCGTGTATCGTTAGACAGTGAGGACATCAGATATTTGACTACAATATCATTGTTTATTTGTCCTTGTAGGTGACGGTACGTGCTATAAGCCGTGTATCATTAGACAGTGAGGATATCAGATATTTGACTACAATATTATTTTTGTTAATTTGTCCTTGTAGGTGACGGTACGTGCTATAAGCCGTGTATCATTAGACAGTGAAGATATCAGATATTTGACAACCATATCATTGTTTATTTGTCCCTTGTAGGTGACGGTACATGCTATAAGCCGTGTATCGTTAGACAGTGAGGACATCAGATATTTGACTACAATATCATTGTTTATTTGTCCTTGTAGGTGACGGTACGTGCTATAAGCCGTGTATCATTAGACAGTGAGGATATCAGATATTTGACAACCATATCATTGTTTATTTGTCCTTGTAGGTGACGGTACGTGCTATAAGCCGTGTATCATTAGACAGTGAGGATATCAGATATTTGACTACAATATTATTTTTGTTTATTTGTCCTTGTAGGTGACGGTACGTGCTATAAGCCGTGTATCATTAGACAGTGAGGATATCAGATATTTGACTACAATATCATTGTTTATTTGTCCTTGTAGGTGACAGTACGTGCTATAAGCCGTGTATCATTAGACAGTGAGGATATCAGATATTTGACTACAATATCATTGTTTATTTGTCCTTGTAGGTGACGGTACGTGCTATAAGCCGTGTATCATTAGACAGTGAGGATATCAGATATTTGACTACCATATCATTGTTTATTTGTCCTTGTAGGTGACGGTACGTGCTATAAGCCGTGTATCATTAGACAGTGAGGATATCAGATATTTGACTACAATATCATTGTTTATTTGTCCCTTGTAGGTGACGGTACGTGCTATAAGCCGTGTATCATTAGACAGTGAGGACATCAGATATTTGACAACCATATCATTGTTTATTTGTCCTTGTAGGTGACGGTACGTGCTATAAGCCGTGTATCATTAGACAGTGAGGATATCAGATATTTGACTACAATATCATTGTTTATTTGTCCCTTGTAGGTGACGGTACGTGCTATAAGCCGTGTATCATTAGACAGTGAGGATATCAGATATTTGACTACAATATCATTGTTTATTTGTCCTTGTAGGTGACGGTACGTGCTATAAGCCGTGTATCATTAGACAGTGAGGATATCAGATATTTGACAACCATATCATTGTTTATTTATCCTTGTAGGTGACGGTACGTGCTATAAGCCGTGTATCATTAGACAGTGAGGATATCAGATATTTGACAACCATATCATTGTTTATTTATCCTTGTAGGTGACGGTACGTGCTATAAGCCGTGTATCATTAGACAGTGAGGATATCAGATATTTGACAACCATATCATTGTTTATTTGTCCTTGTAGGTGACGGTACGTGCTATAAGCCGTGTATCATTAGACAGTGAGGACATCAGATATTTGACAACCATATCATTGTTTATTTGTCCTTGTAGGTGACGGTACGTGCTATAAGCCGTGTATCATTAGACAGTGAGGATATCAGATATTTGACTACAATATCATTGTTTATTTGTCCCTTGTAGGTGACGGTACGTGCTATAAGCCGTGTATCATTAGACAGTGAGGATATCAGATATTTGACTACCATATCATTGTTTATTTATCCTTGTAGGTGACGGTACATGCTATAAGCCGTGTATCATTAGACAGTGAGGATATCAGATATTTGACTACAATATCATTGTTTATTTGTCCTTGTAGGTGACGGTACGTGCTATAAGCCGTGTATCATTAGACAGTGAGGATATCAGATATTTGACTACCATATTATTGTTTATTTGTCCTTGTAGGTGACAGTACGTGCTATAAGCCGTGTATCATTAGACAGTGAGGACATCAGATATTTGACAACCATATCATTGTTTATTTGTCCTTGTAGGTGACGGTACGTGCTATAAGCCGTGTATCATTAGACAGTGAGGATATCAGATATTTGACTACAATATCATTGTTTATTTTTCCTTGTAGGTGACAGTACGTGCTATAAGCCGTGTATCATTAGACAGTGAGGATATCAGATATTTGACAACCATATCATTGTTTATTTGTCCTTGTAGGTGACGGTACGTGCTATAAGCCGTGTATCATTAGACAGTGAGGATATCAGATATTTGACTACCATATTATTGTTTATTTGTCCTTGTAGGTGACGGTACGTGCTATAAGCCGTGTATCATTAGACAGTGAGGATATCAGATATTTGACAACCATATCATTGTTTATTTGTCCTTGTAGGTGACGGTACGTGCTATAAGCCGTGTATCATTAGACAGTGAGGATATCAGATATTTGACTACCATATTATTGTTTATTTGTCCTTGTAGGTGACGGTACGTGCTATAAGCCGTGTATCATTAGACAGTGAGGATATCAGATATTTGACTACAATATCATTGTTTATTTGTCCCTTGTAGGTGACGGTACGTGCTATAAGCCGTGTATCATTAGACAGTGAGGATATCAGATATTTGACTACAATATCATTGTTTATTTGTCCTTGTAGGTGACGGTACGTGCTATAAGCCGTGTATCATTAGACAGTGAGGATATCAGATATTTGACAACCATATCATTGTTTATTTGTCCTTGTAGGTGACGGTACGTGCTATAAGCCGTGTATCATTAGACAGTGAGGACATCAGATATTTGACAACCATATCATTGTTTATTTGTCCTTGTAGGTGACGGTACGTGCTATAAGCCGTGTATCATTAGACAGTGAGGATATCAGATATTTGACTACAATATCATTGTTTATTTGTCCCTTGTAGGTGACGGTACGTGCTATAAGCCGTGTATCATTAGACAGTGAGGATATCAGATATTTGACTACCATATCATTGTTTATTTATCCTTGTAGGTGACGGTACATGCTATAAGCCGTGTATCATTAGACAGTGAGGATATCAGATATTTGACTACAATATCATTGTTTATTTGTCCCTTGTAGGTGACAGTACGTGCTATAAGCCGTGTATCATTAGACAGTGAGGACATCAGATATTTGACAACCATATCATTGTTTATTTGTCCTTGTAGGTGACGGTACGTGCTATAAGCCGTGTATCATTAGACAGTGAGGATATCAGATATTTGACTACAATATCATTGTTTATTTTTCCTTGTAGGTGACAGTACGTGCTATAAGCCGTGTATCATTAGACAGTGAGGATATCAGATATTTGACAACCATATCATTGTTTATTTGTCCTTGTAGGTGACGGTACGTGCTATAAGCCGTGTATCATTAGACAGTGAGGATATCAGATATTTGACTACCATATTATTGTTTATTTGTCCTTGTAGGTGACGGTACGTGCTATAAGCCGTGTATCATTAGACAGTGAGGATATCAGATATTTGACAACCATATCATTATTTATTTGTCCTTGTAGGTGACAGTACGTGCTATAAGCCGTGTATCATTAGACAGTGAGGATATCAGATATTTGACTACCATATTATTGTTTATTTGTCCTTGTAGGTGACGGTACGTGCTATAAGCCGTGTATCATTAGACAGTGAGGATATCAGATATTTGACTACAATATCATTGTTTATTTATCCTTGTAGGTGACGGTACGTGCTATAAGCCGTGTATCATTAGACAGTGAGGATATCAGATATTTGACTACCATATCATTGTTTATTTATCCTTGTAGGTGACGGTACGTGCTATAAGCCGTGTATCATTAGACAGTGAGGACATCAGATATTTGACAACCATATCATTGTTTATTTGTCCTTGTAGGTGACGGTACGTGCTATAAGCCGTGTATCATTAGACAGTGAGGATATCAGATATTTGACTACCATATTATTGTTTATTTGTCCCTTGTAGGTGACGGTACGTGCTATAAGCCGTGTATCATTAGACAGTGAGGATATCAGATATTTGACTACCATATTATTGTTTATTTGTCCTTGTAGGTGACGGTACGTGCTATAAGCCGTGTATCATTAGACAGTGAGGACATCAGATATTTGACTACCATATCATTGTTTATTTGTCCTTGTAGGTGACGGTACGTGCTATAAGCCGTGTATCTTTAGACAGTGAGGACATCAGATATTTGACTACAATATCATTGTTTATTTGTCCTTGTAGGTGACGGTACGTGCTATAAGCCGTGTATCATTAGACAGTGAGGATATCAGATATTTGACTACAATATCATTGTTTATTTGTCCCTTGTAGGTGACGGTACGTGCTATAAGCCGTGTATCATTAGACAGTGAGGACATCAGATATTTGACTACCATATCACAAGATGAGCCCTATGTTGTGACAGTAACACTGAACCAGTCACCAAGTATTAAAGGTTTGTTATTTATTAGGGTTATTATCCCTGTTAATAATAGTTGTGCTATCCACTCATTGTTTTGGTATCATATGTCTTCAAAGTTGCGGGTTACATGATTATATGAGTGAGTGGGGTTGTTATCATCCCAACATTTCTGGATGCATTCTAAGTAATTTTGAATAAGTTTCAACACCATTGGGGTATCAATTGTATCACATGCACGCTTGTGATTAAATGCTTATTTTTATTACATAAATTGCCTGGTTTAATATTGTTGCCCTTTGGTTTGAGTGAGTGGGTTTATAGCTGGGGATCACACATGGTTAAGGTAAGATTGAGAGACTCTTGTCACAAGAACACCAATCAGATACAGGGTGTCTTAGAATGTTTTATACTGTGTTTGATAAAATACTAATTAAAAATACAACATTGCAGTCCAAATACATAATTGAAAAATCAGTGAAAATCTGATGTATGTTTGGTTTCTTAAAAAAATTAGACAAATCAATGCAGTTACACAAATGTTGATATGCTCACAATACCACTTCCCCTACGGAGCTGTGCCTTTTTTCACACATCAGTGCACGTGCATTGATTTTTCCAATCTCTCTCGAAACAAGACCCATTTATTGACCTATAATTATTCAAGTTTAGCTTTCTACTTTCTCTTAGTAAGTCTATCCACTCTCTCTCATTTTCCAGGTGATAATTGCAGTGCTTTCCTGTCATCTAGTGCAATGAATCTACCAGCGCCCCCTATCCAATGTCAGTTACGTTTCAATAACCAAGCTATCAGAGTACAAGCAGGGGAATTATTCCACACATATCCTGCATATGATAGTAAAACAGGTAGGTACAATGCACATACAGTGATAATTATACAAATTTTGAAAATCACCATTAAAAAAAATGCTAAGGTTCCTGGAAAATTAGGGCATTATCATAAATCCAACCCCATCAGCCCAACTTCAAACAATATTTTACTTGAACTTTGACTCAAATGTCAATTTTCTTGTGACGAGGGTATTCATCCTCTAAATCAAGCGTGTGCAACCTGCGGCCCGCCGACTTCTAATCTGCGGCCCGCGAAGCAATCCTAAAATTCCAAATGATGTGGCCCGTTTTAAACGGAACTCCCTAGTTTTACACAAATGGCGGATTGATTTGGTGGTGTGCTCCCTTATATTAGTAGAGTGACGCGCTGCATTAAGTAAATATAACCCAAGGTGTGATTGTGTGATAAAATTCTTGGTTAAAATGGCGCTTGCAGCAGCTTAAGCGAGTAAAAAGAGGAAATTACACGAAGAGAAGCGGGTATTCCATGAGCAATGGACTTCCCCTCTCCCTATTACTCCTCCTCCGGACATGTTTTGGAATGTTTGACAATCGCTGCGGCCCGTGAATAGATCTCAAAATCGCAATGCGGCCCGTGTGGTAGAAAAGGTTGCACATGCTTGCTCTAAATCATGTCTACGATCCACTGATAACTCCTGAGCTTCCCGGGATTGAGAATGTGAACAAATCTCACGGGAAAAACAAGTAGATCATGTCATTAATGAAGAAGTCTTCTGACCGGTAAACGAAACCGTCTTAACGTGAGCAACATAATGGATTTGTTCAACAAAAAGTTTAACAAAAAATTAAATCTACAATCCTGATGAACTTATTCAAAGAAAGGGAAAAAACACAGTAAAACTATATCCATGTTTTCTCATTTCCATCAAAAAGTCTACCCTACTTAAAGTTTTATTTTGTTTTCCTTCGTTTGCACACAGGCCAATATTACTGTGGCATCACTCAGCTAGAGAGTAAGCATTCACCTCACTACCTCAGCACACTGTCAGCTGACCTGACTCTATCAGTCACAGTGCCACGACGTACAGGTCAAACAGAGGTCAGGTCAGAGGTCGTCACCCTGACATTTGTGCCTCATATGTTTGTACAGCCTTCTATGTTGTCATTGAGTTTGAGTCAGACTTCTGCAGAGATAACTGTTGAAGGAGTTGAAACTTCATTGAAAGCGTTAGTGGTAAGTATTGTAGTCTGTGATGGTATTGTGGCCATATCAGACAGTGGCGTATCTGGGGTTACTTGTCAGAGGGGGCAAAATTATTTTTTTATCTGTGAACATTTGAGAATTGCCGAGGGGGAGAGGTCTTGGCACGTGGCCATCCCAATCCGGCGCAATAACCTTAACTCTAAAGATCCTCGTTCACCTTGCATAGTTGTGGTGAACAATATATTGGTCAAACCAAAAGGCCTTTAAAGGTCAGATTGTCTGAACTCAAAAGAACTACATTACAAGGCAAGAAAGATAGCCAAGTACTAAGTTGACAAAAATTTCAAATGATGATAGCATTGTTCAATTAACATGATTTTTGCACCAAATTAAATCTGTTGCCAAGATTTTTAAAATGACACCTGTCGCGTTGAATTCCCCTGTATTTCTAATACTAAATTGTGTCTACTCACAGGTAACAGTTGATGATGGTCAGTCACAGCTCCTTGAAGTTGGCAAACCTTACAGTAGTAGTTCTTCATCCCTTCATTATCCCATACGTCTAGTAGAGAAAACCATACAACAAATAGGACCGGTAGTAACTAATGCTAAGGCAGAGGTTTATAACACACTCACTGGAGAGAAATCAGTGTTGCCGGTTCATGTTAATCTTGTGCCACTCAAAGAACGCCCTCAAGGTAAGTTGTCAGGCATGCAAATGTTCAGCCTTGTCAAACTGATTTCAGTTTTGTGGATAGAAGGGAGAATGGCTGAGAACAAAGTTATTACATTTTGCAAGCAAAATATGCAAGTAAAAAGTACCTCAATTTCATAGTGTGGTTAAATATAAGACCAAGACATTTTATAACGCATTGTTTGGAACTGTTTTAGTTTGATGAGCTCTAAATATTGAGTTTTTATCTCTCCGTGCGCAAAAGTAATCCAAGCGTACTTGCAAAAGTGGCCACACGCACATTTTCTTGACTGCACACACACGTCACGCATATGATACACAGTGCATTGTTTCATTGCCTGTGCGCCCGCATCTTCCTGTATTCATTCGCTGCTGCAATGAGGCTTTGCCAATTTGAAACGGATCAAACTATAGTGGAACTTGATGGATTGAAGGTGATTTGGCTCTGTACGAACTGATTACAATAAATTTCATGATAACTATTTTTTGTTGTTCACTTTTATCCATTGTTACAGTTGTAGTAGAACCTAAAATAAGTGGCTGGGCTCGTGTCATCCAAGTCATCCTTAACAATTACCAGAACTGGCTATTCCTAATTGTTCTAATCCTGGCCATAGCTGGCGCTGTTCTCATTGGTTATCACGTGTTTTTGGCTCCTCGTTACTACTATGCAACAACAGCGGGATCTGCATTTATGCCTGGCTCACCCATGCATGCATCACCACCTCCCTATGGATCACCTGGACCAGGTAAGGAAACCAAACATAATTGTCTTTTTCAAGCTTCTTAAGGCGCGTTAATACTCCCGTCATTACGCATCGGCCAACGTCGGCGGATAAAAGTTGACATTGCTTCAAACTCACGCAACGATATCCGCTTCGGCCAATACGCAACAACGCAAATATGAACCCACCATTAGACATGAAGCAGAGGTGTGTTACCTGCTGCCCATAAGCTTTCCCAAATTTTGTCTTGCACAAAATGTAAGTTTGATTACCTCTCAAAAATGTATTGCGGCCCTCTATACAATAATAATAAGTCTATACTTTTGAACCAATTTGATGTTTGATGTGAACAGCATGATTGGAATAGATATAGTCCTACTCATACTTGTTCCACCGGGCACCTTTTACAGCAACAAGTATTATATCACCTGCCGTAAAAATAGACGAACCTGTGCTGCGTCAATAACGAATAAAAAAAAATGCCGTTTTGCAGACACTTACAATGCACTCCATGTATTAGGTTTCCTGCTTTCCGATTGGTTTTTAACTACTAAGTGTATATGAATGTTGGTTTTACATTCCCATTCTGCTGGTAAGAATTTTTTTCAAGGGGAATCCTATCAGTGGTATGAGTTGGGTATTGGACATTTTTATTAATACATTCACATTCAGCATCGTGCTACTGTTGTTGAATTTAATTTGGAGGTCAGCGGTCATAATGCTATGGACAACATTCCACTAATGCATGCGTATGTGCGTAAAGCCAGCAATGCATACCGGACCCGTTCAAAAAATGACCGCATGTCCTGATTGGTCATTCGTGAAATCGCCATTCACATGCAAGCATAGTTTGCATTGCAAGTATTTTGATGCAGCTCTGCGAACAACAACAAAACACGCTCGCATAAAAAGCTTGAATTTCGTCCATAACATTATGACAGTGACTATAACAGGAGAAATGGTTAATATTCATTTTTTATTCATTGCATTCCTATTTGTCTGTTGTAGGGTATGATAATTTCAGTGGAAGTCCATACCAAACTCGTGACTCATCATTGCGTCAACGCAGTACTACCAAGAGATCTCCTACAAGACTATGGAGCACAGCATACAGTCCACAAGAAGGAGCTACACCACAGTATTAAGGTTGCATAATTCAAGCTTAGGCAAGGGAAGGGGAGGGGGATCTATTCTACGGGCAAACGGACCTCTTAGTTTTGGAGGGGTCAAATATTTTAACAAATTTTGGTGAATTTTCAGCAAATTTTTTCACAATATTTCAAAAATTTCAACCAAAAAGAAGAAAAAAATGAAGGAAGGAAGGAAGAAAAAAACCCCAATACAAACAATTTCCACAAATTGTTCTTAAAAACAAATTGAAAATTTGAAAGAAAAAATGGGTTAGCCAGGCCCGTAGTACAGGGTTGGTGTTTTTTCAACTTAGAAGAATGTATGTTTATGAGGGGTGTCTATTCATCCATTATGAGGGGAAGAATTTAGTGTTTGGTGAGAAGGACAACCAATTAAAAAGGGGGAAGGAGAGAAAAAAGGAGAATAGAATAAAAACAAGGACAACATATGATAAGATGTTTCCATACCATATGTAGTTAGGGAGGGGACGGTTGTACATAAGTGAAGGCCCGATAGCAGTAACTGTTCAGTAATATGGGGGAAGGGTTTGAATAAAGCATGGTATATGGTGGGGGATAATTTTGATTCTCTGGAAGGATATACACCCCTGATGTTTATATTTTAATGCAGTAGATAAGTATTGTAAGTAAGAACTCAGGCTGATGGATGTGGACCTTTATTAGGTCAAGCATGGTGTGTGACGTGTGATATGAATATAAATTGAAATACGCTGAAAGTGAAAAACAGGTTTTCACAGAGTTAAGGAAAGGATAAAGATATCTAGATAAAAATGACAGATGTTCCTCATTACATTGCAGATATTAGATTTGGACTACAATGTATTTATATTTCTATTATTTTTTAAATACGGTTTAAATCATTGTGGGATACCCTGTATAGAATCTACAGCAACGAAACGTGATGAGAGCCTGAAAACACAAGGCATTATCATCATTTGACTTGGACTGGAGTATTTGGTATATACTGTATCATCATCATGGAATGTGATGCTCGCTTATAACTTACAAGTGTTAAGGCCTTGTTTTACTAGAAAAATGTATTATTTTTTGGGTGTTTTTGTTGTTGTTGGTGTTTTGATGGAAAAAATATAGCAGAACCCTCATGTTGTTAGCCCTCCAAATATGTAATTTGAACGCAATTATCATTTACCTCAGGGAATCAACTGTTTGTGCTTGCTTATACAGAAATACTGGTATGAGTAACTAGGCTTGCATAGGTCTTCCAGTGTATGTGTAAAACGTTTTGTATAAATAATGCTTCTTCTTTTCTAATTCTGTGAATGGATAGATCAACAGAGAATCAAATTTCCAACCAATCTGTTTTTTTACAGCCCAATAAAGTTGACCAGATGTCAGTTTTATAATGATCAAAATGGTTGACTGATATAAAAAAAAAGATTGTTAAGTATGTTTTTTGTTTTTAAGATCTGTCTGTTTGCCACAATGCTACTTTTAAAGCATAAATAGGTATAGGTCCTTATTTGTTAATGCCAAGGGTAGCAGTCACCTATTGAATTTTGAGGTCCAAAAATAGCTATTTGAGAGGATTTTAACTTATTTTCCCAATTGACTGCTGTAATCGATGTGTGTATGGACCCACTCATCACATGTTAGTCCAACATTTGGGAGTTCAAATTTTCAAATTTTCAAATTTTGGGATCTCAGACCCCAGGACTCCCAAAAAACCGCTACCCCTTGTTAATGCATCACATACAAGGTTTCCTAAAATAATTGGCATGTTTCTTTGTTTGGTATAAATGTCATTCATTTGTGTGTATTTGTATATGAAATTTAGTTGTCATTATGTTATAAAACAGGTAAAATGGTAATGGTAAAATATAAAAGAATAATTAGTTAAAAGTAACTAACACCACGGACAGACGTAGTTGAGCATCATCCATGGGGGTTGCCTTCATATTAGTGCTGAAAGTTATCGTGTAATTTCCTATCCCTGTACACGGGTAGTTTATCCGTACGTGTACACGGTGATGAAATTTACGAACAACAAAAACAGTATTTCAACCATGTAAGACCAACATACATGACTGCCAAATTTTACGCCTTGATGAAAATGAACAGTGGAAAACACGTAGCATAAAAAATATGATGCAAAACATTGCCTACTTGATCTGTGATCACGCATCATCAAAGCCGAACCAGCAATGATTGAGTTTCATCTTCGAATAAACTCCAAACAATATGATAAAGCCTCAACTACAAGTTTAAATTCCAAGATGCAAAGTTTAGTAGTATTTCATTGTATAAAAATCATCAAAACATTTTCCCTTGGGGTTGCTGTTATTAACATTGTTTATTATTATTATTTGGGGAAGGGTGGGAGTCAAGAGCCAAGTGATAGAATTATTTGGTGCTACTTGAATGCGATGGCAATATGCAGATGTTGTAATTAGGCATGACAGTTTTGTGTGTAACATTTGTAATACCGTACATATAATGTGACCTGTCAGTGTTAGATCTTACACTATGTTTGCTGACTTCATGATCCATTTGATGTGTGTGTTGTGCTGCTAGTAAGATCAATTGAATTGTTGAAATGTCAAAGTATGTGTTTCAAAAACCTCTAAAGAGGGCATTTTTTACTCTCTTTGGTGTTATTTTTATTACAAGACATTATGCGTAGATGTAAGTTACAAAAGTTGTTTTGGCATTGTGTAATCTAAATTGTGTAATCCAGATTAGAGGACTTCTCCATGCACTGTACCTATGTATAAAATGCTTTACTTTCTGTTCAGGTATGATATGCTTAACTTTGCAGTATTAAAAGAATTAAAATCAGAGCCAAAGAAGTGTTGTTTAAAGTTGAGCCAAATAAATTTTAAAAAGTTTGTCTCAGAAGAAACCTGAGTAAAGGCTATGCAAAATGCAATTTATTTGCGAAATGCGGTATCTTTTTAATTTTTTGTTGTTGTTTACATGAGACAGGCTCTGTGAAGCAAGAAAATGAAGCTGATATGGTACTTCAAGAAGCATAGTGCATTCATTCATTCATTCATCATTTATTACCATATTATTAAAATCAAATAACATCAAATTACATCAAAAATCAGTAAGAAACAATCAGATAATTTACAACAACAGAAAAACGAAACGGTTATGGAGGAGACGGCTAGAAGGCCAAAAAGGCCTGTAAAGTGCCATCCCCTGAAGCACTGGGACAATAAAACACAAAACCAATACAGCCAAATTTAAAACCTAAATATGACACCAACAATATATACCGGACAAGACAAAGGACAATGCAATAAATCACTAGAGTAAGTTTAAATACTGTTTTGATATTGGGGAAAAAACATTCCATACAATCACAACTTGGCTCACACCATTTTTAGAATAGGAGGGGGGGGGGGCAGTTATGCAGTAAAATTTAAAAGCTAAGCGTGTGGTTTTCTGAGACAAACTTGTTTTTTTATTTGGGCTTAATAATGATATATGTTATCTGCATACCTCACATGATTAATTCAAAGTGCTATTATCCAGTGTAAGCTTTTGTTTTATGTAGGCAGCTGTCTGATATACTGTAAAACACTATAATGTTGTGGATACTTTATTTTGCGAGTTTAGAATTACTGCTATTTTAGCGGGCATTTAATTTCGCGAATCTGGAAATGTTACTGTTACTTTCAATGGAAAATTGCCAATTGCGCGGGTATTTAATTTTGGGAATTGACATCCCTCGCGAAATTCACAAATTAAGTTGTTTTACAGTAGCTTGAACTCTTCTTCCCCAAGGGTAGATGTGCCACATTGATGAGAATTTATGTCAAAGGTGAAAACAGTTTGAATGATAGTTATGCACCACCTGCACAGCCGGTTACATGAGCAATACCCTTGTCTGGAGGTCACATGACTCGATACAAGCCACTGGGATTGTATTACCAATGATGTTTGTGCATTGCATTGTTATGAGGTATTCAAGACCTGATACAGTTGTAATCATCTCAGTTCAAGACTGAGTTAGCTTTAGGCGACGACGGAAAAAACACCTTGTTTCAAGGGCATATGGACCTCTCTGGCAGGGTCAGTCAGTCGGGCGTTTTTTATTTATTTATTTATTTTTAAAAATCTCGAAAAAAGGTACATTTTCCCTCAAAAACATAATTCACGAATCAGAAATAGTGAAAAAGAAATACAAAAATACAAAAAGAAATTCAAAACTGTTTACAAAAATAAATAAATTGAATTGCACAAAATAAAAAAAACCCACCTGAAACCTTTGAAGCAGAAAATGGGTCGTTGGGGCCCATAGAATGGGGATTTTTTACGCTACTACTGTGCAACTTGCTCTATCCATCTCTAATGATATTAATAAAAAGATGAATATGATTTAGAGATGGTTCTGAATTAAATCCCCTTTAAAGCTTGAACTGTCGACTTGGCTTGTGGTGGTGACATTTAAAATTTTACTCACTGGGTGGTGCACCTTGACATAAAGATGTATCTGTTTAGGGAAAGCAAAGTGACTACTGGGGAGTTCAAGAATCAGACCATTGCCTGCATAAAGTTGGATCAATTGAATTTAATTCTGAATGTGGCTAGTTTGTATATTTTTGGAATAATTGATTATGCCAGGCAATTTTGTTTTATATGTAAGCCTTGATCTTAATGACTACTGTAATGGATTCATATTGGTCAATGGTAAGTTAAGTTATATAATGAACAAAGATGAAAATATGCAATGGGGATTTGGTGCTGATTGGTTTATGATTATTTGAAATTAACCAATCAGATCCAATTGTGGACGTCATGAGTACGAGGAGTTTTAGTTTGAAGATGCACAAATATTTTAACACATGGAAATGTGTTTTGAAGCTCATCAAAATGAGTTAGACTAAGTCTTTCTGCTCTTTCATTAAAGAGAGACCAAAAGATTTGTGAAGTCCTATACATGAACCTTGTTTAACAGATGTTTGTGTATAAGATATGTAGATAGTGTACATTGTAATTATTAGAATTAGCAACGGAGCAAAAGTGATGATTTACATACCATTATATAGAATCCTATCATCTGTTTGATTAAAAGTGTGTGGATAGTCTAGCTTTACCTCCAGCTCACTTTTATAAACAGATTAGGTGTCTACAATTGTGTATCATTTATACCTAGAATGTTACTTTGATTTATCTTGATTGATGAAGAAGTTTATTTGGAATTGTATATATTTGAAAGCGACAGTAATGCAAACTATTGTATGATCTAGCTTCATTGCTGTTGTAGTGTTTAGGCGATACAAAATATATATATTGTCATAAATACTGATGGAGATATATACTACCCCCTACTAGGCCTATTGCTTCTGGTCTAGGCTTTGTAGATTTTTGTAAGTGGGTGTAGTTTTGGTCTAACAAATCAAATTAAACAACTTTTTACCAAAAAAATAACAATATTCAACTTTATACGTCATTCATATATTCTTGTTCATTGATTGGTTAAAAGTGGGTCACATGATCAAAAATAAACACGCTATTTTGCCAAAAGTACTATTTACGGCTCCCAAAAGTACTATTTACGGCTCCCCAAAAGACTATTTACGGCGCACTAGTGCGTTGGTAGTTTTACGCGGCGTTGTACTCCGCGTGACGCGAGAGAGCGCACGATTTGCATCCCCGGGCGCAGCGTAACGATCGTTCGATGCACTGCCTTTGAATTGAACTTTTAAAACTTTTTAACTGATGAAGATTGGAACTTACCGGATGATTTTTGAATTTGAACTTTATGGAACTAGAAATATATGAATGACGTATATAAAACAAATATATACTGCCTTTATTCGAGTCTCTGGATTAAAACTATGGTCCCTCGGTGACTGCAATAGTGCTATTTTGCTAGCACTATTGCAGTCACCTCGGGCCCATAGTTTGAACCAGAGTCTCTCATGGCAGTATATATTTGTATAATATGATCCATACATGACGCGTGTGTGATGATCAACAGGCACTGCACCGCCCTGTGGTTCTCATGCATTATATTTCGGCAGGCAGGCACGCATACCATACTGAGATGTTACCTCCCTGCTGAAACGGTCCGGTGGGATTAAGATTCGAACTATACTTAGTATGTAAATCAAATATTGATTGCTTTTATTTGGGTTGCAGGCCCACGGTGGTTTCAAAACTACATTATGTGTACCTTGGGGCATAGTATTGTTTTGAGATCAATAACCGGTTAGGCCTAAAAAAAGAGAGTTTGATTGGCCTAACCCGACAGACCCTTTGTGATTTTAAAAAAATGTTAAAATAATGTTAAAAAAAATTATCTAAAAATTGAACAAAGTATTAAAGTTTCTGACTGTTTGCTTTCATTTTCGGCTATTTTAAGTCCCCAAAGTAGTTGATTTAAAAAAAAATTAAAAAAACTAAAAATCCCGACCGACATACCCTATTTGTTTTTGTCATATTAGGCCAATCAAACCATTTTTGTAGGCCTTATTGGTGGTGATGGAATAAAAACATGCTTATAGTAAATCATTTTGGGCAGTTTGATACTGTATTGTGTCAAAATAAATTTATGGTTGATCAAAATGTTGGAAAATGCCAAGAGCTATATTTATTATGATTTTTTAATACCACAGCAGTTACATCTTGATATATAGACCATGTCACCTCATTGTTGATCAACAATGTTAGGTGCCTAGTTCCATTCCATGCATTGATTGTTGCATTGTGCATTGACTGTAGTGTACAGATGACTGATTTGGTTTTGTGTATGGTTGATAATGGACACTCCTTCATACTTGGAGGCAAGCTTTTGTTTGGCAGGCAATGCCAGCAGGCTGTGACGTGACAGGTGACATTGTCTATAGGCTTTCCATATATATGCACAATAAGCCTTTTAACATTTGGTCTATTGAAGGTTTTGTTGCCATTTTGTCCAGAAATGTGTGTACTTCAATTAGCAAGTTGTGAACAAAACACATTAGAATTGTTCTTTAAAGAATGCAACCATATTTAGTTTCAAATGAAACCTTTTAACACAGTCTAATCATTTTGAAAATTAGAAAGTTGTCATAAGAATAAAAAAATAACCATTATAAGTTTTGTTTCAATGGGAGTTATGTATTCTAAGGATTACCATAGTTTTCTAATATTACCACAATGCATCTTAAATTAATGTCAAAAAGGCTTATTTAATATTGTGAACTGTCAGTGTGTTGGTGTTAGCACTGTTATTGTGGAAGCAAAATGGAATATGTACTGTGTTCAGAAGTTGTTTTGATTCTTTTTCTTGCCATTAGGGACTAGGTACATAACATGTACTAAACATGTACTATACATTATAATAACTGTTTCTATAACCGAGGTGTTAGTATTTTTACATTGATCACATCAATTGTGTTCAGTAATATATGAACTGTACATTAGTAAGTTTGTTACACTTTTTTTTGTAAATATCAACTTGTATAATTGTGTAATCATGTCTCAAAAAGTAAGTTTGGACACATTCTGAATACTGTATGCACCCTGAACTCAAATGTGTACTAAGATTCCACATAGCTTGTATGGCGGCAGAAAGGGGAGGGGGAGGTAACCCTAATTGTTTTATAATGTTGAAACATGAGGAAAATAATGTTGTTGTTTTTTAAAACTAAAATGGTCTAGAAAAAATGTTCCTGAAGCTATCTTGTGTGACAAGTTCAGCTTATTTAAGCTTAAAGTATGAAACATTAAACTAATATGTGTGACACGCAAACAAATTGGCAATTTTAACACTAAAATGGTCTTAGTATGTCATTAAAACATGTAACCTGTAATTTCTTTTAGGGTAGGTGTGTTCCGTCCCAGCTTGCGTCGGCAATGTATATTACACTTATGTTTAAAGCCATCCTATTCATTACATATTTGATACTTCAAGTGTTCCTTGCATTTTGATTATGAAAATATGGTGCCTTCGATAATTGTTTAATAAGTATTAGAAAACATTTAAAGAGTGGTTTATGTATGTGCGCTTCCAGACGTTCACAAAATAATTATGAGCCTATAGTATTACACAACTATTGATTATGCATTTAAGAGTGGAAGTCAAACAGTATTTTGTGTATTATTTATTTATTTTTATTTGTATTAATATTCTAGAATGACTTGATTTGACTAAGAATGTGATAGAATACACAAATTATGAGGATCATTCAAAAGATCCCTTTTTCGTTATCATATTAGCTAGCCATGGGTGACCCAACGGGAGTCAATATAAGGCACAGTGAGGGACAAATACAAAATGAGTTGTTTATATCATGACAATGTGTATAAGTAAAGTTACATTTTGTTACCAGGGCAATGTTATATCACATGCCTAACCAAAGTTAGGGATTATTGAAAATAATTTTGTCTCAAAACATCAAATACAAATTGTCAAGTTATGTACGTTTAAAGTTTTGGTTTGTTAACAAATAATTGGCGTAAATGAATATTAAATACCTGAAAACGTAGTTTTAACATTTTATTTTCATAGATTTGAATCCTCTGTTTTGGATACAAGATGTATCAAAGATCAGAAATAAGACTTTTTATGAATTTGACTTATTATGACCTTGTCCCACATTTGTGCTGTTGAGCTATTGCCGCTTTGTGCGTTGTTTACTCATGTTGTGACACGGCTGTTTGATTGTCCGATTTATAATAAAAATTATGGAATAAAAAAAGATTACATAGTGGCCCCGTTATGGTTTGACCTGATTTAGGTAGCGCTAATGAATACGAGTATACGGTGAAAATTTCAAGAAAATTGTTTGAGCCCTTTTTAAATTATCTGCATTTTCTACTTTACACACATTTTACATGTTACTCTATGGGAAATGTGGCCGATGACGGCGCTATTATAGTAAATAATAATATTCAAAGCTCTATTTCTCAGAAATGGCACCTACAAATGTTCTGACATTTCTACAAAAGATGGCCAGTATAGTCAGGTACTTGAATCAGTTAAAACCAGAACCGGGCCAGCAAGTTGCGGTGTTCTCAGAATAAAACGGACAAATTATGTGGGATCAAACAGCCGTGGTGACGCATATTGTCAGCCTGTTTCGATAATTGCCTAATTCACTTTTCAGCGAAATTAAGCTTTTTGCATAAATTCATTACATTATGCACATGCTGTAATAATACCTAAGTCATTGACCAATTAAAAGCGTTGATAAATGCACATTTTCAATTCTGCCTAAGTCAGCCTTGTGAGTTAGGCAGATTGTAATAATGATGTCAAATGTTTAAAATGAGTCATATTAATTTTGTATTAGGCCTATAACAAAGCCACATTTCACTTATAGGAAAATCTTCAACCTACTTCTACCCAACAGTTACTGCTCCTGTTGGAATTCACCTGCACTATTCATGGTGCTATTCAACATATCGTCAGCCTGCTTCGATAATTTCCTAACTCTCTTTTCATATTTTTGTTGTTTTCTAAAAACTAGAAAAAATGAGTTAGGCAATTATCGAAGCAGGCTGACGATATGACACTTACCATGACTGTTGCTTGGAATCTCATATGCATCATAGTCAATTTGATCCACAGAGATTTGTTATGATTGAAAGGGAAATATATTTCCAAATAAACATAACATAATATTTGCCTTATCTGTTTTGCAAGTTAAATGTTCTAGTATTTAATACACAGTATCTAAATGTAACATGGAATGATTGCTTATCAAAAGTAACTCTTGTGGGCTTCCAACAAATCAGCTGCTTTCAGATAAATGTGTCTTTATGTAGATTTAGCAGTTCTAGAACACTTCTCAAACTAAATCAAAAAGTTGTATTTTGGGTTTTTTAGTATTGATCAAAGTGGTTAGCATTTCCTGAGATATTTTCCACTGTTTTCACCTTTACAAAAGGAACATTTGGTTTTCAAAGTACCAGCTTAAAAGTAAGTACCTAGACCGTTAACTATCATTGTGTGTCTTGAGATTTCAAGATACAATCATGGATATTGCAAATGAAGGAGGTAGAACTTAACCAATGACCCTCATAATATGTAGATTGTTAATTCAAAATAAGACAAATCTATGACTAAGAAATACTATGATATATGGTTTTTTTTGCTTAATTTGAATTACTATTTGGTTTGTAGGATAGGATTATGGATATATTATCATGAGCTTCATTTTGAAAAACGTTTCCAGTAAACACACTCGGACCTAAAGTATATACCTTGAATTCTAATAATATATTGAATACTGCATGCTGATAACTTGGTGCATCTTGCTCTCATGTTCATTGCTCTTACAACTATTTTACTGTCCATTAACTCTAACTCCCTGGCAGTTTTTTGACAATTAAAGTATCACTCTTCGCCAGCGCCGTGAATTGAACCTGGGCCGCCGGCGTGGAAGACCGACACCTAATTTGTGCTAACAGGGGAGCTTGAAAAAGTTACTTTTTCAAGACCATTTCAAGGCCAGATCTTCCCCGTGAGATGACCAGTCAGGCACGCTATACTGGCAGCTATTTGTTGTGGCTATATGTGGCCTTAGGGAAGGTTAGGGTTAACTGATGAACAGCACAATTAAGAGAGACTTAGAAGATAGTCTGTCTCAGAAACATTTTGCAAATAAGCTAGCTAGGTTTTTTTTCCTAATCCAAGCTTCAGAGAACTTTTCTCAATTTTTTTTCTCAAAAATCAAAAAAAAAAATCAGCTTTTGAGGCCTCAGCGCATAGACCTGCCAGCCGTAACTCATTTCACATACCAATGCGGGCGGGCTTCTGAGACAGACTATCTTCTTTGTTTGGCCTTAGCTCATGATCATTGCTACATAGCAGTTTTGTTGTTTAGTTACTAAGTACCTGTTGACATTGCAATATTCATATATTATACAAATAAAATGTTTTACAGGTAGGGGAAAGTCGCCTATTTTCGGTCAGCGCCTATTTTCGGTCACTTCGCCCAAATTGTGTAATGAAAATGACCTCGTCGTTATAAACTGACGGCTAAAGAACCGCCGCATAGTTGATGCCCGGTATTGCTGGCGACGACCGATGCAATTACACGATTTTGACCAGTGACCGAAAATAGGCGCTGACCGAAAATAGGCAACTTTACCCTATGACAAATTGGAAAGAGTGGTGTTTACCCAAAATATGTATAATTTTCAGACAGGTTACGGATCTGGACTTATCATAATTATAATTGATATGGTCAATATTCCCTGTATATAGACATTGCATATATTGTAACTACCATTCATTCATGATAGTCATGATGGTATGTGGATATGTAAAATAAACTAACTGGATTGGATGGACATTGCATATGTGTTGTAGTCTCATTATTTGTGGGAAGATATAGTGGAGGGAGAAACAGGGGCCCAAAAGTGTTGATACTTTTAAAAGCTTTATATGTATTATTAATGTTGATTTTGATTTCTGAAGTTAAGGGTATAACAGAATTACTCCAAATTATCTAAACAAAAAGAAATCTTCAACCCTAGGAGACTGATTAGCCCATAGCGAACAAAATAATGGCAATTTAAACACTTAAAATGGTCCATTATGACATTATAAACAATTCCTCTGTATGTTTTGGTGGAGGTGTGGACTGGTTGAACAAGACCTCAATCTATTTTGCATCAACACTGCCGGGGCTAAAATTTAATAATTTCATAACCCTTTTCAAAAAGGTGTTTGAAATGCTTTTTTCAAAACCCATTACCAGACACATACCAGGGACTTTCTAAAAATCCATTGGCAGACACATACCATAAAACTTTCATCGCTCTCAGATATCGAGAATTTATCTCTTTATTCATCTTTTAAAATAGAATATTTGGGAGGGAAAGTAGAAACTTAAAACCATGACTTTCATATTATAAATGGAAACCATCCAAATTCCCTATACTTTCTCATTGCTCCACATTACCAGGTCACACTGTAAAGCTCTATTCATTTCATCATTACTTATTATTTACAGATTAGTGACCGCACTGCTGTGCAATATACTTTGTAGTCTGTAGTAGACAGGGGTAGTCTATGTTATTTCCATTGGGGCAGTTTTTTTGGAATAGAGCCAAATGTATAGTAGGCCAGTGGCAAACTACGTTTAGAGCTGTTCAGTGGAAAATGGGCAATCCATCTGAACGGCTCTTTTCAGAGCCACCAATATTTCACACCTACTTTTGGGCTGCCACTTGCCAGATGATTTTGGCAGCCCAAATTATGATTGATAATAATAGAGAAGTGGCAATCTATGTTTTGTTTAATATTATAATAATCTGGTCCTGAAGAAGTAGGAGCTAAGCCTGACAAAAGCTTGACAGTTTTAAACTTGTCCGATGGCGAACCTGTTATACAGGCTGTCCCAAAATGATTAGTACCCATCGATGCCCAAATTTCAATACATTTTTTCATCATCAAAATCAATGAGATTAGATCCGTTGTTTTTTAATCATATTCGTTTTACTGAACCCTTTTATTCGAATTTTAAATCATGATTATCGGACTTATTTTAATGAAGTTACACTCCATTGTGTAAGATATGGAGATTTCACCTTTTTGGCAAAGTGCAAAAAGAATGTGTTTTAAACAGCTTGTTTAAAAGAAACTAATACATTCTCTTAATCTCTAAGGCTAAATTTTAAAAAATCTTTTGTCTCAAAGCTCTTCAGTTTTTCAAAACCTAATGTGGAATGCAGTTTTTATTATTATTATTATTTTTTTAAATATAAAATATTGAAATCCTTGTAAAAGTGACTTTTTGTATTTAAAATGATGTGAAATTTTGGGATTTTTTTTTGGGGGGGGGGGAATTTAAGATTTTTGTTTTTCTAATGCGCATCAATAAACTAACGTGCGCGGGAGCTTTGAGACAAACTATTTTTTAAATTTAGCCTAATATGTATCATATTGTTGTTCAAACCATTAATACTTCTTCATTTTGATTCAATTTGAAGAGTAAAAATGGATCGTCACGCATGAGCGACCCAAAGCTTTGTTTCTATACTGAGCTAGTTTTGAGGCTAAATTTGAGGGACATTTAAACAGGTAAAGACGTAGTCATGTGTAGTTAGCAGTGGCTTAGACTTCTTGTTCATATTGGGGATGCAAATTCCTACAAACTTGATAAAAAATGATTTAGTCCCTTAGTGTTTAACTTCACGAAATCCATTCTCCAATGTGAAAATTAAAACCTAAGCCACTGGTGATTCACCAACCTAAGCCACTGGTGATTCACCAAATACCACTTCATTTAAATGGAATTAAGGAGAAGACTTATTAATGATTTGAACACCCATAACTAATGACAGTTACAACAGAAAGACAAACAAGATTACATTGAGTAGATAAGAGATTATGAAAATACACAAGTTTCTTTCAAACAAGCTGTAATAACACACACATTTTTTAGCACTCTGCCAAAAAGGTGAAATCATCATGTTTTACATAATGGAGTGTATCTTGAGTTTGATAAATCCGATATTCATGATCTAAAATTATAATGAAAGAGTACAGTTTGACAAAGATGATGTCAAAACAACGGACCTAATCCTATCGATTTTTATGATGAACAAAATGGTTGAACTTTGGGCATCGATGGGTACTAATCATTTTGGGACAGCCTGTATTATATTATGAATACCTGTCTTAAAAGCCCATCTGACAATTACTTATTATTATTGTCAAGCTAATTTGACTTTTAAACTAACTTAAAATATCAAAATAAAATTTTAAAGCACTGAAATATTGTTGTTTCCCTTCAAATAATGTTCACAAATATTTCAAGCCAAGAGACAAAAGGATCGTGTCTCACATACCCTGCACGTATAAGTATGTGGATTTACTTTTACTGCATAACCCTATGCAATGACCCCATTTTTTCTTTAAAAATAAATACATTTAAGACCCTTTATTGGTTAATGAGTTTTATAGAACACATACAAATATTCCTGTCATTTAATTGGTGGATACTACATCATGTGACATAACAAATTCGGACTAGTTCCCAATATTTCACGTGGGGGGGGGGGCAAAAGGTTCCCATAAATAAGTACTATTGGCTTGGGATGAGGAGCTATGAGGGAAATAGTAACTTTTTATGGGAATTTTTTCCTGCTCGCAGCAATTTTCATGAGGATTTATTTCTGTATAATTTATTTCAAATGACAGGAATATTTAATATGTTAAATAAAACAAATATTTACTGTTCTATAGGGAAATATTTTGCACCATTTCCCTCTTGAGCAGTAAATATTTTTATAATATTAACTGAAATGAACCAAAACACACTAAAATTCAAACAAAATATAGAAATATAACTACAGCATACAAGAAACAAGATTTGATTGCATTTTATTGGTCATTGATCCAATCCAATTTAATCAGTACAGTTTCGTGGTTCAATTCACACATCAAGGTCAAATGACCATTTCAATCCGTGCACAATTTGTTTTGGTTCACCCTGTATTATTGACACCAAGCTCCCTTTCAGTACAATGTAAATGTATATCATGATATTGAATAATGTATACCCACAGGACTCATAGATACACACAGAAGTATGTATAAGCAGATAATATCCGCATACATTTTATTGGTCAGCATTACACACACCGGTCAGTTTGGTATAATTTATATATTCTTACTAAGAATATCACTCACAGCCATTCAATATTATAAATCTAACCTGTATTATAAATTTATTTCACATATGTCCATAAATAAAATGAAGTTCAATTAAAATAATTAGGGGGTGACACCAAGCTCCCTTTCAGTGTAATGTCACTGTATATTGAGTAATGTTCATACACCCACAGGAGATTCACACATATTCTAAAACTATTGTATAGGCAGATATTAATATCCGCATACATTTTGTTGGTCAGCATTACAAACACCATGTAAGGTCATTTGATCCAATTGATTTATTCTCACCAACACTTACAGCCATTCAATATTCTTAATCTATTTCACTAAAGTTAAATTAAAATGATATTGATAAAAAGAGGGTGAAAACAAACAAAAAACCTTACAAGTAAGAAAGAAATCATCTAAAATCTAGAGATGTACTATCTTGTGTTCCAAACTGTTTATATCATCGTTGTTCTGTCAAAACCTTGTATGTCCATTCGGCCCTTCAGCACATAATATTAAGGTCAAACTTCCTACATGTATGTATCCCTGAAATAAACATTAAATTAGCTAATTTCTACTCCACAATATGAAATCTCACTCATAAAAATTGACTGGATACTTTCAAACTTATGACTTTTTTAAATAACCATACCAACCGAACACAAAATTGCATTCAAGTGATTTTCAATGGGATATAATGTGTACTCAGCAGTTACAAATTGTGTGAAATGAATCACAACTCACCATGAAACCCCCCCCCCCCCCCCCCTGTTAGGTGTAGTTACTAAAAGCATCATAACTTCATCTCAGTTTTTAAAAATTCTGGCTACTGATTTTAAATAAGCTAACATTAAAGCACCTGGTCTGGAACTTTTTGTGTTAGGTGTATATCATTATATAGCACACCACTCACTCTTATAAAAATAGGATCTTAAAATATATTGACTGCACCAATAAAGAAAAGGTGGAACCATTTCATATTCAGATTTTTTGTGACCTTAAATCATACATAAAATAAATATTCAGATTGTTGCACCATGTTATATTCTAACATAATATATTAGGGTAAATAATAACAATTGATGATGGCCTGCCTATAAGCATGATTCTAGCAGAATCTATGACGAGCGAAACTTAATAAAGACTTTGTATACATAATAGCTCGTTCGTCTGGTATCCATGTAAGCACAGTCCCTGTAGCCTAGTGGAGTAACCAATCGCCGCAATAGCGAGAGGGACCGGGTTCGAGGCTGTGTATTTTTAAGGTCTTTGTTAATTTAATTCTCGCCAGTTTGTCCGAGTCTATATATTATTTATAATATATTAGGCATCGAAAAAAGACCACCTTGTACTACGGGCAAACGGACCTCTCAGGTAGGGTCAGCCGGTCGGGTTTTTTTGTGTGTGTTTTTTCTGGGAATTTTTGGGGAATACTCAACAATTGTTGAAATTTTCAAAACATTTAGACAATTTTCATTTTCCCAAAAAAAATTCAAACATTTTCAAAATATCAAAATATTTATACACTCAAAATGGGGCCGTTTGGCCTTAAGGCAAAATATAACACAAAAACAATGCACAAAATCTGCATCAAGATTCAAGATATTACTCAATTTGTAAGATTCAAAAATGAAGCCTTGAATATAACCCATATCGTTGCAAAATTAGCCCACTGTGAAATTACTTTGTGTTTTACTTCTGTACTGCCATGTGTTGCAAGTCTTGGCGACAAACACCTTTTTAGTCTGTCGTAAATAGAGATCAATTTCAATTAATTGTAACATAGGGGTACAATTTGACAGACAGTGTTAGATACTATGGATTCTTGCCATGACTTGAGATGATTCCTTTACTATTTAGATTCCCATCATTATATTCAAGAGAGGTTTTTTACAAGAATGGATTCTCATCTACATGTATCACAGATTTAATTACCTGTGTGACCTGTATTCGAGAACATTTTAAATCATGTTACTTTGTGAGCCATGACTAATACATAATCATCATTTAGGCAACAACAAAACCCTTGTTCTACAGGCAAACAGACATCTCAGGTAGGGTTGGACGGTCGGGTGTTTTTTGTTGTTAAGTTGTTGTTGTTTTTTGTGTGTTTTTTGGGGGGGTCAAACATTTTGGGATATTTTAGTGAATTTTCAACAATAAAAAAATAAATTCTTTTAAATAAAAAAATTCCAAAAAAATTTTAATGAAAAATAAAATGAAAATTCTGAAATGTTTTCAAAATTTCCAAACATTTTCTTTAAAAAATAAAAGGAACACATATTTCAAGACAAAAAATGGGTCGGTCTAGCTCGTAGAACAGGGCTGTTGTTTTTCGTCGCTTATGGCACTGTGAAATAGTTTTTTGTATTTCAGAACATATTCTTACACTCTATTTCATGTATTTTTGATTTGTTTAACAGCATTGATATTTATGGAATGGTGATTAATAATAAAAGTAAAGTAAAGACTCGTGCCGAGCAAAGCTCGCGCGCGGAGTGCCCATCTCTCTTTCATTAGCGTTTAAGCCAGACTCCCCATGTAATACTTGGCTGTGGGGGGTTCGCCACTCCTCCCGCACAGCGAGTCTGTTTTACTTCCCAACATGAATTAATGCCGGTACCCAATTATACACCTGGGTGAAGCGTGGCAAGTGCGGTAAAGTGCCTTGCCCAAGGACACAACACGTTGGCACCAACGGGGCTCGAACCCACAATCTTTGCATTGTGGAGCGAGGGTGAATCCGCTGGACCACACGCGCCCGTTTAATAATACTATTTCAAAATCATTTTTATATTTATCGTCGCTGTTCTGTCAAAACCTTGTATCTCCATCAGGCCCTTCATCATGTATAAAGTAATACTTCCTACGTATAACCTTTTGGCTGTCTGCTCTAAACATGTTCAAGGGCCAAAATACATCTATCATAACCTTGCCAGTGCTTAAGTGCTCTTGCCTTAAATATGTATATATCGACATTTCCTATGCATGCCATAACCGTTGGGCAGTTTTACTTTATACATGTTGAGGGCCAGAAAAGCATATGACATGTTTCACAGTAAAGTGCACTGTTTAGTTCCCAATAACCTTTAAGTAAGGATATTGCTTAATCAGATATATTAAATAATCATTAATTAAGTTGATATTAAACTGTATGTTATTGCTTCACAGAAAATGGTGTTTATAATTTGGAAAAAGGTTTTGAAAAGTATTTCTAGGCCAAAAATATGCTGCTAATGTTACTCTTTTTAGGACATAAAAAATAACATTAGCAGCATTTTTACTGTAACATTAGCAACGTACTGGTTTACAATTTAAATCAATATATTGGCTGTTATTTTTAAAATAACTAACTATTCCCAGGTATTTTAACATCACATCTCAAAACTAGGCCAAAAAATATGTTTGAAAGACAAAAAACCTGTAGTAACTGGCACGAACAAATTTGCTAATGTTACTTGTCTGTCCAGGACAGACATGCGTTTTCTGTAACATTAGCAAATGTTAAAGGAACCATTAAAAATATTGTAGGTGTGAAATATTTTAACAAAACTGGGCTTTAATTTATCCATGAATATAGATCATCTGTGTGGTGTACAAAATAATGAAAGAAAGCAAACTGCTTACATAATACAGCAAGCAAATGATTTGCTATGGTTAATGTCTGTCTTAGACAGTGGGAACTATTTCTGTCCAATAACCATAACATTAGTAGTACATTTTTGGTCTAGAAACACTTTTACTAATAATTTTCAACATGCAAAACGCCATTTTCTATGAAGTAATAACATGCATTTGAATATCAACTTACTAAATGTTTATTTTATATCTCTGATAAAAAAATATCCAAACTTAAAGTTATTGGACACTCAATGTGCACTTTACTGTGAAACATGTCATATATAGTTTTGACAGAACAGGGATGTTATATAAGCTATTATATACACAGTTCAACAAAAATAAGTTCCCTTAAGATTATGCCTGATATTTTTAAAATGAGTTACTCCAACGAAACAATTTTTGGCACACATAATGTATGTGTTCACAGCAACACTAGAACGGGGCTATAACTACGCAGGTGTTGTAATGCTTGAATTAGCACACATTGAATGGAGGAATACCCCAATTAAAATTTGCTTAATGATGTATTGAAGGAGGATGTTTAAGCAGCTTGAACCAGCTCAGGGTCTTTGCTTGAACACCGCACAGGTACTGCTTGAATGAGCACACGCGATATTGAACTTTTAGCTACTTTTTTTGTTGAACTGTGTACGATAGGCTTAATTTTAGCCATGTGATAGTTTTAACTACCACATAGCTGAAAATTAATTGATATCAATACTTATAACAAATATTGCATGCCTTTTGTGTGTGTAATAGTAAAACGACATCACTCGGTCCAATTTGGATTGTTCCAATACACTCGGCCTTGCCTCGTGTAACAGAAATATCCAAATTTAACTTTGTGATATAGTTTGTACTATCACACGCTCAGGGATTCAATATTTGTATACTGTCCAGCAGCATTTGTTTAACATACATAGTGATATAGTGCCACATCTTATAATGAAGTGTATACATTTACATTCGAGTTGCATATAATAAAAAAATTAAACAATTTCAGTTGTATCACCATATGGTGAAGTTACACAAAGTGATACTGTACAGTCATCAAAAATAGTAACTTACCCGGTAATAAATGTGCTGATAACTACAAGTATTTGGCTTCCTCTGGACAGTGACGTAACTTTAAAGGCGCAGCATTTACGCTGCTGTAAGGAGGCTTCCGTCTTTCAACGCTCATTTGTATACGCCAGTGCCTCATGTAGACGCGCGTTATGTGCTGCAATTAGTAGAATTTGCAGTTACGTCACTGTCTCAGGATGGATAAATAGACTATAGAAGTATAACTCCTCCATAAACATATGAAATTATAAAGTTGCTGAGAAATGTGTCCTCTTTAATTTGAGATATTGCATGCTAAGAATAGTTGACTATTGACTATTGAGGAAGTTACAATCCCACATGTAAGGTCAAGTACAATTTTCATTTTCACATTTTTCTTTTCAACATGAGGAAGAGTTTGATAAGGTAAGCGTGTATGCGGTTGATCCTTCGAAACAATGAGGCCGGCCGACTATCCAACTAGAATTAGAAACACTACTCAATAATTTGCCTGTAACCGAGTCCTTGTGTAGAAAAGCAAAATGTGAAAATGGAAATCATACTTTATTTTACTGTTGGGGGAGAGTATGACAGGTTACATGTGTGTGCCGTATTGATCCACCTGAACAATGCGGGCGACTATCCACATCGCATTATCGACTGGTGAATTAGCACTACCAGTAATCAATAATTTGCCCGTAATTGAGTCCATGTGTAGAAAAACAAACTGTGAAAATGGAAACCGCACTTTATCTTACTTTTTGGTTCTGTAACTTCCTTAATACTAAACCATTCTTCACATGCAATATCTCATATTAAAAAGGGGAACAAATTACTTTATGATTTGATACTTTTAAGTATGAGTAACACTTTTAGAGTTATAAGCACACCTGGTGATTTACTTTTGATGACTGTCTATTGATTGTCCATGTATTGGAATTACACTTACACTGGTGTCATCCTCGATAGCCTGTACTCAATCAACCATTATTTTATATAAACTGAGCTCCAAAAGGAACTTATCACATCTTTGCAAGGACACAAATTAAAATGAATAAGAATAAAAATAATAGATAGTTCTTATATAGCGCTTTCCATACGTAGTTGGCTACCTGCCAACAGTGCACTGCCTATCACTTAGACTGTGACTTCCTAACAGCTCCCCAAATATTGCTTGGGTTGATGAGGCAATTGAGACTAAATATCTTGCCCAAGGACACAAACAAGTTGGCCACGGCGGGGCTACAACTCACAACCTCATGATCATGAGTCACGCTGGATTAAGATTCTCTGCATAAAATAAATAAATATATAGCACTACTATTAATAATCAAGGGACTACCGCAATCAAATGATTGCTCAAAAGTTTCTTGTGCAGCTCAGTATATGATATTTCTTTTTGTTTCTGTGACAATCAACAGTTGTTACATAAAACTCTTACTATTGACATTGTCCTCACAGTCAACCTTGGTCCAAATAGATTGAATCTTGATGTGACAAGAGTATATTAAATCCATGTGGTGAGCATGCACATATAGATATGATTGACATGTGGTGTGCATGCACTACCCATGTGGTGTGCATGCACTACCCATGTGATGTTCATGTACTGAACATAATACTACCCATGTGGTGTCCATATGTTGAGCATGTGCTTCCTATGTCCAAGCAGAGGGAATCTCAACTACGCCAGCTCACACTTGTGACAATACAGTAGATGCCCCAGATCTAACTGCCTTGATCCATTCAAGCCGTGGTCCATACAGAGTGAATCTTGACCAGCAGAAGATCTGAATAACAGAGCATATCAGAGGTACATAGACAAGACAATAGAAACATCCAAGTCTAACCAGCTCCTTCTCATCGGCTCCTAATAATGCATCTGCGCCAACATTGAGGGAGTGACCGCCTGAGTCAGATTGAAATATGTCTCGCCCTGAAATGATTAAAGAAAAATGGGGATATATATAAGCATTTCATTTGTGACAGTATTGAAGGATACCATAACATTGGGACAAGTTTAATTTAAATTAATATATGTGATCCTTTTTAATTGTGTACACATATTTTTCTCTTTCTTATAATAAAGTTTTACTATCAGGAAAGACTTTCCTGGACTCATAAATCTATTTTGACCTGTATTTTCCATAAAAAATACAGAACTTTACCTAATCATAATGGAAATCTGCTTTCAATTTAAGTAATTTTCAATATTTTCGTTTTTCATCATAAAACATTCCGTTGGGGTGTGTTCACTTGTGTACAAATGTGATCGTAACTAGTAACACGTAAGCGGCGCCTATTTTGATTTGCCTACACTAATTAAAATCGACTAACAACAAAATAAGCCTATAGTTCAATCAGTTCCAAATTGGCAAGAAATATTCAGTTTTTTATCTCTCAGTGCTCAAAAGTAGATTATGGCGCATGATTTAGGTCGCACCCACTCGTTACGCATATGATGCACAGTGCGCTTGTTGCCTTCATGCATGCCCACATCCTTCTGTATTCATTCGTTGCTGTAAGAAGACGTCACTAATTTGGAGCTGATCAAACTATAGCCTATTGGGTAACACAAACTAATGTACAAGACTCACCTGTTTGAAGAGCTAGCAATGATGTACCAATAAGTGGAGCTAAAGTCTGTCCAGGTTTTGAGAGCAAAGCCACTGTGCCAAAGACTAAGGCAGAGACGGCCTGATTACGTCTATGAAGAACACAATCCTCATCTACAAGGTCACTTATAACTAGGTTGAGAAGCTTGCAAGTACCCTCAGTAAATACACGATTGCTGCAAATAACAAAGGACGACATCCATGGGTTTTTTTTAACTTTTTATGCGGCTATTAGTGTTACCACATGCATACAAAACAGATTTTTCAGAAACCTTTCCCAACTTTCAAAGTCTATATCAAGAATTATTGAACCAATACTAGGCATGTTAATACATGTCTCATGGTGATTCCAAATATGGTGATGAAATTCGATAATCTTGACATTTTTGAAACATTTTGTGAATTTTAGAACTGTCCTCTGCAGACGACTGCCGCGTGGAAAGTATTAAAGGTCAGCATGAACACATTTTCTCTCTAGAACAAGCAGGGTTCCCTTCCCTTTGATTGTTTTACTGCAAGATCCTTATTTGATATTTCATACTCCAGACTCTTAGAAAATGGTAACAAATATAACAGTTTTGTACACCCCCCCCCCCCAATAACGCCTCACAATAAATTTCTTGATTGTCCTCCACACCTCTTATTTATCTTATGTTCAGAGGCAAGAGCACTTACATGGTTTTGATAGATGTATTTTAGCCCTTGAACATGTTTAGCAGACTGCCCAAAGGATATACATAGGAAGTATTATTTTATACATGCTGAGGGGCCAATTGGAGTTATGAGGTTTCGACAGTCACAGAAAACCATGTAACTTACCTTGCTATAAATATGCATAGTAGCCACAAATAATCTGGTCCCACACAAAATATTAATAAACACAGTCCAAATTTGCAGTAAAACAACCACCTAATCACAGTATACAGTCCATACTTGCGACATAACCTTAGAAAATACAGGTTGTTTACGTGTGGTATAACAAATGATGCACCGATGAGCAGTGAACCGAGCATAGGCGACAGGGAACCACCCAAAAGCCGCTCCAAGAATAACGGAAAGAAGTTGCTATTGAAATGACAGTTGAATACCTGCAATGTGAAATACAAACAAAATCGTGGTGTATGAAATTTGACAGTAAGGTTGATTTAGAAACAAAATATTCCATTTGAAAGAACTTTTTCTCTCTCTAGCTTAATTATAGGTCTATAAATGTGTATGTTTTGTTTTGAGAAAAATTAAATAATCAATGCACGCATGCTGATGTTGATTTGTGGATAATGTCGAGACTGTTGAATTTTGAACCCAACACTCAATTATAAAAGACATACGACTATGTTTTTTGGCCGAATTTTGGGCTATTCCGTGCCTTTTGTAGGCACATCTATTACCAACAGTAGTTGTATTTAGCATACTGATCCTATAGTAGTAGTATATTATGGTTCAAGCAGGCATTACGCAAGGCAAATGACGCTGTGTGTTTTTCTTTGATGTCAATTGTCATGTGCTTTAATTTGCTAGCACAGACCGGTGCTGGTTGCAAAAGAGGAAACTAAAACAGTATAAAATATGCACCGATGATGCATCTGTCGCGATATTACAGTGAGTAAATCAAATTGCAAATACGACAATTCTGAACTAAAACAAAGTCAAATATAACACAATTTTCAGGAGATATGACTTTAAAAATGAATCGTGCGTGTCAATTATGCTTTGTTTGTATGGATACCTGTTTCAATTTGTATCCAGTGTACAGGGTGTCGAATTATGATACCACTACTATCATCTTCAAACACATTAATTCGCGGCAATATAATTTCGCGAATTTGAGCCTCTTGCGAAATTCACGAAATAAACTTGTTTTACTATATAGAAATACAAAATTATGACCCCAACTTTGGAACTCACCTGCACGATGTTCATGAGGGCAAACCATTTAAAGTTGGTATGTCTATTAAGTTGCTTCACATATTTCTTTAATGTCACATCTTCCTCATACAGTTGGGCTATTGCACTCACAGGTGATTCACTATTGATAAATATAGATTAACATAAATAATGATATCAAATACAACTTAAGGGGGTGGTCATTTTCTTTGGTGGGGGGTCCCAAATATGAACTTTATCATCAACATTTTTGTGACCCCCCCCCCCCAACTAAAGTGATTATTTTCATGACCCCTACCTCAGACATTGATTATTTTAATGCCCTGGCGGGTGTGTGCCTGGCCCCCCCCCCCCCCCCCCCACACACACAAGGGCCTATCTAGTTACAGTTTAATTGTTATACATTTATAACAGTGATTTAAAGTATGCACAAAATTACAATTTGAATTTTTGATTTGTATTGTGTCGTGTATGAGTAGGTCATTACAATATGTACATGCTGTAACATGCATATGTTTTGTTTCTTGAAAAATTAGAAAAATGAATGCACTTGCAGTGCACAAATGTTGATATGCTCACAATAGCACTCCCCAATGGGGTTGTGCCATCATTCACACATCAACATCAACGCTTGTGCATTTATTTCTTTATTTTTTCTCCAAACAACACATACACTTTTATTGACCTATAATTAAATGCCAACATTCTTGAAAAAGGGATGCTCAAGGGTACAAGAAGCTAGAAATGTACTACATAGCCTTTACACGGCTGTTTGATCCCACATAATTTGTCCGATTTATTCTGAGAACACCGTAACTTGCTGGCCCGGCTCTGGTTTTAACTGATTCAAGTACCTGAATATACTGGCCATCTTTTGTAGAAATTTCAGAACATTTGTAGGTGCCATTTCTGAGAAATAGAGCTTTGAATATTATTATTTACTATAATAGCGCCCTCATCGGCCACATTTCCCATAGAGTTACATGTAAAATGTGTGTAAAGTAGAAAATGCCGATAATTTAAAAAGGGCTCGAACAATTTTCGTGACATTTTCACCGTATACTCGTATTCATTAGCGCTACCTAAATCAGTTCAAAGCATAACTGGGCCACTATGTAATCTTTTTTTATTCCATAATTTTAATTATAAATCGGACAGTCAAACAGCCGTGTAAAAGAGCCCTTACCTTTCTACACCAGACAACCTCTCTTCCCGTCTCTTCACTCTCATAAAATGCTTCATTAATACTTTTGACATGAAATAAAAACCACAGGCTGAGAAGGCAGCGATGAGTAGACAGAATATTTGGAAGTTTGCCATATTTTCCCGATCCCATACCATATAGGAGAGAAATACCGATGCAGAACCAAAGGCACTGAAGAAAGAACTGTAGGAATTCAAAAGTGTCCTGTGTATGACAGAAGAGAGAGCAAGATGTAACAGAGGTAAAGTAAAATTTCCTGAAAATCAATCGACCAAATGTAAATGTTTCGCAGCGACCACGGCTGAGCGGAGAATAGGCTACAGATAATCACCATCTAAATCTTTTGTTTTTCCTCTTTTTATGCTGAAATATCATCAATTCTTTTTATGGCCTAATTTCCAAAATGTATTTTGTCAAATTGTGTCGTTCTAGTTTTATTATAATCCTAATATATAAACACAACACCAAAAGTAAGTCCCCCCTAAACAATTCGTCATAACATCGTAAGATAAAACATTTTACCAATAAAACTTAGTTAGAAATAATCCTATGACTGTTTCCTAAGTGATGGTTGAAAATGAAAGAATTCCATTACTTCATGGCTGAATGAGCTCAAATGGAAGACAAAAACTGCCGTTCTCCAAAATCACAAAAGTGTATGAATTGCTTCTCACTAATGGAAAAGTACCCGTGGCTGAGCAAAATTTACTGTAATGTGTAATCAATTCATGATCATTCAGCCATGTAAATCCCATTCTTGGCTCAGATATTAGCATAGTGAGTTGTGACTTTTGAGAAGGGCAGTTTTTGTCTTATTTTTGAGCTTATTCAGCCATGAAGTCATGGACATCTTTCATTTTCAAACACCACTTAGGAAACAGTCATAGGATTATTTCTAACTAAGTTTCATTGGTAAAATGTTTTATCTTACAATGTTATGACGAATTGTTTAGGGGGGGGACTTACTTTTGGTGTTGTGTTTAGTTATCATTGCAAAACCTAAAATGAGTCAAAATAATGTTTACAAAATGGTCAATTTCATGTTCATGGTTGGATTCATTGAACCCTTTTCTTCAAGAAAATGTATACTTTTATATAGATTAAATGAATAATTATGAAGGAGTTAGAGCAGTTTTTCTGAGGCTATGCTGAGGGTCCACACCCCCTAACACTTTACGCACATGTGCCCGATCTCAAAACAAACCTTAAGTATGCTCACTTGCTTGTAAATGCTGCATCAATCACTAGAGCACACACTTACATAACTGCACAGAGGTAGATGAAAACTAAGGTCTTACCTATCCTCGACAGCCAGTGCCAAATCTGCAAGCAATGCATTATAATGTAGATCAACAGCTGTCAAGAACCCATCATACAGACACAGACACACAACAAACTGTAGACTAGGATTGGTCCATACAAACCAGAATCCCAGGAATGCTACGCCCATCAGAGGCCCGCTGGTTGACAAAACACGCAGACGTTTCAACACTAAGGCTGATGAGCTGACAAATTTGCCATTTGATGACCTATAAGTGATACAAAAAGTGAATGTTGGAATGTAAACTCAGATTGGTGAGTTGATTTAAGGTGACAAGAAAAATAACCCTGTTCTACCGGAAAACCGACCTCTGAGACATTCAATAAAATTGAGTGAACACTTTTAAAGTTATGATGATTTAAGCAATTATACCAACCAAAAATAAAGTTGTAATGTAGTATATTGTTTTTCTATGGGATATTATTTGCCTAGTGTGTGCTCAGCAGCAGTGACAATTTGTGTGAAATGAATGAAAACAGCTCTCGATTCATCCATACATGCCTTACCGGTTTTTATAGCACAAGTGTACAATACAAATCAATGACATCCCATACAAAATACATCTTTTCTTTTGTTAGGTGTGGTTACAAAAAGCATCATAACTTAACCCCCTGATGAGAACTACCGGCCGATTGGTCAGAAAGATAGATACATTATGTATTGCACCAATCAGAGACAGTGTTAGAATACTTGTATCCCTGATAAAGATTGGAGTGAAATATTTTACAAGCTGCATTTTTAATTGGCTATTCAAATGAGTATATCTTGCAATAAACCAATCAGAACCACTTTAAGATAGGCTGGTAGTGCCCAGGGGTGTTCAAAGTGAAGAAGAAGTATCCACTCATGTATGAGGTGTCATATTGTGCAGAGGAAATTTGCTGTTTAGTGTACAGCTTAGATCAGGCTTTCTCAACTGGCGGCGCGCGCCACTTGTGGCGCATAAAGGCATCCTTAGTGTTGCGCGAGTGGTTAAAAAAAAAGAAAAAAAAAGCAAAAATCATGTCATGATATAGCCAGAATTCACAGGCCTACTAAAATCAACCACTGACCGTCCGCGAGAAAAAACTTGCCCCTCCACCACACCGAGCCCTGTTTTCCTCTGAAAAATAACTTGAATTGTAAATTCTAGACAAATATGACCAACGAGAGGCGATTTAAGTCAGTTAAAAACCTCAAAACCCAGGAGCTTCATGGGGCGCTTCGCCCCTCCTGGACCCCAAGTGGAGCTTCAACAGGTTGGTTACTAAAATGGGGAGCATCAGTAAATCTAGTTGAGAAAGCCTGGCTTAGATTAATGATAGCAATTACTGATTTTAAATTAGCTAACAAAAAAGCACCTGGTCAGGAACTTGTTGTGCTAGGTATTAGTTGTACTTACTCTTTTGAATTCAGCAATGATCTATCACTCATCCAACCAAACAGCGGATCGTTCACTGAATTCCATACCAGAAATATTGTCTGTCAAAAGAAACAAAGGCTTTGTAACTCTTGGGTTATTATAATCAGATTTGGTTCATTCAATTTTTAATCAGATTTGCAGTTTGATTTTGAATGAGAGAATAAAAGTATTGTTTTTAGATCATACCCGTGTTATATTGTCTGACATAAATGTGGGCGGTAGTATTATTCTACGCAAAATATAATACCACTATATTTTTACGGAATCCTCATGACTAGACGAGTAATTTGATATGCATATCGACACGATTGGACTATATTTGAATTTTGACCCCTGTATGACCTTTGTTGACCCCTACCAAAAATGCCTGACATTTACAAGGGGGCAGCCCAAGTCAGAATTGTTCGGTATTCATCAGGGAGCACAAAAACACTTTCAAACCTTTGTTCCCAGGATTTGGTCACGGGACTTACAGGTTGGTCCCTTACTATTTTACCTTCAAAGTGCTAAAATAGTTAACATCATATACTAATTTTAGGAAAATGTGTAATTTACTAGCAAAGCACACACAAAATAAGATATTTTTAACTTTAATTATGTCCCTGCCTCTTCCCCTCCTCCCCATTAACACGTCTTGCTACACCACATATTGTAAATATTACCATTTAAATTTATACCAATGTTCTTACCTCACCGATCCAGAATGATGCTTTATCTATCTTGTAAACAGACACAAAGACATCAATATGGTAGAGTAAAAACAAGTTGTGAAGGATGGATAAAAACAGTGCCATGGAACCATAACATATTCCAACACGGGTCCATGACGACATCATGATGAGTATGATCGATGGAGCCTGGAAGTATCTAAACAATGGCTGACAATGTAATCAACGTTGATTGTGTTATCATGGTGCTGAGCTGTCGTGTCCTCCGTAGCAGACCAGTTCTAACATTTAGTTGTCCATTTATGTCTGCAGGTTGCAGTTTTTGGTTACAATCCAAGTGTGAATGGTAGAGATTGATGGGATAATGTGGCTCAACAATCAACATCTTACTTGACTTGCATTATACATCCTGAGTTTAAGAAAAATTACAAAAAATTTAAAAATGTTATGTGTTCATAGACTATCCATGAGCTATAAGCCTATATGTGACCGGGTATGTGACACGATCAAGCGGAATTAGTTGAATGTCAGGAATATTGAATCCGAGTTACAGGTAAAAAGAAGGGACACATTTTTATGTTTTACCCTGTTTTCTCAGTAGGTAATACATTGTTTGTACACTGTAGCTTAAAAAAAGTTTAATTATAAAAATACACCTATTAAAATTAAAACCTGCCAACAGTGCCAAGTGCCAAGTTATCGGGCGATCACAGCGAAGGCGTAATCAGGCGATTGCCGGCACACACGTAATCAGGCGATTGCTGGCACAACAACCAAGCGTGTGCTACTATATGGATAGGCCAGATAGGATAGGTCATCAAATCTTGAAAAAAAACGTTCAACAATTCTTGATTTTTGGTGGCAAAAACAATGACTGAAATTTAATGTATTTTCCAGTAAAACATAATAATAATATAGGTGTTTTTTTTCACGGTCAAAAAAAAATCGCACAGTACATGTTACTACATGTACTATTTTGCCTTATTTGACTATTTGGGCTGAATATACCAACACATAACCGCCCGCCATCTCGGTCTTTTATCATTATTTTCCTATTTTATTTTTGTTCCTCATTTTTATTTTTTTAGAGGGGCTGGGGGCGGGGGCACAAATGGGGTTTTTTCCGTCAGGGGGGGCATTTCCCCCCCCCCCCCCCCTGAGCTACGCCACTGCTATGTGACTTCCGAACCACAAGGCAATTGAGACTAAGTACCTTGCCCAAGGATACAAACATGTTGGACCTAGCGGGGCTCGAACTCACAACCTTTGTATTGTGAGACCTGCGTCCTATCCACTAAGTTACTATAGGTTGCCCCGGTCATCCGGGTACTTTGTGCCTTTTGCTTTTGCCGTTGACAACAAACCAGACGATTTAACTATCAGTTTTACACTCTACTCGCTCATACCCAAGGGATCGTGTGACACTGCGTACGCTGTGTAAGAGTTCCCCAAAGAGGCCTTTATTTACCTTTTAAGTTTGTGGTCAACGGCATGTGATGTCACTCCGTGGTGAACCTGCCTACCACACATGATTGAAGGATATGAAGGATAGAAGATGCAATTTTTTGTGTGGAAGCGCTACTTTTAATTATCGTTGTAGCTATACACGGTTTGTTCTGTACGGACATGAGGCAAGATATAGCCCTTAGTCTTAGCGGCCACATTATTATTTGCCAGGCCATTCACTTCACTTCAGTCAGTGCACCTTACTGGCAAATTTGACCGGGCTGGATAATTCGTCCACCTGCATCACTATCAGTAGTGCATGGACTGATTATCAATATCAGTCCATGCAGGTGGATTTGAATTGTTATGAGCATGAGCACATCAGTTACGGGACGTCTAGCAAGACATGGTCTAGCAAGAAATTGCCCTGAATATCATCTACCTTTCCAAATTAAAACAAACCTTAAAATAAAGTTAGTCAGCTGGTGTAATTTCCTGGTTTCGTTTTGGCTACTGCAAGTCGCCATGATTTGGGTTATTCCTGGTTATTCTGCGTAAGTGACCGTAGGTGGCGGGCTTTGCTTTAACCCTGCAAATGCGATTTCAGACCGGATGGGACACGGCCAGCGCCAAGTTCCATGAAATCTAGTCACGCTCGTTGGAAGTGGGGTACTTGGAAAGTTGGGATGCAGCAGGTTGAATTCAGCAGGTTGAATTCAGCAGGTTGAATTCAGCAGTTGAATTCAGCAGTTGAATTCAGCAGTTGAATTCAGCAGTTGAATTCAGCAGTCTTGAGTCTTGAGTCTGTAACTCCAAAAGAAGCAACTGCTTGTCCATGGAGGTTCGTGCTGTGCGGGGTGAAGAACTGGTGCTCGCCAGATTCGTAGATATTTACAAATGGTGCAAGTAAAAACATAGGTGCTGGAAGTTACAGTTGGTGTTGGGTAGCTGTCGGAAGCATCCCACGGAGGACCGGCAGTGCCAAAGATTTAAATTGTCGTACTGTAGGGGAGTCTGTTCCAGATTGATATTGTGCGTACGAAGAAGGAGTACCTGTACGAGTTTAGGCTTGGTGATATGTTCTGGTAACATATTAATGTATTTGTAAATCTCCCTTGGCGAAGAGCCGGTATGACACAAGATGGAAACGGGATATTGACAAGTTGATATTGAATTTTATAAAACATGGATGACTGACCATTAAGGAGTCTTCTAGTGGCAAGAGAGTCCCATCCCAGATTCTGTAGCATCTCAGTGACGCGCTGGCTGTGTGGTCGTAGTTTCCAGTTACGAATCTCGCCGCTTGCCGTTGTACTGCCTCTAACGTGTTTATTTGTTGTTTTACGTGAGGATTCCATGCTGCAGACGAGTACTCGAGCTTAGGACGCACGAGAGCTTGGTACGCACGTGTCTTTACTGCAGGTGAGCATGATGAGATGTTTCTCCTGAGTACGCCAAGTGTTCGCCGGGCGTCTGCTGAGATGGCTTGTACATGGTCTTTCCAGTCAAGGTGGCTGTTTATGTTTACCCCCAGGTATTTGTGTTTTGATGTGACCTCGATGCAGTGGTTGTCAACCTTATAGGTGTGTTTGAGTGGTTTGGTCTTCCGTGTAATGGAGATGGACTGGCATTTTGCAGCATTGAAGGACATCTGCCATTAGTATCGGCCCACTGAAAGATTTTATTCAGGTCATCTTGTAGACGTTGTTGGTCATTTGCATTTTTGATTTCTGTGTACAAGATGCTGTCATCAGCAAATAACCTCAGGGTGCATTTGACATCATCAGCAATATCATTGATGTAAAGTAAAAATAGTGTTGGACCAAGGACTGAGCCTTGCGGGACGCCTGACTTGACTTTTGCATTTGGAGATTTGGTGCCATTTACAACAACACTCTGGTATCGGTCAGCAAGAAAGTCCTGTATCCATTTGAGGGTTTTCCCCCTGATGCCGTAGTAGTCAAGTTTGGTTTGTAGCCTCTTGTGTGGGACCTTCAGTTGAATTCAGCAGTTGAATTTGAATTCAGCAGTTGAATTTGAATTCAGCAGTTGAATTTGAATTCAGCAGTTGAATTTGAATTCAGCAGTTGAATTTGAATTCAGCAGTTGAATTTGAATTCAGCAGTTGAATTTGAATTCAGCAGTTGAATTTGAATTCAGCAGTTGAATTTGAATTCAGCAGTTGAATTTGAATTCAGCAGTTGAATTTGAATTCAGCAGTTGAATTTGAATTCAGCAGTTGAATTTGAATTCAGCAGTTGAATTTGAATTCAGCAGTTGAATTTGAATTCAGCAGTTGAATTTGAATTCAGCAGTTGAATTTGAATTCAGCAGTTGAATTTGAATTCAGCAGTTGAATTTGAATTCAGCAGTTGAATTTGAATTCAGCAGTTGAATTTGAATTCAGCAGTTGAATTTGAATTCAGCAGTTGAATTTGAATTCAGCAGTTGAATTTGAATTCAGCAGTTGAATTTGAATTCAGCAGTTGAATTTGAATTCAGCAGTTGAATTTGAATTCAGCAGTTGAATTTGAATTCAGCAGTTGAATTTGAATTCAGCAGTTGAATTTGAATTCAGCAGTTGAATTTGAATTCAGCAGTTGAAAAGAAAGCATGTTGAAAAAAATCAGTTGAAATTCAGCATTATTCAGCATTAAATTCAAATGATGAAACGATGACATTGCGTTGAGCAGAAGGATCGAACCCCGGCCCCGGACCGCCCGTTCTTCAAGCGAGCGCTTTACCAACTAAGCTATCAAGGGAAACTAGTTATATTCGTCTTTTGAAACTAATATTTGAAGGGGTAACCTGAGCACAATCGCAACCAGACGAAATATCGAGTGATGAACATGGTTATCACCAATCATCATAAAACAATCATAAATAAATTAAATATAAACAAATATAATTTATAGCAAAAAAAACCCACAAAATTGATTTTGACGAGAGTAAAAAATAATTTGGGAAATGTTTCTCAAAATATGAAACAAGGTGTATACGCAAAATTCTGGATTCGAACCAGTAACCTTCTGTTCATGGGCCCTTCGATAGCCATTACACCACAAGGAGTTGGCTGACAGTGATTGGAACTTTAATCGATATGATTTTTACAGAATCAACCTAATCTGTTTTAACAATATAATAATACCGTAAAACGGGGTGAATAGGGACATGGGGTGAATAGGGACAAAAATGGGAAAAGTTTTTTAAATGTCACCCGGCCAGTTTGTGTACCGTAACACGGGGTGAATGGGGACATGGGGCGTATAATAAAACGTGCGTAAGTCGAGTATGTACATGTATAGGGTACGGCGAGCTTTCTGTGAACTACGCCAGAGCTATGATGTTATCATTACGCATTTTAAATTGAACAAAATGTTTCAAAATTGTCAAAATTGTTGAATTACATTACCATATTTGAAATCACCATGAGAAATGCATTAAAATAAGTACCAACATGCCAAGTATCGGTCTAGTAATCCTTGAGATAGACCCTGACATTTGGGAAATGTTTCTGAAAATTCAGTTTTGTGTATGGTAAAACTTATAGCCGCGTGGAAAGTGTTTAGGGTGCTTTTTCGAGCACAACACGGGCCCGCGCGGGTATGGAATAATTGTTGAAGCCAGCTCGAAAACAACTGCGTCCTCCCTGTATCGCGTAATGGTAAATGTATACTCTTGTGCATTGCTTTCCCTGCGCCGCTGCATGCGTGTGAAACAGTGGTTGAATTCAAACGGCGTGCGGGCTTTTATTTTACGCTGAATCTAAATTAGACTTTTCCCCCTGATATTTCCAATGGATTGCGAGATGATAGAGTTTAAAAACTTCAATCTAAAGGTACAGGTAACATGGATAATGAATTGGGTAATGGAAATGTTACCATTCCAATAAGCTAATGGTGTCATTGTTACGCTATCTACTGAAGATAGCAATCGTCGTTAATCTTTAATTTATAAAAGTGTCAAACCGTTCGTAAATGTTCCCGTCCAAATCTTGCAAACAAAAACATTCGCTTTTTATTAGCTTGCTTAGTGCAAATATCTGGTTTACAATAACAAAATCTTCCAAAACATTAATTTGTTCTTTCTTTCCCCTTCCCCTTTCTTTTCCCCTACTTTTCCTCACTTTCATTCCCCTTTGAATTCCCCTTTGAAGGTATAAACCCACAAGAACAACATTACAACAACAATGCCCCGGACATTATGTGAAAGTTAACGTGCATGATTAACGATTGCTATCTTCAGTAGATAGCGTAACAATGACACCATTAGCTAATTGGAATGTTAAAATCACTTCAAGATTGCTATCTTCAGTAGATAGCAAACAAATTGATTTTTTTGTTGTATATAATGAGCAGATGTGCACAACAGCCCAACATACATTAACATGGTTAATTAACTGAGAGATTACAAATCAAACTGGTATTACTAAAGCTCCCTACAAAGAGCTCTATGGACCAATCATTTGGTCCATGTAACTCAGAGAACATTCATCAAGAAACACAAAATGGGCAGGGGTTAAAAAAGCCAATGAAAGTGACATAAGACCAAGATAAAGCCCAAACATAGTAGAGAACATCATCAACATTTACGTTTTATTGTATTATATATTGTTGAAACTAATTAGCTTTATTCCATAAATATCATATGGCGATTAAAATTCCAATCGCTGTCAGCCAACTCCTCGTGGTCTAATGGCTATCAAACAGGGCCCATGAACGAAAGGTTACTGGTTCGAATCCCAGTCTCGTAGAATTTTGCATATAAACCTTTTTTCATATTTTTTCGACAAAGGATATATACATATATGTAAGTACAATTCCAAGTGCAAAACACTGTATATCAGTTTCAATCTAAACGTTTTTTTACGGTAAATAAATTCGCCCGCCCCTTTAAAAAATCCTAGCTACGCCATTGGCACTGCTTTATAAGTCCCCAATTGAATACACGCAGTGGTATAGGGTAGGGGAAGGTGGGGTAATGGCGGACACATTTTGTCAGAGAGGTATAACACACATATAATACGTCATATAACAATAAAAATCATGTAAACACAAAGCACTGTGATGGTTCTACCTTTTATCAAGTTTTTATCAACTTATCATTTTGAAATTCGAAGCTACGACGCAATAAAAAAAATGGCGTCGTCCGGCATTACCCCACACTCTGGGGGTAATCACGGACCGTATTTTCAATGGCAGCCCTATTTTTATTGGAATACAGTACTTCAATGGGAGTTAAAAAATACCCTTTTTAAAAGTGTAGCAGAAATCAAAGAACAATGTAACATATTTATATGGTCAACAACTATTACCGATTTATGATGTTAAATTGACCACGCCCATATTGGTTACCATGGAAACGGTACATGTCCGGGATTACCCCAATCCATGTACAATGTATGGGCACATCCTCTCTTATTATTATGCTCATCATTGTGACTCCGAATTCATTTCTTTTTTATCAGAAGGTATCATACATTAAATAAAAAAATAATAAGACTTTGTTTTCCTTGATGTAGAAATACCAGTTTCAAAGAGAAAGTAATGCACCAAAATATCAACTTGCCCAAAAAGTGATTTTTGTAATTCTCGCGAGAATTTGCGAGACAACCATCCCATTTAGGTTTTGTGTGATTTCAATGGAGAGGCACCTAACATCATAGGGTGGCAAAATACCACCTTCTTTCACCTGCCTTTAGATACAGCCCTGTCCGCCATTACCCCGCGTCCGCCATTACCCCACCTTCCCCTATACTAAAGAATCTCCAAATTAAATGATATATTTGGGACCGTCCCTTTTCCTTGGGCATGTGAATTCGGTTTAAAGAAGTTTTAACATTGAAGTCACGATTTTAATACAAAGCCAGGCTTGGAATTGCACGATATTCTGCAATATGATTGAGATATATGTCAAGATGATTATAATAACCAACAAATCATACTATTTTGAAGACGATAAGCTAAAATAGGCACGCGGATGTACACGACAGCCGATACCCAAATATGAGTGATGTGTATGATCATGAAAATTAGACTATCTCCGCCAGTCCCCCCAACGTCGGCCTCATTATCTTTTGTGCGCCATGTTAGGAGACTGATGGATTCAGCCTAATTCAAAATATAGGGTTGCGGCCATAGACTAATTTGTCGTATGCACCATAGATAAGCGGAGCGTATGACCCCGGGGAGCCCGGGGGGTGGGGGGTGGGGGGGGGGGGGGGTGGTGGGGGCACTGACATTGGAAGGGTATAGGTATGTGCCGCGCTGAAGACCCCCTTTTTCACCCTCTGCTGCTAGTTCTTATGACCCCCCTTGGGCCTTCATCAGTTCTTAAGACCCCAATTTTGTTGAAAATTCAAAAATCGCGAAATGTTGCGTTCCAATAAAATACGGGGTATCCCATAAACAAAAATAGTCTTTAAAAATACAAACATCGCTTAGATGGGGTTGAGTCCAAGTGAAGCGGCCACTAAAAATGGAAGAATATAAACTTCACGGATTGAGTGATACCAAAACAAGCACTATCAATATTCCTTGGAAATTATGTTCGTAGATTAGAGACTGTATACTCCAGTTGTAAATGATTGTGGGACGCGAGGCAAGACGATAGTCCATTTCTTTTTCATAAGTTAACAGATCCCCACCATGCTAGTATTACTATAAATAATCCCAAAGCAATAGGCCTATACCTCGGGATAGGCATAGTGCTCGGGATGGGTTTTCATGACAATGTTTTGCTGCATTTAAACATGATTTGCCTCATTATGCGTAATGTGTCTTTTGAAACACTACTTTGAGTGGGTGAAGGGATAACCCCCTCTCCCAAGCCCCGGTTTTTTTTAACATGTTTAATCCAATTTGCATTGGAATTGGAATTGTGTGACTGGTGGTGGTGAAAATTCAGCAGTTGAATTCAGCAGTTGAATTTATATTCATAAATGGTCGTCACAACGATAACTCAACAAAATAACAAAAAACACTTTGAGCCCGGACAGGGACCTACTTGAATCGCGTTCCCACTGGCGATTTAATTTTAGTAGAGTAGGCCTATATTGTTTCCTTTAATGATTATATTTTTATGTGTAAAATTGTAAAATTGTTGTAACTTAGTTCAGCTACTTTGTATTTGCGTGCAAGAACAGTTTTTAATAAACCTTTTATGAATGAATGACTACTCGGGATTTTGTTCTATGTGGGAACACGGCCAGAGAGTGTTATGTGGTGCTTACAACCGTATGCATAGCCTAGTCCCATACCAGTATTAAATGTGCTACTGAAAATAGTAATAACATTTATGCGTATTCAAAATGGACTGTTCATGAGGGAAATGTGGTGAACTATTTTGCCCCAGGGCTTACCTCCTAAACTTATTAGTTCATATTTTTTGTAAGCACTTTGAGCCTCGTGGAATAGCGCAGCCATTACATAATATTGTACGGTATGTTATTGAATTTCCATGTTATTGTATGTACGGGCGTCTTGCCTAAGGGAGTGTTCAGAAATACTTTGTGGGGTGGGGGGGGGGGGGGGGGGGGGGGGGGTTGGCCAAAATGGGGGGGGGGGGGTCTAAAAAGTTTGAAGTCTCAAAAAGGGGGGACTAAAAAGTGTTACCTACTCAAGAGGGGGGGGGGGTCAAAAAAGTTAGGCCAAATACTAGTCGTTAACGGGAAAAATACCAAAATTTTCTGCGCTACGCGCAAGTAAATACTGCAATATTGACATTTCTATAACAAATTAAACAGATTTCCGCACGCTCCGCGCAAATCTTTGTAAAAACATTGTGCCGACAGCAGAATTTGTTATACAAAATGTGGCTAACCAGTGTCCACAATTTTTACTTGAGAACTGTTGATAAAAGGGTGATCGTCAACAGGGTTAAATACACATTTCCGCGCGCTACACGTTATTTTGAAATTTCTGAGCGTGGGGTCCAAAAAGTTAGGCCAAATAAGTAGTCGTTAACGGGAAAAATACCAACATTGTCTGCGCTACGCGCAAGTAAATACTGCAATATTTACATTTCTGTAACAAATTATACAGATTTGTGAAAACAACGTGCAGACAGCAGGATTTGTTATACAAAATGTGACTAACCAGTGTCCACAATTTTTACTTCAGAACTGTTGGTAAGGGTGATCAACAACAGGATACAAATTTGTGCCCGCTACGCGTGATTCGGGGCGTGATTTTTTACATTTTGTACTAGCAAGTTGACCAAATTTTTCGTTCTCCGCGCATATCTTGTGAAAGTATTGTGTAGATAGAAGGACTTGTATACAAAGAGTAACTTTTTACAATTGGAAAAAAGAAACCGTTTTTAAAAAGGCTATAACATGATAAATACAAATCACCGAAAAATACAATTCGGAGGCTTGAAAGATATGTTTCAAGTGAATTTGAAGTGTTGCAAATTGATTGCCAGCTATACACAGTTCTGACTGTAAGTAAGCGTCATAGAACTTGAGTCAGTCAAAAAAGTTTTTCACCCTGATAAAGGGGGGGGGGGGGGGGGGTCAGAAAAGTTGTCAATTTGTAAAGGGGGGGTCAAAAAAGTTTAGACACCGACAACTTTTTTTGGCCAACCCCCCCACCAAAGTATTGCTGAACACTCCCTAAACCGATTATACCGGTATCGACATTTCGTGCGCTACTTGATACTGATGCCCTTGTCTGCTGCTCAGACTGCTATAACAGTCTGGACTGAGCTGGCGGGCAAAACAAGTTTTTTGTTGTTAGCACATTTGACCGACCCATTATTTAGAAATCGGTGAACAAATGGTCACGTGCAGATGGAAGAAAAAAAATAGTTTGGGCCTGTCAAAATTCTGCAAGTATTTTTACGGATTTTTAAACATTTTAAGGTCATTTTCAATTCAATGGGGATAAAAGTTAAAAAACACACCAACAAAACACCTAGGGGTCTGTTTGCCCTGTTTGTTGTAAGAAGGATCGAGCAGCATAATCCAGTAACCTTGCTAAACTCCGACAAGAAACACTGCGCTGGTTGCAGACCCCGTCTCATTGCGCAATCACGCAAAGGACAATAAAGGCTCCAATTTCTTTTTGGAGAGTGATACACAATCTGCTGGACTCTGGCCACAGAAGACCGGGTTCGATTCCTGGAGCGGCACACATCATTTTTCTTTCCTTATTCGTTCCGTGTCTCCCTACATTAGCTTTGCAACACCCCATGAGATAGAGTTAAGCCTTTAATTCTATAACAAATTAGCATTGATATTACCCTCGGTCCAAGTGCACAATTAAAATATTAAAAAGTAAAGCTTACCTTTATAACTTAATATAAGTAAGTACAATCCAGCCATACCAGCTAGGTCAATGTGTTCCTGTCACTGACTAGTTTAGTGTCAGTAACCACCAGAAACAGATGATGTATTGGAATGAACACTGTAAATTACAGTCCATGTAATCATGGACTAATATCGCGTTTCTTGCTCGGTGTCTTCTTGTGAACTGAGTTGAATTGCACTGCGGCTGATGATACACCGTAGGCTACACAGTGACCGTAGGCGTATGCGGTACGGGCGTATTTCGTATGGTTGAAAAAATGTGTTCAAAACTTCTCCGTATTTCACATCAAACGTCCTACATGCCACGGTAAAACGAAATACAAAATAACGTCCATCGTACTCGAATCAACACTCGTTGACTAATAGATATGTGATAATTGTTCTTTTAAGTGGATTTGCAGAGCAAATTGAGTTGTTAATTTCACTTCATGGGCGCTGCCATTTGTTTACATTGTATTCTCGCGGAAACACGGAAAATGGATAACGCGAGATTTTCAATTTGGCAGTGTTGCAAGCCCGTTTATTTTTCTCCGCCGATGCCATAAAAAATCTGACCTACCCCCCCTGGCTATCAGGGTGCTACTGAGCCCTCTACGACAAAGCAGGGCGATTTAGATAAACAGCTCATCCCCATAAAATGTAAACTTTGCCTAGTGAGTAGTACATTCAGTCGAGTTGCCAACAGCTGATAGCGCTAGGAATAATAGCGTTAAAATGGATCGTTTACGACAATGGATCATATGTATATTTTGTGTTTTTGTGATACTCTGCGATTTAGCTTTTGGAGAAATATTCCTACAGGATCAGTCAAGTTTGGGAGGTAAGCCAAATTTACATCGGAAACATGGAATGCAATGCATTGGTGTACAGTCATGACAGTGTTGCAATGCATAGCTGGTGTACACTGACTTACTGTGTATATATTTGTATTGTTTTTTACGTGACATGACGGCAATACACAATACACTCTGCTCTGCTGCTGTGAGACCTATGTATGCTGTGAGACATATAACGTACATTGTATACACACACTCGGTTCAGTGTCGATCAACAACACATTTGAAACGAATGATGTCAACAAGTACAAATGTACTAGTAATGTAGCCTGTAGGCTACCCTGTAATACATGTAATATCTCGGGGTACGTCTGTTCGCATCAAGTGCAGCCTTTAGGCTTTAAATTGTAATTGTCCCGGGTAATTGTGGGCTATTTATTTATTGTGTGTTTAGTTGTGGATCCAATCCAACATCAATATTGGGGGGAAAAGGAGGAATTCCCCCCCCCCCCCCCCCCCCCCCCCCCCCCCCCCACCGTAGTAAATTAGACCTGATAATCATATCTCTGATTGATGCTGAGCAATAGTTTCACACATGCTTCAATTT